>CAUYUJ010021969.1:0-80000 GCA_963575745.1 Prorocentrum cordatum | reverse complement strand
GTCTCTGGCCAGATCCGCCCGCGATGGCCTCCTGGGGCCCGACGCCGGGCGAGACAGCGCCCGCTGCGAGCAGAGGAGCCACGCCTGGATCCCAGGGCCCTCCTCCTCCGATCTCCTCCTCCCTCCTCCTCCTCCTCCTCCTCCTCCTCCTCCTCCTCCTTCCTCCTCCTCCTCCTCCTCCCTCCTCCTCCTCCTCCTCCTCCTCCTCCTCCTCCTCCTCCTCCTCCTCCTCCTCCTCCTCCTCCTCCTCCTCCCTCCTCCTCCGATCTCCTCCTGCTTCCGCTCCCTGCCTCCGCACACGAGCGACGGAAGAACACGTGGCCGATTGTGTTGACATTCGCGCGTGCGCTTGCCGCGTAAGAACGCGCGTTAAGTGTCCCCATCTCCTCGCGTAGGCCGCGGGGCAAGGTCGCCACGTCATCGGGCGCAAGACCCGCTTCTTCTCGTCGCCAAGATGCTCCAGAGTGATGTGGCGCCCGACTGAACCAAAATCAGTGGTGGAGTTCGTGCACGGCTGTGCCTAGGATGCTGCAGACCCTGGAGCATTCCTTACCTGATGAGAGTGGTGGTGATGTCCATGGCCACTCCTTGTTTGGAATTCCACCAACTTCTAGACCCTGGATTCATTGGCTAATGGTTCCGTCTCCGCAGACATGCTAATGGCGATGCAGTTAACGGCGATGTAGGTGTCGGTCTTCTGGTTGGGGGTGATTGGTGGCCAACCCAATTGTAGGAAAGCAATGCTCGTGCTTGTTCATGCAATGTGCTCTTTGCGAGTTCGGCGTCGCGAAAACCACATTCCCAACGTCGCCGTCAACATCGCTGATAAGCGTTAAGTCGGGCGTGCCCCTCTACAGGAGGAGCATTCGAGGATAGTCAAGAAAATAATGTGGGAAAGATTTTGTCGACCATGGTTTTCGACTGTTTGGGGGGCATGCTTGGACCATTGTCCACTGTTCTCCCCAAATCCGCATCTAGGGGGGCATGCCCCGCCTAACGCCAACCGTGGCCTCGGCTTGCCCCGTGCCTCCGCCGCCCGCGAGGCCCGGGAGCTCCTGGACGCCGACCCGGAGCCCTACCGCCTGCTCCTCGAGCGCCACGGCGTGGCCCAGGCCCCGCCGAGTGGAAACGCCTCGGCCACGCCGAGGGGCCGCCGCTGGGCGGCGCGCATCCTCCTCCTCCACCTCCTCCTCCTCCTCCTCCTCCTCCTCCTCCCTCCTCCTCCTCCTCCTCCTCCTCCTCCTCCTCCTCCTCCTTCCTCCTCCTCCTCCTCCTCCTCCTCCTCCTTCCTCCTCCTCCTTCCTCCTCCTCCTTCCTCCTCCTCCTCCTCCTCCTCCTCCTCCTCCTCCTCCTCCTCTTCCCCCTCCTCCTCCTCCTCCTCCTCCTCCTTCTCCTCCTCCAGCCCAGACCCCCGTGCGTGGCGGGGAGAAGAAGAAAAACACGACGGAAGGCTTTTGTATACCACCTTTGGCCTCTGGGGGCCCTCACAGTGCCTCGTGGCCGTGAAGACAGAGCCAGGGTGAGAAAGTTCTTGGGGTCGGTGCAGTGACAAGACTCATGACGCCGGGGGTCTGGGTAGAGTAGCCCTCCGCCGCAGGAGTTCAGAGGAGGGAAAAGCCAGACACGCTCGCGTCGTGACAAAGATCAGGTCGGGGGGATTTCACCAGTTTTCGGTTCCTACTGGAGCCCCTAGGAGGGCCCCAGGACCGTCAAGAGATGACTGGGGATGAGAAGGCGGCCCCAGGGAAAGGGTCGGGATTTCCAGGGACCGCGTATTGGAAAAACTGGGAAGGTACCCGTGCCGCTAGCCTTTCCTCCTTGTCCCTTTTTTTGGGCCTCCCGGGAGGCCCCCTTCGCCACCGCTGGACTCGCCTCGAGATTCTGGTCAGAACGCATCACGGAAGAGGTCCGGGGAGTCAACGCGCATGTTAGTGAAGGACGCGCGGCCTCTCTAGGGTACCCTTGTGTCCTTGCCTCTGCGGCGCGGCCTCTGCCGTTTCCGCATGGGGCTCTGGCCGCCCGCCTCCCACAAAAGATCAAACTTCGGCCTCCAAGGGTCCTGTGTCCTTACCACCCGTCCTTACTATGCGGAGGAGGAGGAGGAGGAGGAGGAGGAGGAGGAGGAGGAGGAGGATGGGGAGGAGGAGGAGGAGGAGGAGGAGGATGAGGGGGAGGGGGAGGGGGTGGAGAAGGAGGAGGAGGAGGAGGAGGAGGGGGAGGAGGAGGAGGTATCGGTACCTGTTGGTTCAAGTGGCCTGGTGCAGGCCCACAGGAGTTCCTTCGGCCTTGGGCGTGCGCGCCTGAATTGGCCTCCACGCGGCCTCGCGAGGTAGCGCACCTGGCCCAGGGTCACTCTGGTGTGCGGCCCAGTCGTCGTCGTCGGCGTCGGCGTCGCCGTCGGCGTCGGTGTGGGCGTCGGCGTCGGCGCCGTCGTCGTCGGCGGCGCCGTCGTCGTCGTCGTCGTCGCCGTCGCCGTCGTCGTCGGCGTCGTCATCGTCGTCGTCCTCGGCTTCGTCGTCGTCGTCGTCGGCGTCGTCGCCGTCGTCGTCGGACCGAGGTTCGAGCGTTGCGTATACCAGGTTGTCGGGGCTTTTTTCCTGGGCCTCGGAGGGTGCGCTCGTGGCGTCGGCTGATTTTTCCCTTCTTGGAGCTCGACCCAAAAAGGCGCCTCCGGGACGTCGGCTTCGGAGGGCCCTTATTCGTAGCCCTCCCCTCCTTCAGATGCAATTTCATTGACCAGACCCTCCTTTCCACGAGGGGTCTTAGTATTCCGCCCCCCCCTTTGCGAAATGGCACACGTGAGTCAGGATAGCGGCCGCGATGGCAAAAGCGATGGTAACGGATTGCAATGAGAGCGTTGAGATTGAGACGCAAGCCTCTGAAAGGGAAGCCGCGGTCAAGAATGAGTGGTATTCAGGAATTGTTATGGTGATGGATATTGTGATGTCGACTAAGAGAAGGATGACGACGATGGCGATGATGATTCGCGAAGCCGGCCAAGAAAACGAAATTGCATGCGAGCAGCCGCATATGTTTGAGCGGAACATCGGGTGCACAAAGACGCCTCAATTCACTGGACCCGCCCCCCATCTTCCTGTTTGAAGAATCCGCCGTAACAGATTGGACCCCCCTCGCTTCCCAACAAGGCGCCTTAAGAAACCGGACCCGGGGGACGATGAGTCCGAAGGGACTACGAGTGCCGCCACATGGCGATATCAGGATGACAGGCCGGTCCCGGGAAGAGGGTCGTGACCTCTGGGAGCCACGGGTCGCGAACAAAAATCTGGACAACGCCCGTCGAAGGCCCGCGGCGCCATGATGTCTGCTCCCGACGTCGGCCCCCCGAGGGCTCGACCCCTCCGTTCCCAGGGACTCCACTCCGGCCTCTCGGCCCGAGGCGTGCCTCGACGGCCCCGAGTCGTGCCTGGGGAGGGCCCCCCGGAGGCCGAGAAGAGCCAGAAGCCCCCTCCTCCTCCTCCTCCGCCTCCTCCTCCTCCTCCTCCTCCTCCTCCTCCTCCTCCTCCGCCTCCTCCTCCTCCTCTTCATCCCCCGACTTTCCTCCCCCCCCCCCGCCCCCCCCCCCCCTACCCTCCTCTTCCCCCTCCTCCCCCCCCCACAATTAGCCTCATATGAAAAATACTTCTCAATACTCTCACTCTCTCCGCCTTCTTTCCCATGGATGCGGTCCGGGTGATGGCCGCGCACCCTCCGCGTACTGTTTTTTAACATACAGGATGCCCGGGAAATCCCGGAAACGACTCTCGCTGAGGCGCCGGCGTCACTGTTTCCCAAAATGCTGCTCTCGTTGAGGCTCCGGCCTCATTTCTGCTCCCGAATCGTTCCGAATCGTGCTCCCGCTGCAGCGTGGGCCTCATTTTCGGATCGATGTTTGGCCTCCGTCGTTCAGGATGGCGTTCTCGCCCCAGCGCGGGCCTTTTTCTCGCGCGCCCATCAGCCCGCCACCACCGCGCCGCACCGCCACCTCCACCACCACCACCACCACCACCACCACCACCACCACCACCACCACCACCACCACCACCACCACCACCACCACACACCCACCCACCCCCACACCCCCCACGCACCACCACCACCACCACCCCACCACCACCCACCCACCACCACCACCCTACCACACCCCCACCACCACCACCACCAACCAAACCACCACCACCACCACCACCACCACCACCACCACCACCACCACCACCACGACAACCACGCGCACACGCAAGCACTCACGCACGTGCACCACCACCCACTACGCACTCGCTTGCGCGAGCCACAAGTTCTCTACGACACGCAGTACGTCCGCGATAGAGAAAATCAGCGGCCATGGTAAGGGAGGGAGGGAGGGGTAGGTACGTCAGATATGACGCGAGCGCACCTAGCTTGTCCCCCCCCCCCTCCTCCTCCCCCCCCTCCCCCTCCCCTCACCCTCCTCCTCCTCCTCCTCCATCTCTTCTCTCCCTCTCCTCCTCCTCCTCCTCCTCCTCCTCCTCCTCCCCTCTTCTCCTCCTCCTCCCCTCCTCCCCTCTCCTCCTCCCTCCTCCTCCTCCTCCTCCTCCTCCTCCTCCTACCACCTCTTCTTCTCCTCCCCCGCCTCCTCCTGCCCCCTCCCCTCCTCCTCCTCCTCCCCCTCCTCCTCCTCCTCCTCCTCCTCCTCCTCCTCCTCCTCCTCCTCCTCCTCCTCCTCCTCGCCTTGACGCTCGCACGCGCGCCGCGGGCTCGTCTGGCCCGGGCTTCGGCGCTGTGTCGCTGCGGGGGGAGCGCGGCCACGGAGGCCGCGTCGGGCGGGCCGTGCGGCACGCGGGGCGCAGCGCGCCCAGCGCCGAGCATCGTCGCAAGCAGGTGCCGTAGCCATCCGCCAGCGAGGCGGAGCAGGAGGAAGGAACAGGTGGGAGGGAGGAGGAGGAGGAGGAGGAGGAGAGGAGGAGGAGGAGTAGGAGGAGGAGGAGGAGGAGGAGGATGAGGAGGAGGAGGAGAGGGGAGGATGAGGAGATGAGGAGGAGGAGGAGGAAGAGGAGGAGGAGGAGGGGAGGAGGAGGAGGAGAGGAGGAGGAGGGGAGGAGGAGGAGTGGGGAGGAGGGGTGGAGGAGGAGGGGGAAGAGGGGAGTAGGAGGGGGAGAGGAGGAGAGGAGGAGGAGGAGTGAGAGGAGGAGGAGGAGGAGGAGGAGGAGCTGCCCCCTCTCCCCGAGCGCGCCCCCCCCCCCCCCCACCCACCCACACACCTCTCCCCCTCGGATCGCCGCCCCGCCTCTTGAGGAGTACGAGCAGCAGGAGGGAGGGAGGGAGGCAGGCAGGAGTCGCTGCGAAGGAAAGGGAGGGATGGAGGGAAGGGAGGAGTCTCTATGGAGGAAGGGGAGGGATGGAAGAGGGAGGGAGGGAGGAAAGGGAAAAGAGGAACTGGAAGGGAGGGGAGGGAGGGAAGGGAAGGGAGGGAGAGAGGGAGGAGTCGCCACGAAGGAAGGGGGTCCCGAGGGAAATCGGTCCTGGACCCTGGTTTGTTCCCCAAGGCCAGCCCTCCAAGCTGATTCGTTGTTGGACCGTCCCGGGGCCCGCGAGGGCCCTGGGAAGGCCAGATTTGTTTTGCGATGTACTCATGCCTGAGGGGGGCGGAAAAATCCAAAAAGTGCTCGACGACTTTTCGCCCAGCGACTTGTGGGACTGGACCCAGAGAAGTCAAGGCAAACGCAGACAGATCGAGGCACATCCAGATAGATCGAGGTACATCGCAGGGAATCCAGGGACCTCCAGGGAAGCGCGGAGCAGCTCCCGGCCGCTCCCGCGCGAGCCGAGGGGGCAGCAGAGCAGACAGCAGGCCCTGGACGCAGATATAGAACCCGGAGGGTAGGCCTACCTTACAGTCGGGGCCCTGAAGAAGGAACCCTTTTCGTTGGGGAGGGGCTCCGCGTTCCTTAAGTGTTTCACAGCTTGCCTCAGGTTTTCCTTATGTTTCCGACAGGAAATCGAAGGTTCACTTATGGAGAAAAAGGGCCTCGTTCCTTATTTTGGGTTCCTTGGGTCAAGACCCCGACCGTAGGCCTACCCCGAGGCCTACCCCCTAGGCCTACCCCTAGGTCTACCCCTAGGCCTACCCCCTAGGCCTACCCTAGGCCTACCCCTAGGCCTACCCCCTAGGCCATCCCCGAAGAGAGGGGGCGACGGGGGGGGGCACCCGAGGCCAGGCGGCCGCACGGTGACGGGCGGCGACCCTGGAGGCCACGCCCTGCTGCCGATGTTTGTCTGTGCTAATGTTAAGTCGGGCCTGTCCCCCTATAGGGGGATCTTCGACGAAAAATAATTAATGCCCACAAAGGTCAAAAAGTATCCCAAACATTGTCCCCAGACTATTTTAGTATTACTTTTTGATTGTTTTGGGGGTATTTATATTTTTCGTTGAAAATCCCCCTGTAGGGGGACACGCCCGACTTGATGCTATTGACCTCAGACGTTCGGCATCTCGGGGGGCGGCCTCCCGGGGGGCGCAGGTCCGGCGGAGCCCGCCACATCTCGCGCGGAGCCTCCCAGCACGGGCTGCACCCCGAGAGCTGGCGCCCCCCCCCCAACAAAAAATTGGAGCGGCGAGCCTGGGGCCGTCTTCGGCCTCCGGGGGCCCTCGCCAGGCCTCGGGAGCGTCAAAAGACGACTCGGGACAAACAACGAGCCCCTACGCAGGGCAGCCCTCGCCGGGCCTCGGGAGCGTCAAAAGACGATCCGGGGCAAACAAGAGGCCCCTATGCAGGGAAGTGGCCGGGGCCCGCGCATCCCAAACATTGGAGCGATCGGATGTCCGGGGATGCTTTCGCGACGCGAGGGGGGCAGGCTTTCGGGGCATAGTTCGGGTCTCTGGCAGCCGTTCGGGGCGATGTGGGCCCCCCTGGAGCGCTCTCGGCTGGGCGCGGCTGCCAGAGAGCGCTTCGAGGTAAGAACGCCTGCAGGAAGGAAAGCGCCCGAAGATCTCCGAGGTTGCCTTCCCGCCGCAGGCCGGCGATTTCCGCCGCGAGGCCGTGGGGCCGTGGGGGGCTGCCGAGGCACAGACTACAGGGACGCGATCCCGACAAACTCTCGATGGGGAGGCTCAGCGGCTGCTGCGTTACCCCAGCTTTGACGCCACCAGCGTCGCACAGGTGCACGGCTTGGTTCTTCCCGAGGAAGTCGCTACACTGGAGAGGACCCAGCGGCAAGCCAGGCGCCTTGGAAGACTGGCCCGAGTTTCGCTGGTGAATGGAGAGTCTTTGAAAGTCTCTCTCCCTCCTACTCCTCCTCCCTCCCCCTCCTCCTCCTCCTCTTCCTCCTCCTCGTCTTCATGCTTCTCCTCCTTCTCCAACTTCTCCTCCTCCTCCTCCTCCTCATCATCATCACCATCATCATCATCATCATCATCATCATCATCATCATCATCATCGTCATCATCATCATCATCATCATCATCATCATCATCATCATCATCATCATCATCATCACATCATCATCATCATCATCATCATCATCATCATCATCATCATCATCATCCTCCTCTCCCCCTCCTTCTCCTCCCCTCCTCCTCTCCTCCTCCTCCTCCTCCTCCTCCCCTCCTCCTCCTCCTCCTCCTCCTCCCCTCCTCCTCCTCCTCCTCCTCATTATCCTCCTCCTCCTCCTCCTCCTGCTCCTCCTCCTTCTCCTGCTCCTCTTCCTCCGCCTCCTCCTGCTCCTCCTCCGCTCCTCCTCCCCTGCTCCTCCTCCTCCTCCTCGTTCCTCCTCCTCCTCCTCCTCCTCCTCCTCCTCCTTTCCCCCCCCCCTCATCATCCCCATTCTCATCCTCATCCCCGCCCCCTCCTCCTCCTCCTCCTGCTCCTCCTCCTCCGCTTCCTCCCCCCTCGCCTCCCCCCCCCCTCCCCCTCCCTCCCGTCGTTCCCATACCTCCCCCCCCCCCCCCCTCTGTCGCTCCCGCGCCCGCCACCCTCCCAAACCCCAGGGTCTCGCCCTTCCCCCCCCCACCCCGCGCGAGCGGGGGCCCCGCCGAGGCGGTCCGGAGGCTCGCCTCCGCGGAGGCGCGGGGGGGCCGCGACGCCGCGGCGGCGGACGAGGCCGCCGCCGCCGCGCCTGCTGCTCGCTCGCGCCGCTGCCGCTGCCGCTCCTCCTGGCTGCGCCTGCTGGTTCGTGCTGCTGCGGCCGCGGCTGCTCCTCGTCTTGCTGCTCGCGGCTGCTGCTCGCGCTGCCGCGGCTGCGGCTGCTCGCTGCCTGCTTGTGGGAGGCGAGCGTCTCGGGCCCGTGCCACACCCGCCTTCCAGCCACAGGCGTCCACAGACACGTTGTGTGTCGCTGCGTACAAGGCGTACTCGGGGTGGACGCGACTCAAGGTAGCGCGGCCGTGCTCATGTTCTGGAGCAGGTCCCACATGGCACTCCAACTGCTCACTGCCGCTCCTCCTCCCCCTTTGCTGCCGTTGTGTCGTGCTGCTGCTGCTGCTGCTGCTGCTGCTGCTGCTGCTGCGGCTGCGGCTGCCACTCCCAGGAGAGCGGAGCCACCCAGCTTTGACGCCACAGAGCGTCGCTCCACCCAGGTCGGGGCGTGGCGTAGAGGCTGTCCAAGTGCTCGCAAGGCTCCTCGCTCCGCTTTCCGCTCCTCCGGAAGCGGCCTCCGATGGGAACCGCCTCATGCCCACACGCTTCACCACGACAGCCGCCCCTAGCAGAATAACCCCAGGGCCAGAGGAGCCCAGAGCCGACCAGCTCCAGAGGACAGCAAAATCTGTTCAGTCGCAATCCTCCCGACAGGTGCCCCTCCTCTCCGCCATTACTTCAAGGAGCACGTAGACCTGGCCTCTCATTATCCCCGTTCCCTCCTCCTCCTCCTCCTCCTCCTCCTCCTCCTCCTCCTCTTCCTCCTCCTCCTCCTCCTCCTCCCTCTTCCCCTCCCTCTCCTCCTCCTCCTTCTCCTCCTCCTCCTTCTTCTCCCCCCCTCCTCCTCATCCTCATTTTCATCCTCATCCCCACATCCTCTTCCTGCTCCTCCTCCTCTGCTTCCTCCCCCCCTCTCAACCACATCCTTGCTCGAGCGTTTAACTTTGTCGCTCCTGGCCACCCCACGCGAATTCAGGTGGTGCCTGGGGTCAAGCACGCCTGCGTCGCAGTGCGCAGGCGTTGGTTGCAACGGCGGCGAAGCATTGCACTTTTGTGGAGCACGCGTGCGGCATGGCCCTCTCTGTTGACAAGTTCGCCTCGTTGCGGCTCAGCGGTAGCTTGACCGACTCGCGCGTTCGCCGAGTCCGCGACCGAATCAAGCGGGGGGGTGGCGTGCTCATCAGTGCAGGAGACTGCTCCGTGCCACCGTGGAAGCAGCTGCCGCGGACTACGCCGCCGATGGGGGCATTCGGAGTCTCCTGCTCCTGCTACCTCCCCCCTCCGCCGCTGCATTCGGCTGTTCTTGCACGTCTTAAGGGCGCCTCACAGCACGAACGCCCGCGGGTTGAGGTGTACGCGTTGCCGCTGGTTTGGAGCCCAGTCTACCCCGGATGGAGTCTCTGGCCTCGCCTTGCTGCACCTCAGGCTGCGTCGGCTCGCTGGGTTCCCGTGATTCGTAGGGGGCTGAAGCTGCACACTGCTGGAAGGGCGGCCACGGGAGCCTCACACGTTCGTGCACCATCGCGAGCTCGGAGTTCAGTTCTGCGGGCGTTGCGGTTTAGTTTAGCCTGCTGACCTGGAAGCGGGGCTCCAACCCGAGTGTCTGAGGCGCGAAACCGGGAAGGAGCACATGCACGGCTGAGGTCGTTCCAGCTAGACCATTCATACCGCCATGCAGCTACGCCTATCCTTCATCCCCCTCTCCTCCCTCCTTTTGCTCCCGCCTTTCTCGCCGCTGCTCGATCCTCCATTCCTCCCCTTCCCCCAACCTGCTCCCCTCCTCCTCCTGCTCCTTCTCCTCCTCCCCTCTTATCTCCTCATTCCCCTCCTCCTCCTCCTCCTCCTCCGCCTCCTCCTCCTCTCCCTCCTTCTCCTCGTGTTCCTCCTGCTCCTGCTGCTCTCTTGCTTCATGCGGCCTTCTCTTCTCTCCTTTTGCTGCCCCCTCCTGCGAGTTCCCCCTCCTTCGCGCTGCCTGCCTTGCGCACCCCGTGCGCGCGCGGAAGCGCGGAAGAGGAGGAGGAGGAGGAGGAGGAGGAGGAGGAGGAGGAGGAAACGCAGGAGGAACATGACGACGACGACGACGACAATGACGAAGGCGGAGTCGAAGGCGACGGCGAAGGCGAATCTGATAATTACGCGACGACGACGGGCGTCGCCGTCGTCGCTGTCGCCGTACTCGGTCTTGTCTCCGGCGTCGTCGTCTTGGTCGTTCTGCGAGTAGTCGCCCTGGTTGTCTTCGTCGCCTGCGTCGTCGCAGTCGTCCTTGGTCGTCCTCGTTGCCGTCGTTTTCGACGCAGTCGGCCCAGTCACCATCGTCGCCTTGGGCGTCCTCGTTGGCGTCTTCGGAGGAGGGGGGCGGCAGGGAGGTTCAGAGCTCCTGCGTCCTTGGGAAGTCGGAGTTGCCACCTGTGCTGGTCTTGGGCCACCGGGTGGCCGCCCTGCCGCTTGAAGACGACGACATACAGCTTTGAGGCGCGATAGCCACACGAGCAGTGGAGGCCGACGTTCTGGAGGCCGACGCGTCGAAGAGAAGCGAAGAGAATCCTAGAAACGCTGCGTCTGAGGTCCGCGGGGCGAGGTGGAGGAGGTACTCCAGATTTCGTAATAAAGGGAGGGGGGTCTCATTTCGGGGGGGGGTCTCTTCCAGGTTATCTTGGAGGGCCTGTGGGGGTCTGGGGACGGTGTTTGGGAGGGTTCTCCCACGGAGGGGGGTCTGAAATGGCTTGTCTTGGAGGGTCCAGACCCCCTCCCTTTTATTACGAATTCTGGAGTAACGAGGGGGCACGGGTGAGGAGAGAGGAGGACGGAGGGGCAGGAAGAGGGTGGGGGGAAGAGAGGGCAGAGGAGGGAAGGGAGGAAATGGCATGGCGATGAGGGAGGAGAGGGGGGGGGGCAGAAGAGAGAAGGAGGGAGGAGGCGGAAGGATGGACGAGGAGAAGGAGGCAGGGAGAAGGGAACGAGGGAGCAGGGCGTAGGGATCGAGGGACGAGGCGGAAAGGGGGTAGCAGGGAGGGCGGAAGGGGGGGCCGCTGACATGTTGGCTCTCGCGCTCTCCCTTGCGGACTGCAGGGCCGCTGGCCTCTGGACGGCCTTGGCTCCGACCCCCCGCCTCTTCGCCCTCGTCCTCGCCCTCGCCCGCTTTTTTTTTGTTTTCTCTCTCTCTCTCTCTCTCCTTCCCCCCCCCCCCGCATGGCGCAGGTGCAGCGCGAGGAGCCCATACTGATGGGACAGCTTCCCAGCACCCTACCATAGGTCGAACGGTGGAGAAGGGAGGCTGGGGAGGTCCGCCTCTCCTCCTCCTCCTCCTCCTCCTCCTCCTCCTCCTCCTCCTCCTCCTCCTCCTCTCCTCCTCCTCCCTCCTCCTCCTTCCTGCCTCCTCCTTTCCTCCTCCTCCTCCTCCTCCTCCTCCTCCTCTCCTCACCTCCTCCTCCTCCTCCTCCTCCCTCCTCCTCCTCCTCCTCCTCCTCCTCTCCTCCTCCTCCTCCTCCTCCTCCTCCTCCTCCTCCTCCTCCTCCTCCTCCTCCTCCTCTCCTCTCTCCTCTCTCCTCCTCCTCCTCCTCCTCCTCCTCCTCCTCCTCCTCCTCCTCCTCCTCCTCCTCCTTCTCCTCCTCCTCCTCCTCCACCTCCTCTTCCTCGTCCTCCTCCTCCTCCTCCTCCTCCTCCTCCTCCTCCTCCTCGCTCTCCTGCCTACGGTAATGGTGGTGGAAAATCGACCCATCAGATACCCCCACTGTCCCTGTCGGGAGTGTACCGTTCCGTCGCCGCCAGCGCGGAGGTGTACAAGGGCAGGCCGCCCCCGACGTGCGCCTTCGTGCTGTGCCTGGCCTGCTGGGCCGCCGCCGCCTACCGCCTCGCGCTGGACCCCAGCGGTGGAGATCCTGTGGCAGCCGGCGCCTGTCTGACGGCCGACGCGCTCTTCTCGCCGCACCCGGCAAAGCTGCGGAGGTACCTGCTGCACGCCCTGTGGCCGCTGGAGGCGGGTTACGTCCGCGGCTTCCTGACCTCGACCGCCCTGCTTGTCCAGGGCTTCGCGCTGGAGAACCAGGAGGGCACCGCGGCGTTCGCTCTCCAGCTGGCCGGCTTCCACGTCGTCGCGTCCGCGGTGCTGCTGGGACTCGGCGCGTCGGCCTGCCAGCTGTCCCTGGAGTCGGCCCTGGCCGGCCTCGCCATGGTCATCCACAGCCGGAACCCACAGGTGCACACGGACGGGCTGGAGAAGTCCCTGCGGGTGCCGTTCGTGATCGAGCCTCGCTGGCACACGTGGCTCATCGAGGCGCTCCTGCTTCTGACGGCGGGGAGCTTCCCGCGGGCGCTGGCGGCCCACGCGGTGGGTCTGGCCGTGGGCGGGCTGTACGTGCTGCGGGAGCCCGACCCGGGGCCGTGGCAGCAGGCATGGCAGGCCGTCCGCCAGAGGTCCTTCGGCTGCGGCGCGCTCGTGCACCTGGGGATGCTGCTGTTCGCGCTCCTCGCCGCGCCGTTCACGGCCGATGGCGAGGGCCTCGGCGGCACCCCGCCGCTGCTGCACCAGGCCGTGGCGGGCCAGGTGCCGCCCGAGGTGCTGCTCACCTGCAAGATCATGCTCGCCTTCGCGTGGCCGCTTGCCCTGTCGCCCCTGAGGCTCTGGGTGCGGTTCTACGCCGTGGGCTGCGCCCTGGTCGCCATGAGCGGCATGAACTCGCCGGCCTGGCGGGGCGGGAACCCGCACCTGGGCCTGTTGCTCCTCCTCTACCTCGTGTGCGGGTTCCCAAAGAATCGGGGGTGGACAGACCTCCTACCCTGACACGTCGATTCAGGAATTGGCCGTTTTCGGTTCGCGAGAGGGCGTCGCGGCCGGCAGGTCCGTCGGTTTCGGCCCCAGGCCGTTTTCACTAAGGGGAGGTCTACTAAAGGGAGGTCTGTCCACCGCCGAAAGAAGAAGAAGACGAAGAAGAAGAAGAAAAAACAACCCGAAACCAAAACTCTTGTTGAGCTCCGCGCGGGATTCTTGAACCTGCGTGGGGGGCCCCTGACGGCGCCTCTGGAGCCGTCCCCCTGGCCCCAGAAGTCTGCCCGGAGCTCCAACAGTTTGCCACGCCCTCTATGTCCCCCCGACGAGGCGGAGGAGGATGGCGAGGAGGGAGAGAGGGTCCGAGGGAGCCCGCAGGGGCGGGGAGGAAGAGAGGGACTGGGGGCGCCGCCAGGGGGACCCGCGCTTGGGCCAGGTCGTCCGCGCGGAGCTCCCAAGGCCTGTGCTCGTGCGGTGCCCTCTCCCTCCAGGTTCTGGCGTCTGTACGGCCTGCCCGACTGCGAGTCCGACAAGGACCGCGCCGCTTGAGCTCGGCGACTACGAAGGGTATGGTTACGCCGGGGTGTGGTTTGCGATCGGCACTGCTGGGGCCCGGGGGGCACGACACTGCCCTCGTCGGGCCTCCGCGGGGCGCGGGAGAACTCCATCGAGGTCCCCGCGCGGCCCCCCGGGTGCCCCCCCAGGAGGTTCCGCAGGGCGCCGCCTGCAGGCCGCACCCCTGGCAAGCCACACCCTTCGGAGTGGAGTCGCCGAAAGGACCGCGCCGCCTGAGCGGCAGGGGCGTTCTCGGGTCACCGCCACCGCCAGGCGGCGGAGCGGCGGAGGGTGCAGGCCGACGTCTCCTCGCGCGCGGGCTGGCGCCGGGCCCAGCGGCAACAAAAGTCCTGCGGCGGGCGGTCTCCACCAGGGGGTTCCGTGACGAGGGGCTGCGAGGTCGGTCGCGCGCGGCTCCGCAGCGCGATCGGCTGCTTCGGGTGTCCTGCGCCGGCGTTGTGTCTGTGGTGGATGGTTACTATGAAGTCGGGCCTGTCCCTCTACACGAGGAGCATTCAAGAACAGTGAGATAGAGTATGGGTACGATGTTTTGGCAAGTTTGATGATGTTTGTTCATGTTTTGATTAGATTCCATGTTCGCCCAAAATCCGCCTGTAGGAGGACATGCCCGAACTAAGCTTACTAAGTGCTGCATGTTGCTACAGGTGTGTGTGTGTGTGTGTGAGTGGCGAGGTCAAGGTATGTGCCGTTTGCGCATGCGCGTTGTAATTCTTGTGATGCATATGGGTTCAGATTGTCGTGTTCCTATGGTGCATGACAAGCTAGTGGTGTGTCTGTGCTGCTGGTCCATTTCGCTGGTATCGGTGGGACTTCCTGATGCTTGTTACGCACGCCCGTTCAGCACACAGATATACATCTGTCTGCACAAATCTTTTCATGTGCTATTAGTACCCGATGACGCCTGGTATTGCTGCATGTGCGTGATGTCTGCCTTGACGTGTTATATGAATGTACGTTTTCGGCACGTGCTATGATGTTCATGCCCGCTGCCGATGTATGGTTACCGGTGTGCGGTATGATTGCACGGTGTTGGTGTCTGACCCGGGCGTGTGTGCTGTGAGCGTATGTCCCTGATCCGTGGTGCTGCTGCCTGCTCCGGCTGCACTTCCAACATCAGTGCCCTCCCCCTCCCCCGCCTCCGCCTCCTCCTCCTCCTCCTCCTCCTCCTCCTCCTCCTCCTCCTCCTCCTCATCATCATCATCATCATCATCATCATCATCATCATCATCATCATCATCAGGGTGGGTTCACTGGCTCAGGGTGGAGGGATGAGTCTTGCTCGAGTCGGCGATGCATCGCCTGGGCGGGCTGGGCTGTCGGGCCCACGTCGGCGATGAGTGGGCGACGGGAGGCCGAGGCACGGCCCCCCTGAGCCTGCCCCCCCGCGACGGGGATCCCCTGCTCCGAGTTCCCTCATCAGCGTCGGTCAGGAGGGGGAAACAAAAAAAAAACAGACACAACGAATCGTCGATTCCCCAGAAGATATGGGGAAATATGGGAAGTGGGGGGGAAGACAGAAACCCAGAAAATATAGGAAAGTATGAGAATACTTGTATGTGTGTGTGTATTTATTTGTGTGTCCTGGGGCCCCTTCAGTCGGGGGGGCGTCACCCCCGCCGACAGCCCCACATCGACCCCCGTCGTGGGCAGCCACCGCGCGCCGAAGGCGCTCCGACCCGCGCCAGGGGGGCTAAAACGACGCGAAGATCGGGACAAAATCGGATCGGGATAACTCGAAATCTCTGAGAATCGGCGGGTTTGGAGGATGTATTGGGCGCCGCGGCCGCTCCAGAGCGTCCCGGAACGCTCTGAGAGCGCTCCGGAACGCTCTGGAGCGATTTATCCCGATCCTAGCCTTGTTTTAGGGGCGTCACCCCCGCCGGCAGCCCCACATCGACCCCCGTCGCGGGCAGCCACCGCGCGCCGAAGGCGCTCCGACCCGGGTCGCGGCGCGCCGACGAGGCGAGGTTGACCACCGCCGTCGGGGGGGTGCCCCCCACGCTTATTTTGTAGACTCGGGGTGCGTTCCGTCCGGTTGCCGCCCGTGGCTGCCTGTGGGGTGGCATCCGAGGATTCGCCGCTTCCGTTGCGCGTGGGGGTCGCCCGAGGTTCCGCCGCCCGTGCCTTGGCATCGCTCGGACGTGTGCATTTTTCCTTCGGCGAGGGCCCTCGAGGAGCATCCTGGATCACTTGGCGAAAAAAACCCACGCACGAAACCGAACAAAAACACAGGGAATGGAAGTCCGAGCGATAGCGAGGTGCTGCCTGGTTGTCGCCTCACCACACAGCTTGCTCCTCCTCCTCCTCCTCCTCCCTCCTCCTCCTCCTCCTCCTCCTCCTCCCCCTCCTCCTCCTCCTCCTCCTCCTCCTCCTCCTCCTCCTCCTCCTCCTCCTCCGCCTCCCCCTCCTCCTGCACACTCGCAAAGAGACACCTTGCTTGTCTCCAACCACATAACTTGCACCATATAGCTTTCGCCACATAACGCCAGATAGCTTGCACGATCTGCTCATGTTTCACCGCGTAGCTTACACCTCCAGTGTGCAGCAACGCATTCTTTGGGGTCCGTACGTTGGTGTATTGTCTTGGCCTGTGCTAGTGATGAGGGTTACCAGTGCGCTTTGCTAGTGACTGCGATTGGTGTGCGACTGACGCTTACATTGGGCACGCATTCATAACATCTGCCACTGCTGAACGGAATTCGCAATTGTTCGCGATAAATGGCCTTCTTGACATTAAGTGAGGTCCATGTTGAAGAGTGCGAGTAGTGAACTATGTTGATGTTGCTTCTCGAATGTGGTACTGATGCCTGTAGTTGGTGACCTGGCGTGAAGTATGTATGTTAGTTTTGTTCGTTTTTGGCGTACGTTATGTGCTTATGCCATTGATGCCTGTCCGTCATATATCAGCTCGGCGCAAGTCACTGGTTCACGCCGTTGGTGCGTGTGTGTGTGTGTTTGATATCTGCTCGTGGTGTCCGTGCCCTACGTGTGGTAATTGTGTATGTGGGTGAAGGATGTTATGGATGTATGCTACACGTGCCTCATTTTTCATCGCTTCGCTTAGTCCGCCAGCCCATATTGTCTGGCCGCTGTCGTTTGTCTGGGTGTTGCTAGGCGGCTGCCATTTTCTGGACGCCGTTCGTGGCGAGCGTCGGAGGTGAAGCAGTTGCTGTGGAATTGTTTTCTGGGGGCCTGTCGCAGACCCCTGCGTTGTTTTGGCAGTCGTGGGTTATCATGGGGTTCGTAGGTGCTTCGCTTGTGCCGGTGTGGGTCTTTTGGGGCTCTTGGGGGCCGCTAGATATATGTTGGCTTGCTCGCAGGACCATGTTGAATGACAGATGCTATATCGCGGGACCATTGTGAATGGCAGGTGCTATATGTTGGTGTGCTCATGGCGAACGAAAGGAGGAGGAGGAGGAGGAGGAGGAGGAGGAGGAGGAGGAGGAGGAAGACGAGGAGGAGGAGGAAGAGAGGATGAGGAGGAGGAGGAGGAGGAATTCCTGCTCCCCTTACCTCCCTCGGCGCACCGACTGGATGGTAGACGCGAGGTTTCTTGGGTGGCGTCATGTTTCAGGTGGGAGGCTTACTGGGAGCCTCCGGGAAGCATTTTTGCTGCTCGGGAGCCTCTTCGGGCCTTGTGGAGCCTCTCCGGGCATCGAGGTTACTTCTTAGGGTCTTCTGTTAGCTCTTAGAGGCGTCGTGGGGGCCTTTTGGAGGCATCCTGGGGGCATCTTGGGGGGCCTTTAGGGGCCTTTGGGACTCTTTTGGGATTTTGCGACTTTCTAAGGGCCTCTTAGGGGCATCTTGGGGGCATCTCGGGGCCCTCTTGGGAGCTTCCTGGGTGGGCCGCCTTGGTGCGATCTTGGGTGCCTCTCGTGCCGTCTTGGACGGAAAAGGCAAAGGTGTGAACATATATGTGCGCTTTTCCATCGGAGTGTGACATGTCTTGCTCGTTGAGGCCCTGCTGTGGGACCTTTGAAGGCCGTCTTGGGCTTTCCTTGGGTTATCGCGGGGCAAGATTGAAGCATCTTGGGATTCTGTTCGGGCCATCGTGAGGCCTGCCACTTACTGATGCGGACTCATGGGCCCTCTTGGAGCTCCCTTGGGGTTTCCTTGGGCGCTCCTGGGGCGATACTGAAGGAGCCGAACGTCTCCCCCAGGAGTACTGGCTTCTTGAGCGGACCTTGCCGGGACCTTGCTGGGAGTCGGCCGGGGTATTTCCCGGGAAAGGGCCACGCTTTGTTGGGAGAGAGTTCTCCTAAGCAGTAGCGGAATCTCTAAGCATATCCGTGCCTTGTGTGTTTCACCTTGTGGCGATCGCATTGCGGATGCATGTGGTGGCTTTGCTGGACATTTTGTGTCATCTGTTGTCACCCCGGGCACGCTGCCACCGGTCCGCTATCATACATCAGGGGAAACAAATCCTCGTCAGGGCACCCCCCAGGGGCCGCCCAGCGCGCGCGAACTATATATTTTCTGTGGGCCCGTTACTGGAGATCTTAGCACGTCTCTGGCCCGCTGGGCCAGCGTATTCGATTGGTTGAACGCGGGGGGGGGGGGGCAGGCACCGCCGCCCCACATGCTTGGACACGTGGAGACTTGTTTGGAGGCACGGTGGAGGAAGAGGAGGGCACGTGACATGGTGGCAGAAGGCGACAGGGGGGTTCAAGACGGCCTCGCGGACCCCAGAAACGTGAAACATTGTCCACGAGAGAGGTCTCGAAAACAGCCCTAAAGGGCACCCGGTGTGCCAAGAACGGTGGGCGAAAGCGAAGCGGGGTACGAAGAGGTGCAGGGGCTGCGGGAATCAGTGGCTCAAGAGCGACGCAAAGTGGCGCAACGACAATTCCGAAATGGCGAAAATCGTCAAGGTCCGTACGGTTTTTGAACGTTGTCAGCACCGTCCGGCTTTCAGCTCAGCACGAGTCGAAAAAGGGCTTCGGGAGGGTCCGAGACGGCTCCAGAAGGCCCGTGGGGACGGGCCAGATGAGCCCACGAGGGCCCCAAGAGGTTTCAAAGGGGGCCCAGGAGGGCTTCCGGAGAGGTCCCGCTCGGCCAGAGGCGTCCACAAGTGTTTCCTCGTCGTCGTCGTCGTCGTCGTCGTCGTCGTCGTCGTCGTCGTCGTCGTCGTCGTCGTCGTCCTTGTCGTCGTCGTCGTCCTCCTCCTCCTCCTCCTCCTCCTCCTCCTCCTCGTCGTCGCCATCAGTTGAGGGCACCGCGGTGGCCAGCGGACGCCCGTTGTGCAGCATGGAGCCCTGGGCTGACGGAGAGCGCAGGCCGCGGGGCGGACCCCAGAAGGGGTTGCGAGGGCTCTTTGGGGGTGGTACGGCTACGAGGAATGCGTGGGTAAAAAGACCCCAGACCCTCTCGAGTAAAGGAAAAATTATGACGGAAGGTCTGTCTTCCTTTTCGGCTTCCGGGGGCCCTCACCGGGCCTCGGGAGCGTCAAACAACCACTCAGGATGCAAAGCCGGTCATAGGGAAAGGGTCGGGACTTCTGGGGGTCGACGTAATGAACAAACCCTTGCAGACAACGCGGCGGGAATCTCACGCGCCGCAACTGGTGAGGCGGCGGATCGTTCCGTTCACTCCGCCGGCCCATAATTCTAGCATCGTTGGCATTTGCTTGCCTGTTCGCGGGGGCATTTTGGCATCATCCTGGGGCCTCTTGGGAGCTTGTTGGGGCCGTTTTTGGAAGGGCTTTGGGGGCCTCTGGAGGAGCCTAGTGGGGGTCTTCTGGCAATTTCGGAGACCATCGCTGGGGGAAGGGCTCGAAATCTCAATTCGGGTTCCGCCCCTTGGGCCCCTCGTGGGTGCCTCAAGAGCCCTCTCGACTACCTCTTGGGCCGTCTTGGGGCCCTCTGGGGCCTTTTTGGGGGCCCTCTTGGGAGGCTCTTGGGCTGTCTTGTGGCGATCTTGTGTGCCCCTTTGGCCGTCTTGGAGCGCCGGAAGGCCGACAAGGCGATAATATTAAAAACCCTTCGCAACCGAAGGAACATCACTGTCTCGAGGCTTCCTTGGGAGCCCACTGGGAGCGCTCTTGGGGCGTTTGGGATCTCTCTTGGACCGTGAAGAAATTTTCTTGTGCGTCTTGGAACGCTCTTGGACCGTGTCGGGCCATCTTCGGCTCTTCCTTCAGGCCCCGTGGAGCGTTCCTGAAGCGCTTTTGGGGGGTCATCAAGGCCGCGCCCAGGCCCAACAGCATGTCTGACCCCAGGCATGCGCGCTAAGTGCGGGGTTGTTTTGATCTGGGGGCTCTCAGGGGCCGCCCAACGCTCGCGATCTAGCCAGAGTGAGGGGGCCGAACGGTCATTCGCTGTCCCTGGGCGCGTGGCTGAATTGAGGCTCTGCGGTGCAGATTGCTGCTGAACTTGTATTGCGCAAGGCTTGTTATTGTTGACCCCCCCCTGCCCGGTGCACATTGAATTTTTGCCTAACAGCGAAGACTGATAGGTTTCTAGTGGTGTCAAAAGAGAGCGTCATAACTCCTCAGGGGGGTCGGGGCGCGACCCGGGGCGGCTGCCGCCGAAGCCCAAATCGCCTGGGACATCCTCGCAAAATCGCTCTTGGCGCTCCCAGAACTCCGTTCCCGGCGTACATTTTGAATGCCCGGAGCCAACTGTAAGCCACGTCGTGCTCTTCGACTTCCCAGAACTCCACTCCCGGGCCACATTTTGGATGCCCGGAGCCAACAGTAGGCCACTTCGTGTTCTTCGACTTCCCAGAACTCCACTCCCGGGCCACATTTTGGATGCCCAGAGCCACCTGTAGGCCACTTCGTGTTCTTCGTGTTCCCAGAACACAATTCCCGGGCCACATTTTGAATGCCTGGAGCCAACCGTAGGCCACTTCGTGTTCTTCGTGTTCCCAGAACATCATTCCCAGGCTACATTTTGATTGCCCGGAGCCAACTGTGAGGCTGAGGCTGAGGCAGGCTGAGGCTGAGGCAGGCTGAGGCTGAGGCCGAGGCAGGCTGAGGCCGAGGCTGAGGCTGATGCAGGCTGAGGCTGAGAGGCTGACGCTGAGGCTGAGGCAGGCTGAGGCTGAGGCTGAGGCCGAGGCAGGCTGAGGCTGAGGCTGAGGCAAGCTGAGGCTGAGGCAGGCTGAGGCTGAGGCTGAAGCTGAGGAGGCTGAGGCTTGAGGCAAGGCTGGCTGAGGCTGAGAGGCTGATGGAGGCAGGCTGAGGCTGAGGCAGGCTGGCTGATGCTGTCAGGCTGAGGCTTTGAGGCAGGCTGAGGCTGAGGCTGGCTGAGGCAGGCTGAGGCTGAGGCTGAGGCAGGCTGAGGCAGGCTGAGGCTGAGGCTGAGCTGCAGGCTGAGGCTGAGGCTGAGGCAGGCTGAGGCTGAGGCTGAGGCCGAGGCCTGAGGCTGAGGCGAGGCAAGCCGAGGCAGGCTGAGGCTGAGGCTGAAGCTGAGGCAGGCTGAGGCTGAGGCTGAGGCTGTGGCTGAGACAAGCTGCGGCTGAGGCAGGCTGAGGCTGAGGCTGATTCAGGCTGAGGCTGAGGCAGGCTGAGGCTGAGGCTGAGGCTGAGGCAGGCTGAGGCTGAGGCTGAGGCCGAGGCAAGCCGAGGCAGGCTGAGGCTGCGACTGCGAGAACAGCAGAATTCTACTTGGATTCTCACCTAATCTTAAGGGGAATGCTTCCAGATATGCTTCTACACATCGCTGTTAGGTTGCTTTGCCGGGATATTCAGTTGAAGTGCCCCTCCCAGGGTTCGTAACTTGTAAATGAGCGTCAAACTGCTCCCCCGGCCCCCCGAGTTACAACAACAACTGCTCCCACCTTTACTTCGTCACAATGTATTCCCACTTCGCGCTCTCGCGCGGGACTTCCTGACAGTTTATCCAGGAATCCCGCTCACGCGTGGGACTTCCTCACAATTAATTGAAACGGCGCGCCCTCGGCACTTAGGAATCTCGCTCTCGTTGTTGATTTCCTTGCGAGTTATTTGAGGATCACGCTATCGCTCGAGATTTCTTCGCGATTCATGGAGGACGCACACTTCAGCAACCCGCCTGCTCGACCTGGCCGCCTGGGCCCGCCTTCCCGACCCGCCCGCTAGGGTCTATTTATCCGCCCGATCTGCCCGTCTTTTCTGCTCCTGGCCCCTCTCTGCTACTCTCTCTCTTGTACTCCATCCTCCTTATTCCCACTTGTCCCTTCCTTCCATCCGTCGAAGTTGAACATGTACCGCCAAGGGGGTACGATCGAAGACGAAGAGGGTGGGTACCGAGGGTGCGGGATATGCGTGTTGAATGGCACGCGAGCAGATCAGAGCGAGCAGTGCCAAAAAGTATGATTTGTGTTGTTGCTGCTGTTGTTTTTGCTGGTGTTGTTGCCGTTGTTGCTGTTGTTGGTGTTGTTGCTGTTGCTGTTGGTGGTGTTGGTGTTGTCGTTGTTGGTGTTGTTGGTTGTTACTGTTGTCGCTGTTGTTGTGATTGTTATTGGTATGGTTGTTGGTCTTATTAGTGTTCTTGTTATTGCTCTTGTTTGTTGTTGTCGTCGTCCACCCGCGTCCCTGCCCGCGACCCGCCCGCAACCCACCAGCGACCCACCCGCGACTCGGCCCGCGACCCACCAGCGACCCACCCGCGACCCGCCCACGACCCATCCCGCGACCCACCTACATTGCCTTAGCTACAACAAGATCGGCGCCTGCGGCGGATTCGTTGTGCACCTTGTAAAAATGAGGCGCCTGCGGCGGACTTCTCCAGAGCCTCGCAGGCTGCCGACGCCCCCGCCGCCCCTGCACTCGTATCGGCCACCGCGGGGTGCTTCGCCATATACCGTATGGCGAAGCACCCCGCGGTGGCCGATACGAAGCTCCGTCGCGACGGTCAGGCGTATGGCCCCATACGCCTGACCGTCGCGACGGAGCGCAGCGGCGAGGGGAGGCGAACGAGGGGGAGGGGAGGGCGAGCAGGGGGAGAGCACGCCGGCCGCGACGCCGCCCCCGGGGGGTGGCCCCGGGGCGGGCCCCCCCGGCTCCGTCCGCTGCGCGCCCGGCCGCTCCTGCAGGCGAGCGCGCAGGGCCCTTACGCCACCTCGGCCTCGCCGCCGCGGGCGCGCCCCGCGCACAGCAGGGAGCCCCACGGCGGCCCGCGGCGGCAGCGCGGGGGCCCCGCCGCCGCGCGGCCCGCCCGCGAGCCGCGGCCAGCACGGCGCCCAGCGGCCGCACCTCCCGCGGGCGGCCTGCTCGTTTACCAGTTTGAAACATATCCCTATCCCTATGTTTGACATCACCTCACCTCGATGCCGATCTTAAGGATTCCCTCAGTTTCTGAGGGCCTATCCCTAAGATTGTCCTCGCTTTTTGCTCGCCCATCTTCGGGATAGGGCTACGTTCGAGGCTGGTTACCCGGGGCCCTGCGCCGCCACGTGCGGCTGCCGGGCGCCGCCCGCGAACGGCGCCGGCCCAGCGCGGGGGCGCGCAGGCGGCGCGGCGCCCGCTGGCGGCTCTGGCCGTGCCAGGGCGGGCGGCGCCGCGCCCTCGGCGACGGCCGCCGCGCCCCCTCCGGCGGCGCCCGCCCGCCCGCGGCGGCCAGGCGCCGCCCAGGGTCGCCAGCCGCACCCTGGGCCCGCCTGGGCCGGCGCTGCTGCGGTTGGCCTTTTGGGCGGCCAGCCCCGCGGCGGCCGCCGCGCGCTGGACCGCCGCGAGCGCCTCCATCTGCGATCTAGTCATATAGCCGCGAGCCCCAGATAACCCCTTCACCACTGAGAGTTGGTTCTCTCCGGCCAAGACAGAGTTGGTCTGGGGAGAGGGGCGGCGAGGCCGAATTTCATGACCAGCACTCGGAACTTCTTACCAGAGAAATTAGCACGCCTTTGGCCCGATGGGCCAGATGCCAGGTGTGTCTGTTGATTACTGGTGTGTGTTATTGACGTATGCGCGTGATGATTGTGTGCTGCTGTCTGTTTTTGACGTCTGTCCTTGATTTGTGCTGCGGGTGTCAATTAGTGCCGTTGATGTATGTTTTTTGCTGTCGGCATTGGCGTCATTGGACGGACTGACGTGACCCCTAGGCGGCGCGACGCCCTTCCTTCCTGGCGGGGCTCCGCGAGGCGGGGCACCCAGGGACCGCTTGGGAATATCTGGGTCCAGCTGCCGCGGTATATGCAGACCAGCGGGGCGGGACACGCAGGGACCACCTGCAGGACCATGGAAGCTTGGCTGCCACGGTGCGCAGGGCCTGGGAGGTGGGACTGTCTTGGCCTGGCGGCAGCGGTAATCATGCAGGGGGGCTATCTGGGCCTGGCGGCCGCGACATGCAGGGCCGGCGAGGCGGGAGATTCAGGGACCTATGGGGAGTATTTGGGCGGCCGCGGTATGCCGGGCTGGCGAGGCGGACACCGAGGGACCAGCGGTGACATGTTGGGCCTGGCGGCCGCAGTAAGCAGGGCTGGCGAGGCGAGAGAATTATTGGCCCTGGGGACTATGTGTGCCTTGCGGTGCTTCTCAACACCTTGCAACCCGAATGCTTCGGGTGGGGAAAGTGCACGCGCCAGAGACGCGATGACCTGGAGTCAAAAAGCCTCTCTCCTCCTCCTCCCTCGGGCTCCCCCGCAACATATTAGGACCTCACTAAACCTTCCTCCCAAAGCCCTGGCGCGCCTTGCGGAAGAAGCGCTGGAGAGACCTCTAGGACTTTTCCCGCCTTCCCCACGCGGAAGGAACCGTGCCGCAGACGGCATCTTCAGCTTGCCTGGTGCCCAGTCTTCTTTTCAGGGCTCCCAGCCCTGCCCAGCATGCTCAGGTGCGGCACCCTCCCGGCGGCGTGCGCCGAAGCAGGCAGTCCAGACACGGGACCTGTCCGACCGACCTCACCCTCGCGGGCGGCGGCAACGACGGTGGCGGCGACGACGAAAGCCACGGCGGCGGCGGTGGCAACGACAACGACGGCGACGGCGATGCCCTCTCCTCGCCTCCCAGCTACTGCCTGCCAGGCCCCCTCCTCGCTGACGGCGGCGACCCCCACGGCGGCGACGACCATGGCGGCGACGGCCACGGTGGCGACGACGCCCGCGGCAGCGGCGGCGACCACGGCGACCACGGCGACGACGACGACGACGACTCACGAGGTGGCGACGACGACCGCAGCGTTTTTGCGGCTGCGACCATGGCTCTCCTATTGCAGGTTGGTTGGCGCACTATTTCGAAGCATAGTGTGGTTTCTTGCTCCTTCCTCCGCACTGCTCTTGTCCGCGCCAGCGTCTTCGTTTAACCCAGGTGGAAAGGGCGATGACGATACCGCGGAATGACAGCTTGCCGACTCCATAGTCGCATCTCTGACGTTGGCATCGCGTCATTGGCGTCTTGATAGGTGTTTGAAGAAAACATGTTTGTTGGCGATTGCGGCCACCCGCTTCGGCGGCGACGACGGCGACAACGGCCTCGGCGGCGCCGTCGTCGTCGTCGTCGTCGACCGTCGTCGTCGTCGTCGACCGTCGTCGTCGTCGTCGTCGACCATCGTCGTCGTCGTCGACCACTGCGTTTTTGCGACTGCGGCCACCCGCGGCGTCGGCGGCGGCGAAGACGGGCTCGCCGCGAGGCTCCGCGGAGCCGGGCCTCGTCGCGGGCGCGGATGGCGGGGCAGGCGGCCGCCGCGGTGCTCGCGGCGCACCTGGGGCCGTCCAAGGGCGACGACGACATCCCGGACGCCCCCCCGCGGCGTCAAGCACAAAGACTGGCGCTTGTTTCTCAAGCAGTGGCGAAGCGTCCTGGCTCGCCGATCGCCCTCCCAAACACTGCTCTGAGATCCTTTTGTGGTTCCCAAGAAATGTTCTGAGAACATTTCTGGCCGGGAGTGTCTTGTTTGATGAACACATCGGGTTAATGTTCTAAGAACATTGTTTTTGTTCTTAGAACATCTTCGGGTGCTAAGAACATTTCGTGGTAGGGCTATAGGAATTCCGGGACGGTCGGTCCCTGCTCCACGTTTCGTTTCTACGAGGCAGGCTGCAAGTCTTTTAGTGTTATCTTCTACTCTCTCTCTCTATATATATATATAAATATACGACCTACATGAGGTCAGCCAGCGTGGGCCCCACATCCGAGTGAGGGGCCGAAGGGTCCTTCCCCTGCGCGCGTGGCTGACGTGAGATCCTGCGGTGCGGACTGTTCTTGCTGTCGTTGATGATGATGATGATGATGATGATGATGATGATGATGATGATGATGATGATGATGATGATGATGATGATGATGATGATGATGATGATGATGTTGCGTGTTGTTTGTTGTTTGTTGTTTGTCGTCGCCGTCCCCCCCGCGACCCGGCCCGCTGCCCGCCCGCGACCCACCCCGCGACCCACCCGCGACCCACAGGCGACCCAACCCGCGACCCGCCCGCCACCCACCCGCGACCCCCCGGCGACCCACCCGCGACCCGCCCGCTGACCCACCCGCGACCAGGCCCACGACCCACCCGTGACCCACACGCGACTCACCCGCGTCCCACCCACATTGCTTTAACAGAGATTTGACGCCTGCGGCGGGCTTCTCCAGAGCCTCGCAGTCTGCCGACATCCCCGCCGCCCCCGCACTCCTATCCGCAATTGCGGGGTCCTGCGTAGCGATTTCCTAGCAACTCCGCCTGTGCAATCTACCAGGTTCGATCAAAGCTGTGCAGCTTACTTGGTGCAAGCTATATGTTGCCATTTATGTGGGCGAACTTGTGCGGTGCAAACATATGTGGCGTAACCTATGTAGTGCAGACTGTGTTGCACAATGAATGTGGATCTAGCTACGTTGTGCAATCGATGTGGTGCACTTCATGTGCTTCAGCACATTTTGTGCAGCATGTGTTGTGCCATGTATGTTGTACAGTATATGTTGGGCAAACTATGAAGCGCAGTCTACTTGGCACAACATGTGTTTAGCAGCCTTCCTGGTGCAATCGTTGTGGAGCAACCGATGCTGTGCAATCTATGTTGTGCAACCTATGTCGTGCAATTCATGTGGTGCACCTTGTGTCGCGGCGACGACGCGGCGACGAGGCGGTGACGGCGACGACATAGCCGCCTGACTGCCAGACAGGCCCAGACGACGGGCGGCGACGAGGCGACGACGGGGCGGCGACGGGCGGCTACATTGCCGTCGGACCAACACCCAGGCCCAGACACGGGCGGCGACGAGTCGGCGACGGCGCGGCGACGGCGGCTACCTAGCCGGCGGACCAACAGCCAGGCCCAGTTCCTGGTGTGTGTGTGGGCGTCGACGAGGCGGCTGCAGGGGGAGGCCCAGACCCCCTCGGGGCACGAAAAAATCAGGACGAGAGGTTTTCACTCTTTCCTGCCTCTGGTCTGGACGCCCGAGATGGGCACGGAAAGAATGGGTACAATGCCCAACGGCAGTTCTTGTTTTCTGAACAGGATTCGCTGTCCACGCCGCCGCGGCCTGTGTCCATTCGAGACAGAAGGCCGCCTGCCCAACAGCGGCCGCTGTTGGTTTGGGACAACATTTGTTGTTGGGCATTGTATCAATTTTTTCCGTACCCATTTCGGGCGTCCAAATCTGGGAGCCTTTACCAGGCCCTCGGGACCGTCAAAAGCCGCCTCGGGACGAGAGATTGGTGCCGGGGAATGGGTCGAGACCTCTGGGGGTCGACGCAATGAAAAAATCATGACGGCGGGGTCGGGGGGAGGGAGGGAGGGAGGGAGGAAGAAAGTATTTGAATGAGTCAGGGCGTTGGAAGAGGAAGCTGAGAGGATGGGACGGGGCAGGATCAAATTGGGCCAGCGGCGGGGAGGAGGACGTGTTATGGTACGGACAGCGGCTTGTAGAAAGAAGCGAGCAGCACGATCACGTGGTTTTAACATTTGTTTTGGCTTGTCCAGCGACTTTCTCTCGGGAGCGGGGCAAGTCATCGGAGCCCCGTACAGTCGGCGCACCAGGTAAGAAACCAGCCTTTCAGAGGGTGCATCACGACGAGTTCTTGCCTCTCGCTAGAGTCGCAGAGCCCTGGGGCATCTTTCGAAGCTCGGAGTCAAAGAAGGATGTTTCCGTATACTGCTCATGCCAGGATGTCAGCTATGTCCCGCCTCTGACCAGTTGCCTGATTCGCCGTGTCGCAGGCAGGCCGTCTGATGATGTGTGAGCTCCATCCCGGCGGCGAAATCCGAGCCCTGCACGCGCCTCCCATCGATTCAGGAGAGTCGATGGTTGGTGGGGGTGTGCCCTGAAGTCGCCACCAATTACCTCCAGAACCATTCCCACCTCCACCAGGGCGGGGTAAGTTAGGTCTCCCAGCGTACACCCCCTCCTAGGTGGGGATGGGCGCCCCGAAACCGGAGGGAGTCCAGCACCCATCTCCTCCTAAGGGGGCGGGGGGGGGGGGCCCAGCGGGGCCCAGGTCTTCCCAGTGTCGAGAAGGCGGAAGCATGGATCGGGGCGCGCGGATCAGCGAAAGGCTCCGTTTTCGTGCGAAGGTCGGCGCGTGCCGTGGCCACCTCAGGCGGCAGTGACCGCGCGCTTCGGGGGGTATACCATCCCCGACTCAGATGTCGGAGGTCGATAGACCTCCTACCCTGACACGTCGAGTAGTGAATTGGCCGTTTAGGGTTCGCGAGAGGACGTCGCGGCCGTTGTTTTTGCGGGTCCAGGTCCGTCGGTTTCGGTCCTAGGCCGTTTTCACTAAAGGGAGGTTTACTGAAGGGAGGTTTGTCCACCGCCGGATATGGATCCCTGATCCGTGCCAGCTTGCTATAGCGTGTGCCCGACGGTGGGGACTGGTGACTGCTCCTCTTGTCCCGCGGTGCTTCGGCGGGCTGTGCCCTCCCTGCCCTGGCTTGGCGCCG
Source organism: Prorocentrum cordatum (assembly GCA_963575745.1). Lineage (NCBI taxonomy): Eukaryota > Dinophyceae > Prorocentrales > Prorocentraceae > Prorocentrum > Prorocentrum cordatum. The sequence continues at coordinate 51,755 of CAUYUJ010021969.1, read as the reverse complement.
AGACCCGACGCCTCGAAGCATTGAAGTCACGGCTGGAGCCCTATAGACCCCATGCTTCTGCGCCGCCTGTCGAGCCGGATCGACGTGTGCGGATACCAGGGCTCGAGCCTGGGCGAAGACGCCTGGCTCGAGCACGCCCGGAGCCGCCAGCTTTGCCGGGCTGTGCCCTCCCGGCCTTGACGCCCCGTTATTGTTTTTCCATGCGCGGTCCCCCGAAGTCCCGCCCCTCCCCCCGGGACCGGTTTCTCATCCCGAGTCGTGTCACGACGGTCCCGAGGCCCGGCGAGGGCCCCCAGCGGCCGAGCACGGCCCAAAGCTTCCCGTCCTGATCGTATGTTCCCCGACGCGAGCGCGTGTGAGGTCGGGGGCCGTCGGCTTTCCGCCAGCCGCCTCGCCTGCCGGCCTCTTGCCGTCGCCTCTCCTCGCCCTCGAGTTGGGCCGCGCTCCCCGAGGGGGGGCGGCGCTGGGGGGGGTGGAGGGCTACCCTCGGAGCAGGCCGGGGTGGGGGCCTTCTCGGACGGCACCGGCCTTCTTCGAACAGTGGTGAGACGTCCTGGCTTGCCGCTTGGCCGAGCAAATCATGCTCTAAGAACCTCGTGTGTTTTTTTTTTCACGAAATCTTCTCAGGACGCTTCTGGCTGAGAGGTTGTTTGTTTCTTCGGGGAAGGCTTGGACACCTTTCAAGAAGGCTGCGGAACTTGTGCGCTCCCTAATCAGATCGAGGTCGGTTCGGGGAGGGTACAGTCGGGGCCCTGAAGAAGGAACCCTTTTGGTTGGGGAGGGGAGGGGCTCCGCGTTCCTTAAGTGTTTCACAGCTTGCCTCAGGTTTTCCTCATGCTTTCGATCGGAAATCGAAGTTTAACTCATGGAAAAAAGGGGGCCTCGTTCCTGATCTAGGGTTCCTTAGGTCAACGCCCCGACTGTACCCCACTGTTGTTCGTGTTGATTGGATGTTCTTGTGCATCCTGGGGGGGGGGGACCCTCGAAGGTTTTCCAGCTTGGCTGGCGGAGGGTCTCATGGTTCTTGCGCATCCTGCGGAGGCTACCCTCGAATGTTGTTCGGCCTGGCCGGCGGGGGGTCTCATGCTCTTGACGGACGTTCTGGCGTCGCTCGGACGTGTGCACTTGTTTTTTTCTTTTATTCGGCGAGGGCCATCGAGGATCATCTCTGGAACATCGAGCAACCACAAAAGAACACGCACGGATTCGAACCATATGCACGGGGAGTGGACGTCCGGGCGACGGCACGAGGAGGAGGAGGAGGAGGAGGAGGAGGAGGAGGAGGAGGAGGAGGAGGAGGAGGAGGAGGGGGGAGGAGGAGGAGGAGGAGGGGGAGGGGGGAGGGGAGGAGGAGCCGGGAGGAGGGGAGGGGGAGGAGGAGAGGAGGAGGAGGAGGAGAGGGGGAGGAGGAGGAGGACTCTTCTGTCCTGGGTTCGACAGGTTCGTGCGTTTCGCCCTGGCTCCGGTAGGCAGGGCCCTGCGGGGGGCCGACCGCGGGCCCCGAGGGGGCCGAGACAGCAGCCATCGGGCGATCACGGACATGGCTCAAAGGGGGCGCGGCTTGGCGGCGGGCCCCTCCTCCTCCCTCTTCCTCCTCTCCTCCTCCCTCCTCCTCCTCCTCCTTCTCATCCTCCTCCTCCTCCTCCTCCTCCTCCTCCTCCTCCCTCCTCCTCCTCCTCCTCCTCCCTCCTCCTCCTCCTCCTCCTCCTCCTCCCTCCTCCCTCCTCCCTCCTCCCTCCTCCTCCTCCCTCCTCCTCTCCTCCTCCTCCTCCTCCTCTCCTCCTCCTCCTCCTCCTCCCTCCTCCTCCTCCTCCTCCTCCTCCTCCTCCTCCTCCTCCTCCTCCTCCTCCTCCTCCGTCGTTTTAACATCGCTGGCACCCCGAGGCACGCACGCCATCGCAGACGTCATGACTTCTTCCGCGGCGTGGGCCCCGGGAGGTCTGAACCTCTTGCCCAGGGCCGGCTTCTCAAACCCAGGGAAGGCGCGGATTCCCTCCGCCGAGCGAGGAGGCACCCCGCCGCATGTTGGGGAGGGCGCCTCCCCCGAGCCATGGATGTGAAGCGACCGCGCGCCAAGTCCATGGGTCGCTGATCCGTGCTCGCGCGCCCCCGAGTCTACAGCCAGCGCGACCCGTTAGGACGCGCGCCTCCATCGAGGGTGCCCGTCGGTCGTTGAAAGAGCAGGTGTTTGTGGAGCCCCAGTTCCCAGTCTGCTTCAGCCGCCTTCCTACGTCAGGAGTCGAGTGGTGTTGCCGCTTCCCTCCTCTCCAGGGGGCGGGCGGAGACCCGATCTATTCCCAACGCCTTCCTGCTTCGTGGTTCTACCCACTTCTTCCGACCGATGGGCACCCCCTGTGTTCTTGCTTCTGCGGCCCGTCCTGTTTGCGGGTTTCAGTGGCGCCCCGCTGCGAGGAAAATCCCAACTTCGGGCTCCGAGTGTCCTGCGTCCTTGCCACCCGTCCTGGACGCACGTGCGCTGACTGTGCGAAGAAGCCCCCGTCGAGAAGGACACCTCGCGTGTCGCCGGAGATCTGGGCCCGCAGACCTGCGACGCCATGGTTTAAGTCGGGCCTGTCCCCCTACAGAAGATTTTCTACGACAAATATAATACACATAATAACAACAACATCCAAAATTAGCCTGGGGACTATTTTTTGAATATTTGTTGACCTTTTTGGGATACTTTTAGGGGTATTTTTTATTTTTCGTCGACAATCCCCCTGTAGGGGGACACGCCCGACATAAGCCATGCTTTCCATCCCGAGTAACCTTTCGACGGTCCCGGACTTGGCTTATACAGTACCCTGACCTTCCAGAGTGCCAGACAAATAACTCTCCAGATCTAGAGACCGATGTGGACTGCTTACAACCTCGACTGGAATTTTGGTGTCATGGTCTTGGTGCGATTTGTTGTACCCCCCCTGGAAGGTCAGAGTAAGGGCCCCCGGAGGCCGAACAATTCAAACAACTCGAATATTGCTATGGCCTTTCGGCCGGTGCCGCCGACCTTGGGGGCCTCGGCCCTTGACGGAAGTGGGAGGGAGAGGGCGGGCCATGAGCCACGGGAGGGTGGTATTTTCACCCGGGATCACCTCCCAGGACCCACCTCCCTGGACCTCCCCCGGGATCCCCCTACCCCCCCTCGAGCGGGGAAGGGATCAAAGGGAAGGGGCTTTCCTTCGACTTAATCACAACGTTGCCTCTTTATTTTGCTGTGGATGGGCTGGCGTACCTCGCTTTGGCTGGCGTGCTGGGACGTAGTGGCGGCGGCGACGCGACGGCGGCAGCGACGGCGATGGCGACGGAACAGCCCCTGTCACCCGCCGACAGGGTCGGTGGACTTCACGACACGAGCATGTCTTGGTGCGCCTGACGGCAATCGTCCGCCGCGGCCTCCCGCTGTCAGGGGAAACGACAGGTGGGATAGGCTCAGGGGGGATGCATCGACCCCCAATCGCCCGCTCATCGCCGACAGGGGCTCGATATCGGCGAGGTGTCGTTGATTCCAGCTCGATGTTGTCCTCCCTGAGCCGGTCCACTGGTGGTTTTCGGGCCACAACTCGGCCTCAGGCGGCCGTTCGGGACGAGCTGGGCACCCCCAGAACGCCCTCGGCGAAGCGCAGCCGTTGGAGAGCATCCCGAGACTGGAAAGCCGCGGAGAACCAACGAAAACGTCCTAAAGCGCGGATTCACAAATGCGAAACGTGGTTGGTCAGTCTCTCTGCCCCCCTCCCTCCTCCGCACTTGCGTGCATCCTCCTCGCTGTCACCTGTGCTCCCCTTGTCTTCTCCGCAGCCGCCTGGGTCACAGGGGGGACCTTGAGCCAGGCCCCTCCCTGATCCACGTTGCCCCTCCCTCCCCAGACGTCCGGCGTCTCGCTCTTTTTGGAGACACGGGCCGCCGACCTCTCGCCCGCCGTTCTTGGACCGCCCCGGGGCCCAGTGTGGACGGGGAGGGACCGAAAGCTTTGAAGAGCCGTCGTCGTCTCGAGGTCTGCGGGACGCAAGGTGTCTGTCGGGGGTTGCGAACTGTGCCCCTGGCCCAGCGGTTGCCCCCCAGCTGTTCGCTGCATGTTGGAGCTCCTGGGCCCCCCTGTGCCTCGTGAGGGGTGCTCTGGAGGCCGTGGGGGCCTCCTTGGAAATCTTAGGGACACATTGTGCCAGGGACACTTCTATGGAGCAGTGGCGAAGCGTCCTGGCTTGCCTATAGGGCCACGAACCTCGTGCGGTTTGCGCGAACTATTCTTGGAACATGTAGGTATGGCTGAGACCGTGTTGTTTTCTTATACATCAGTTTCGCGTTCTGAGAACATTGTTTCTGTTCCTGGAGCATTGTTTTAGTTCTACGCGCATCTCGTGGTAGGCCTATTCTCGGAACGCCGGGATGGTCGGTCCCCGCTCAATTTCCGCAACATCTCGGGGCCCCGAGTCATCCGGGCTGGGGGCGGGCAGGGGTAACTGCAGATTCGCGCCCCGTGGGGGCATAAACCGGAGTTGCCCTGGACCGCAGTTTTCCCAGACGCTTCCGGCGTCCAAGCCTCCCGAACCGTCGGGGCCGCCGTCGGGGGTAGCCATGCGGGTGCGTGCCTCGGGGGGCCCAGGCCGGAGCTACCCCGGACCGCACTGATCCCGGAGAGCTCGGGCGTGCAAGCACTAGTTCCTCGGCGGCGAGGCAGAGGCAGGCCGCACCGGCGTGGGGCCTACTGAGCGGCGCAACCGACATGCAAACTGTGCGGCGTGCAAAAAAAGGAAGGAGCGGAGACGAGGGCGGCCGCGCGAGGGAAGGAGCTCGGGCGTCCAAACACCCGAGTCTGGACGTCATGTTTTTTTCGTTACGTCGCCCCCCAGAGGTCCCGACCCTTTCCCCCTGACCGGCTTTGCATCCTGAGTCGTTTTGTTGACGCTCCCGAGGCCCGGCGAGGGCCCCCGGAGGCCGAAGCTTAGGAGGAAGCTTCCGTCCTGATGTTTTCACTGCTCGAGGGGGTCTGGGATTGGGTCTGCCGTGCCGCAGGAGACGGCGGTCCTGTCCTCGCTGCGCGCCGTCGCCGAGCAGCTGCGCCGCCCGCCCGGCGCAGAGGGCGCCGGGGCGCGGGAGGCTGACCCCGCCCGTCCTCCTCTCCTCCTGCTCTTGCTAGGCCTCCTCTCCCTCCTTTCCCCCCCCCTTTTCCTCCTCGCCTCCCTCCTTCTCCTCCTTACTGTCCTCCCCCTGCGTCTTTTCCCCTTCCTCATGCCCCTCCTCCTCCTCCTCCTCCTCCTCCCTTCCTCCTCCTCCTCCTCCTCCTCCTCCTCCTCCTCCTCCTCCTCCTCCTCCTCCTCCTCGTCCTCCTCCCCCTGCGCCAGTGTTCAGACCAGGAAGCGCTGAGCGAGACGGGAGCGGCCGCACGGCATCTGCCGCCGTCCTCGCTCAAGCTGGCACCCTTCAGACCTCGGGGGAGGCCGCGGCCCGCGCTGCCGTGGCAGAGCTGGCCCGAGGACTGTCCGCGGCGTTGGTGCTGCGGGCCCCCTCGGCGCCCTGCCCACCGTGCAGCTGCTCGCCGGCCCTGCGCGGCCCTGCCTGCTCCGACGGCCACCTGGAGAGTGGGGCCCGGGCAGCGTGGTCAGCTCGCCTCGGCACGTGCCCGTTGTTGCTCCTGGTCCTCGCGCGCGTGGTGCTGGCCATCGTGGGCTGCCTCGGGGCTGTTTAAAACGACGCGAAGATCGGGACACAATCGGATCGGGATAACTCGAAATCTCTGAGAATCGGGGGGTTTGGAGGATGTATTGGGCGCCGCGGCCGCTCCAGAGCGTTCCCGAACGCTCTGAGAGCGCTCCGGAACGCTCTGGAGCGATTTATCCCGATCCTAGCCCTGTTTTACTGTTCGCAGGGGCCCTGTGGTTCCCCGAGCTCCCGGGGAGCTCGGCGCCGGCCCTCGCGGCAGCCGCGGGCGGCTGGTGAGCCGCCCCTGCCAGGCCCCGCGGCGGCGAGCGTCGACCCGCGGGCCGACGAGGCGTGGGGGCAGCTGGCCTTAAGTCGGGCCTGTCCGTCTACAGAGGGAATATCCAAAAATACTGCAACAATTGCCCAACCCAGACTTCCTCGAGTAATGAAAAAATCATGACGGAAGGTTTTTCTGAATTTTCGGCCTCCGGGGGCCCTCACCGGGCATCGGGAGCGTCCAAAAACGATTCAGGATGCAGAGCCGGTCCTGGGGAAAGGGTCGGGACCTCTGGGGGGCGACGTAATGAAAAAGTCATTACGTCGGGGGTCTGGCAAATCTGCCTGTAGGCCCTGGAGACCTGCCCGACCTAAAGCTGGCCCTGGCCAGGCGGCGCTAGCGATGGCGGCGGTCGCGGCCGCTGCCCCCGTGGGGGGGCGCCCCCCCCCACTTCTGCGGCAGTCACGGCCTGCAGGAGGGAGACTTCTTCCCGGTTCTCCACGATGTGGGCGGAGGCCGCATCGGGCACAAGAGGACGGCAGTGTACCGCCCGCCTTGCAGGGTCTCAGCGGTGACGACGCTCTCACGCTGGACGACGATTCGCACGACGGGGACTTCGCCCCTGGGGCTGATGTGCTGCGCCGGGGTCGCTTGCCCAACGGCGTCATCGGCGGCTTGGCGGGCTTCGCGGCAGGCGATCGCGTCTTCCGCTTCGGGCACCCCCTGCTGCCTTCGGCTGCCAGGGCTCTCCGGGACGCGGCGGCGCTGCAGCTGGGCTTCCCCGCCCCTGGCGGCCCGCTGGCGCCCCCGAGGCGGCGCCGCGGCTGCGGCCCCCCCGGTGCCTCGCGGCGCGGTGCCCGGCGCCCCGGCGGCCGGCGGCCGGCCTCGCAAGCCTGGTGGCGGCCCGTGGTTGCTTGCTCGGGCGCCTCTACCTTCGTTGTCGCGGTTTGCACTCGCATGTTGGAGTCCGACGTGGTAGGACAAGTCGGCAGACAACGAGCGATGGAGGTACAAGGTCGAGGGAGATGCTCGGGCTCGAGACCGAGCTCTGGGCCCTGATGGCCGTGAGCTCCCTGGGCTTGCTGTCCACGCGGAGGAAGTGGTCATCGTGTCCGACATCAGCGAGCTGGAGAAAAACTTCGCCGCGCAGCCGGGCCGCGCCGATCGCACCGCCTATGGCGCAGAGGTCCAGGGGTAATTCCGGTTGGTCCGCGTGGAGCTCAGCGGGGAGGTTGGTCCTCCTCCTCTTCCTTCTCCTCCGCCTCCTCCTCCTCTTCCCCTCCTCCTCCTCCTCCTCCTCCTCCTCCTCCTCCTCCTCCTCCTCCTCCTCCCCCTTCCTACTCTTCCGCCTTGTTCAGTGTAGTTTTGCGGGTTGGAACTTTCGGGTGGGTCGTATGTGGAGGGCGTGGATCATTTTACGAAATCAGTGAATGGCCAGAGAACATGAATCTTGCTTAGTGGACAATGTGAACAATTGCAGTTATGCCGTGCGTGTGGAGTTGTACTTTGGATCCAGGGTGAAGCGCAGTTAGCCTATGGCGGCAGTTCCCACAGCCTGCTGGCTCCAGCTTGCTAGCTTCTTGTGCACAGCGTGGTTGTTGGGCCTAGGTTCCGCTTCGGTCGGTCCTTCCGCCCGCGTTGTCTGCCCTTTGCCCTTCGCTTCGCGTCCTTCGGTTCGTGCCCTCGCTCGTTCCCCCCCTCCGTCGCGCGTGCGAGTGTACTGCGAGGAAGTCGTGCTTACTTCTACCCCGCGTCCAGTTCTTGAGCAATAATCCTGGGGGAGGAGAAAGAGGACAGCGATGAGGAAAGGGAGCGGGAGGTGTGAGACGCTTGAGAAGAAGGCGGTGGAGGAGGAGGAGGAGGAGGAGGAGGAAGAAGAGGAGGAGGAGGAGGAGGAGGAGCAGGAAGAAAGGAGGTAGATGGGAGGAGGAGGACGGCGAGGAGAAGGAGGAGGTGGGAGCGAGGGACGGAGGGACGGAGCTCGCGAGGGCAGTGGTGGGAGGAGGTGCGGGGAGATGGCGTCGGTCTGCCCGCCCGAGCGAGGCGCTGGGCCGCCTGCGAGAGCTGCTCCTGGACGGCGAGGGCGTCACGGCCTTCGAACTGTCCGCGCGCGCTCCGCCGCCCTCCCGCCCCCCTGCACGGTCAGGACGTCTCGCTCCGCGCGTCGCGCCGCCGCTGCTGGCTCACCGCGCTGCGGCGCGACGCGGTGACCACTCACAGGGGGGACAGGGTGCCCATGCTGCTGCCTTTTCCCCCCGTTCCTTCTTGTTGCCGAGGAGGCCCTCGTCGCCACCGCTGGACTCGCCTCGCAACCTCTGGTCAGAACGCACCCTGGGAGGGGTCCAGGGAGTAGCGGTATCAGTACCGTTCGGGTGCGGCCAGGGTGAGGGTGGTGACTACCCTGACCTTCCAGGAGGGCTAAAGAATAGCACCCGACCTCTAAACCTATCCCAGAGCTATTCTACGTCTTGGTTTTAGGCTGTTTCGTTTAGATTTTTAGGTTTTTAGGACTCCAGTGCTAAAAAATAGCTCTCTGGAAGGTCAGGGTAGGGGGGGGGGGGGGATTCCATGGCGGGGGCCATGGCATCTCCCCAGGTGTCATGGCGCCTCTGCTCCTTTCAAGGCGTCCCCGGCCCCCCACTCAGGCCGCGCTCCTCCCGCCGGCCATGATTTGCACCCCCCCCTCTTGGACCCCCCCCTCGCGGACGCCCCTGAGCCTTCTCCTTGATATCGCTCGGACGTGTGTGTGTTTGTGTGTGTGTGTTGTGTTGTGTGTGTGTGTTGTGTGTTGTGTGTTTGTGTGTGTTGTATGTGTGTGTGTGTTTTTGTGTGTATGTGCGTGCGTGCGTGCGTGCGTGCGTGCGTGCGTGCGTGCGTTTGTGTGTGTGTGTGTGTGTTTGTGTGTGTTTCCCTCGGTGAGGACCACGGAGGAGTATCCTGGACCACCTGGCAAGGAAGCGCGCGCGAAACCGACACATGTACGGGGGATGGACGGCGGGAGGCTGGAATGTCTCGAGGACTGCCCTGGTCCAGCGCAGCCAACGTGTACATCCTTCAGCAGCACCCTGGTGTCAACGCCGTGGTGCGCGGATGGGGTCGCACATGTGCAAACCACCTGGCAACCCGCTGCATTGTCCTGCACCCGACGGAGGGCTTGCTCGTGCGGGAAATGGACGTCCGAGAGGTGGCAAGCTTTTGGTTACCCCAAGCCAGACCCCCGACGTCATGATTTTTTCATATCGCCGACCCCCAGAGTTCTCGAACCCATTCCCCGGGACCGGTTTCTCGCCCTGAGTCGTTTTTGGACGGTTGGACCGTCTAAAAACGACTCAGGGCGAGAAACCGGGAAACAAACAAGGAAAATGTGAATTCACATTTCGGGAGAATCGCGGGACCCATTCCAAATTTGTCTTGGGGGTCGACAAGTCATGGTTTGGGGGCATACGTATGCGATCATCAATCGCACAATGAAGACAGACTTGCACTCCACTTCACCGCCCCACGCGCGGTATGCAAGAACGCCCGCACGCATGAACGATAATGGATGGACGGCGCGTTTGCCCGCGCGAGCAACGCGCGGGCACAAACGACTGGCCCTCCATGACCGCCAACATTGGATGCCAATTATACGCCATCTCATACATGAGCGATGCATTGAGCATGCATGGGCCATCCAGCCCCCATGGAAGACCCCCTGTTGCAGACCCTTTCTTTCACCCTCCCAGGGCCCAGGGCCCGGCGAGGGCCCACAGAAGCTGAAAATAACGACAAACCTTCATTCGTGACTTTATCCAGAAGGGAACAAAAAACACAGACACAATTAATCGTCGATTTCCCCAAAAATATTGGAAAAATACGGGAAGGGGGGGAAGACAAAAACGCAGAAACTATTATCGGACAATCTGGGGACTATTTTCATTTGTGTGCATTTGTTTGTGTGTCCTGGGGGCCCTTGATTTTGGTCGGGGCCCGAGAGGGTCTGGGAGCCGCGCCCCAGTCCCAGGGCGACACAACGTTGCGAGCTTCTCCCTGGCCTCCCGCCCCCGCGAGCGCGAGCGGAGCGCCACCGGCCTGCCTCGGGGGCCCTGGATCGCGCCGCGGGGGGCCGCCGCAGCGCAGCGGAGCAGCAGCTGTTCCCAACCCTCCTGCGTTGGGTGCTCGTTCTGCCCAGACCCCCTCGAGCAGTGACAAAAATCACGACGGGAGGTGTTTTTCCTAATTTTCGGCCTCGGGGGGCCCTCACCGGGCCTCGGGGGCGTCAAAAACCGACTCGGGATGCAAAGCCGGTCCTGGGGAAAGGGTCGGGACCTCTGGGGGTCGACGTGATGAAAAAATCATTACGTCGGGGGTCTGGGTGGATAGAGCACTGCGGTTTCCACCTTCCTCCTCCGGCCACCCGTCTCCCCTTCCCGCCCCCCCTCCCCTTTTCTCCTGCCTCTGACCTCGCTCCCTCCTGCGTGCCAGCTTTGCCTCCTACCTGGCCATCCCGAGGGGTGGGGGGCTGCGATCTGCGAAGCCGTCGCCACTTTCGACAGCTGCTCGGGGGTCCATCGGAGCGACGTCTTACGCGGACTCAAATCAGGCCTCGCCATCACTGGGCTGGGGGGCTGAGATCTGTCAAACTGTCGCCACTTTCGATGGCTGCAAGGGGGTCCAGCGAAGTGACGTCTGACGCGGATCCAGATGAGACCTCGCCATCCCTGGGGGGCTGCGATGTGCGAATATGTCGCCACTTTCGAGGGCTGTTGGGGGGTCCAGCGGAGTGACGTCTTACGCGGATCCAGATGAGACCTCGCCATCCGTGGGGGGCTGCGATATGCGAATCTATCGCCACTTTCGAGTGCAGCTGGGGTGTCCGGCGTCGTGACGTCTTATCCAGATTCAATTTCGACCTCGCCATCCCTGAGGGGCTGCCATCCGGGAAAGAGCCGCCATTTTCGAGGGCCGCTGGGGGGTCCAGCGGACTGACGCAAATTAGATTTCGCCGTCCGTGGGGGACTTCGATATGCGAATTTGTCGCCACTTTCCACGGCTGCTGGGGTGGTCCAGCGGGGCTTCGGGATCGTCAAGAAACTACTCAGGATGAGAAGCCGGTCTTGGGGGAATGGGTCGAGAATCGCCGGGGGTCGACGTAATGAACAAGTCATGACGTCGGGGGTCTGGGTCTGAGGGTAGGGTCGGACCGCAGTATAAGATCGAGGTAAGACCTGTTCGGGGAGGGTGCCCTATTGTTCTTCGTGCTTGTTGGATGTTCTTGTGCATCCTGGGGGAGGCTACCCTCAAGGGATCTTGTGGTTAGGGGGCGTTTTGGCTGGCGGAAGGTATCATGCCCTTGAAAGATAGTTCATCTGTCGTGGGCCCGACTGCACACGGTGTGGACAAAATCGCTACGTCGGAGTTCCCAGACCCCCGACGTAATGATTTTTTCGTTACGTCGACCCCCAGAGGTCCCGACCCTTTCCCCATGACCGGCTTTGCTTCCTGAGTCGTTTTTTGACGCTCCCGAGGCCCGGTGAGGGCCCCGGGTGGCCGAAAATGAAGGAAAACCTTCCGTCATGAATTTTTCATAACTCGAGGGGGTCTGGGTGATGGGGCATGCCACATCTCGTCGGCGAGCGAGGAGGGGAAGCGAGAGGGAGCAGGCCTCCTCTCGGGCGGCGACGGGGCTCTCCCCGCGAGCGCCCCCCGGCCTTCTGCAGAGTCTCTCCTGCGTCCTCGGGGAAGTCTTCGAGCACCCTTCGGAAGACCGGGTCTGGACGCCCGAACTGGGTACGGAAAGAATGGGTACGGTAGGTTCGCGTCGTGTCGACCGGCGGCGACCCCGCCGCCGACGTTCAACGTTGAACGCCGACGGCGGCCCAGAATCGGTCGATGTTGAACGATCGGACGTTGCGGAGACGGCCGATCGTTCAAGGTTGAACGATCCAGCGCGGTGTCAGGAACCAACGCCAGGGTCGACACGGCACGGACCTGCAGTACAATGCCCAACATCAAGCAGTGGCGAAGCGTCCCGGCTCGCCTATAGCCCCACCAGACCGTGTTCTAAGAACCTGCTGTGGTTCCAACGAAATGTTCTCAGAACGAATCTGGCTGGGACTGTCTTGTTTTATCACATCGGGTTTATGGTCTAAGAAAACTGTTTTTGCTCTTAAAACGAGTTTGGGTTCTAAGAACATTCCGTGGTATGACTATAGGAATGCCAGGACGGTCGGTCCCTGCTCAACAACAGCAGTTCCTGTTTGAACAGGATTCGCTGTCCACTCCGCCGCGGCCTCTGTCCATTCGAGACAGAAGGCCGCCTGCCCAGCAGCGGCCGCTGTTGGCTTGGGACAACATGTGTGGTTGGGCATCGTACCCGTTCGTTCCGTGCCCACTTCGGGCGTCCAAGCCGGGGGGCTTCCCGAGCCTTCTGAGAAGGCCCGCCCGCTCTCTCACTCCCCCCCCCCCCGCCCCGCCGCCGACCACCCCTTGGCATCGCTCGGACGTGTGCGTTTTTTTTTCGGCGAGGACCATCGAGGAACATCCTTGACCATGCGGCGAAAAAACCACGCACGAAACCGAAAAAAACACAAAAAATGGACGTCCGAGCGATGGCGAGACCCCCCCCCGCGCAGTGGCGAGTTTCGGAGCGCCTCGAGCCGCGGAGTCTCGGGCCGCTGTTCGGGGCGACGTCTTCTGCGCCCGGCCCCGGGGGGCCCTCGCCGTGCGGCCTCGGGGGGCCGTCCACGCAGCCACCCCGCCTATATGCGAGGAGGAGCAGCTTCCCCAGACCCGCTCGAGCTACGAAACAAAAATCAGGACGGAAGGTTCTCCTTCCTCTTCGGCCTCCGGGGGCCTTCACGGGGCACGGGAGCGTCAAGCAACGGCTCGGGACGCAGAGCCGATCCTGGGGAGAGGGTCGGGACCTCTGGGGGTCGACGCCACGAACAAATCCTCACGTCGGGGGTCTGGGCTCCGAGGTTGCCCTTGCGGCCTTCCCCTTCGGCCCCGCCTGGACCGCTCGCGCGGGCCGCGCCCCGCCCGGAGAGTGCCGGCGTGGCCTGCTGAGGTGCTGCATCCTCATCGCGCGTCCTTGTTATACGGGTCGATTGCAAAGCAGCTCGGGGCGAGCAACCCGTCCCCAAGGGGGTGAGTCCACGATATCAGCTCCTTGGCATCGCTCGGACGTGTGCATTTTTCCTTCGGCGAGGACCATCGAGGAGCATCCTTGATTTCTTGGCGAACAAAGCCACGCACGAAATCGAAAAAAACACAAGAAATGGACGTCCGAGCGATGGCCAGGCTCTGGGGAGTCAAAGCATCGGGCTTCGCAGCCGCTGGCTGGCCTCCTCCCCCCCTCCTCGTCCTCCTCGTCCTCCTCTCCTCCCGCGGGCTAGCCCTCGGCCTCGGCCTCCTCCTCCTCCTCCTCCTCCTCCTCCTCCTCCTCTTTCTCTCCCTCCTCCTCCTCCTCCTCCTCCTCCTCCTCCTCCTCCTTCTCCTCCTCCTCCTCCTCCCTCCTCCTCTCCCTCCTTCCTTCCCTCCTCCTCTCCTCTCCTCCTCCTCCTCCTCCTCCTCCTCCTCCTCTTCTTCCTTCTCCTCCTCCTCCTCCTCTTCCTCCTCCTCTTCCTCTTCCTCCTCCTACTCCTCCTCCTCCTCCTCCTCTTCCTCTTTTCTTATTATTATTATTATTATTCCTCCTCCTCCTCCTCCTGTGACCCTCCCCTCGACCTCCCCCAGAAAAACCGACATCCCCCCCAATAAGATTCGACCTCCAAAATGGAGAGTCTGGGCACGCTCGACGTCCTCCTCTGCCCCTCCACCTAGATATACTTAGCAAGCCACGGGCGCTTCCGCTCGTCTCGGATGGTGTGCATCTCGGCGCACCGCGCCCAGCAGCTCTCTCAGTACAGTCGGGGTCCGTTGGGGAGGGGCTGCGTGTTCCTTGGTGAGCTCTTCCATGGGAGATCGAAGTTCTGGGCGTGGAGCAAAGGGGCCTCGTTCCTTCTTTAGGGCTCCCTGGGTCGACGCCCCGACCTGTGTGAAGGGGCCCCAGGACACACTAATAAATACACCTTATATTTCCCCATACTTTCTGGGTTCCTGTCTGCCCCCCCACTTCCCCTATTTTTCCTATATTTTCCTGGGAGTCGACGAGTAGTTGTGTCTGTGTTTTTTTTTCCCCCTCCTGACTGCAGCCCGACCGCAGCTCCCTGGCGGCCAGCCCGGCTCGAGCCGCCCCGCCCCCCCCCCCCCCCAGCGGCCAAGCCGCCGGTGGGCGCGGGGGCGACAGGCGCCCCAGACCCCCAGGCGTAATGGTAAGTCGGGCCTGTCCCCCTACAGGGGGATTTTCCATGGAAAAATAAACATACCTTAAGAATACACCAAAAAGGTCTGAAAATACTCAAAAAATAGTCCCCAGAGTATTTTTATAGCATTTTTGGATTATTTTTGGGGGTACTTTCTTATTTTTCGTCGAAGCTCCCCCCTGTAGGGGGACAGGCCCGACATAAACGTAATGCTTTTTTCGCCGCGTCGACCCCCAGCGGTCCCGAGACCCTCTCCCCAGGGCCGGCTCTGCTTCCCGAGCCGTTGTTTGACGACGCTCCCGCGAGGCCCGGGGCGGGCCCCCCCGGAGGCCGAAAAAAGGGAGGCAAGCCCTCCGTCCCGATTTTTTCTCATTGCTCCCCTGACCTTCCAGGAGGGCTAAAAAATAGCACCCGACCTAAAAACCCTATCCCAGAGCCATTCTACGTCTTGGTTTGAGGCTGCTTCGTTTCGTTTTTTCCGTTTTTTTTGGGGGGGGGGGGGGGGGTTAGGCCTCCAGTGCTAAAAAATAGCTCTCTGGAAGGTCCTTGCGCGAGGGGGTCTGGGGCTCGGCGCCACCACCGGGCGGCCGCGCGGCGCGGAAAAATCCGGCGCCACCAGCGAGGGGCGGCCGCTCGGCGGGGCGGCGCGGCGGGGCCACATGCCGGGGGGCCCCGGGGGCGGGGCGCCCGGGGCGGAGGAGCGGCTCCGCGCGTCCCTGACCTTCCAGGAGGGCTAAAAAATGGCACCCGGCCTAAAAACCTATCTCAGAGCTATTCTACGTCTTGGTTTTGGGCTGCTTCGTTTCCTTCTTTTTTTTTGTTTTAGGTTTTTAGGCCTCCAGTGCTAAAAGATAGCTCTCTGGAAGGTCAGGGTTAAGGCTGGCCCGAGCTCCGAGGTTCCCTGCAGCGACCTGCCCAGAGATCCAACGCACTGAAAAAGTCGAGACGGACGTTTTTCGCAACTTTGGGCCCCCAGGAGCCCTCGCCGGGCCTCGGGAGCGTCCAAGAACGACTCGGGATGAAAGACCGGTCCTGGGGAATGGGTCGAGACTTCCGGGGACTGCGCGTGGAAAAAATCACGACAGCGGATCTCTGGGTGCCCAGATCCCCGCGGGTTTCCCAGACCCCCCCCCCGAGTCATGGAAAAATCATGACGGGAGGGTGTTCCTACTGTTCGGCCTCCGGGGGCCCTCACCGGGCCTCGGGAGCGCCAAGAAACGACTCAGGATGCACAGCCGGTCCTGGGGAAAGGGTCGGGACCTCTGGGGGTCGACGCAACGAAAAAGATCATTACGCTTGGGGTCTGGATTCCGAGGTCCCCTGCAGCGACATGCCCAGACCCCCTTCGGGTCATGAGAGGTGCTCCGTTCTGTTCGGCCTCCAGGGGCGCTTCCCGGGCCTCGGGGCCGTCGAAGGAGGATGCAGGAGGAGGGAGCGGGTCCTGGGAAAGTGGGTCGAGAGCTCTGCGGGTCGACGTGCTGACAAAAACAAATCATGGCGTTTGGGATCAGGGCACCCAGGCCCAGAGCGCCTCGCGCCGTGGAAGCAACGCAACGGAGGAACTCTCTTGGCCATGCTGGGCCCCTGGGGGCCCTCACCAGGGCCCCTGGAGCATGACGAGCAGCTCGGGATTAAGAGCCGATCGCTGACTTATGATGTTCCAGCCTACTTTAGCCTTGATCACCAGAAAGAATTTCAGGCACCAGAGAAGCGCCCAAAACTCAAGGGTTTTCAGGTGTCGGGCCCCGGGAGACACTCGCCCGACACTGATTCGACACTCTTTCGACACTTTTCCAGGTGCTCGAAATTATGTATGGGATGTGGTCCTCAAGTACGATGGGAGCATTTAACAGAATCGCTGGGATGGGGTCGAGACCTCTGCGGATATATGTGAGTCCTGCACCCCGTGAGATCGGGGCGTTGCCGTTTTTGTTGGACACTGTGCGCTTTCTCGCCCAGCTTTCGGAGGCTGCACGTGAGAAGCGGGCCCAGACCTCCAACGCGATGCGCAAATCACGACTGCTGTTTCTCGTCGTCTCCGGCCTCTGCAGGGGGCCCTCGTTGTGCCCCAGGACCGACAACCCCATACCCCCGACGCAATGATTTTTTTCTCCGTCGACCCCCAGAGGTCCCGACCCTATCCCCCTGACCGGCTCTGCATCCTGAGTCGTTCTCTGACGCTCCCGAGGCCCGGCGAGGGCCCCCGGAGGCCGAAAAGTAGGAACAACCTCCCGTCATGATTTTTCCATGATTCGAGGGGGTCCGGGTTGTGCCCGAGGACCGCCAACCGTCGGCTCGGGAGGAGGAGCCGACCCCGGGCAACCCGTGGGGCCTCTCGGAGGGCCCCTGGTGATGGAAACAGTTCAGGGGGATCCTTCGCCTCAGCGGCCTCCTCCGTGCGCGGCGTTCGGAGAGCGCGGGGGGGGGGGGCAGCACACACCAAACACACACACACACAAAACACAAAACACACACCACACACAGAACACAAAACACACACACACACACACACAAACCACAAAACACACACACACACACCACAACACACAAAGACAAAACACAAAAGACACTTTTTGCGTCGGCGGCTGGGCAGAGGTCGACTGGTCTGGCGGAATGGCAACAGGGGACACGCCGTATGCAAATGAAGGCCGCCACGCACGGGAGGAGGAGGAGGAGGAGGAGGAGGAGGAGGAGGAGGAGCTCCGGCGCGACGGGGGGAGAGGAAGCCGGACCATTCAGAGCTGCGCAACCCACACAAACACACACACACACACACACACACATTCACACACACAAACACACACACACACACACATTCACACACACGCACCCACACACGCACCCACACACGCACCCACACACGCACCCACACACCCACACACACACACACACACACACGCACCCCCCCACACACACACACACACGCTTACACAACCTTCGAAGGATTGCAAAAGAACCCTTCGTTCAAGGGTGTTTTTTGCAATCCTTCGTTCGCGTGTGGCGCCGCCAGGAGGAGCCCGGGACGACGAGGGGCCCGGCGGCGCCCGCCGGCGGCGGGGGCGGCGCGGCGACGTGGGGCGCGGGCCTCAAGGCCGTGCGGCAGGCCCGGCGCATGGCTCCGCGCCGGAGCCTCACGGGCCCGCTGCAGCCCGGGCGGCAGAGCCCCGGCGAGGAGCCGCCGCCGCGCGCCTCCGAAGCCTCCTCCTCCTCTTCCTTCCCCCCTCCTCCTCCCTCCTCCCTCCTCCTCCTCCTCCTCCTCCTCCTCCTCCTCCTCCTCCTCCTCCTCCTCCTCCTCCTCCTTCCCCCCTCCTCGTCACCGTCGTCGCGGCGGTGATTCTTTCCCCGGAACTTTCGGGCGGGCTGGATCACGTTGGGGCCTTTCTTCTCCCAGGGAATCACCTATGGTGGGCTACCCTGCATGCGAGAGGATGTGCGAGCATCTTCTCATGAGGATGGCAATCGGAATCAGTCCGCCCGAAGCAGGCGGGCGCCCGCCTCCGAAGCAGGCGGGCGCCATACAGGGCAGCGGGTCCCGAGTCTTGCTCGCCGCTCGATGGCCCTCCACGGGCCCCGAGGACCTGCCAAAGAGCGACTCGGGCCGGGCGGGGCTAGCTACCCAGACCCCCTCGAGCAGTGAAAAAATCATGACGGGCGGTTGCCTTCATGTTCGGCCTCCGGGGGCCCTCACCGGGCCTCGGGAGCGTCAAAAAACGACTCAGGATGCAAAGCCGATCATGGGGAAAGGGTCGGGACCTCTGGGGGTCGACGTAATGAAATAATCATTACGTCGGGGGTCTGGGCAGCAAGGCTGCATCCGTCCCGGAGCGGGGGTTCATCTGATCGGGATATGAGCAGCTGCATGGTCCCAGGAAACGCCCCAGGGCCCAGCGACCCGTCTCCCGCATCCGGACCCGCGTCCCTCACGGCGAGAGGACGCACAGCGCGAGCTTGTCTCCCGCGTGCCCTCCACGCCGGAGCACGCGGGCGAAAAACAGATCCGTAATTGTCCAAGGCCTCGCGGGCCAGGGCCCCTGGGGCCGCGACTTTTGGGACCGCGACCTGGTGGATAACCTCACGAGGTCTTTAGTTCCCAACCATCCTGTGGTGTTGGGTCCTCGTTTTGAAGAGACGGTGGCCCGCGTCTCCTCTCCTCCTCTCCTCCTCCCCCTCCTCCTTGCGTTTCACCCACCCAGCACAGCGCTGCGTAGTCCATAGCCCATAGGGAGCTCCACCGAAGGCCCCAGTGGCAGGGTTCGCATGGCGGCCTCGGGCCATTTCGGCACACCCCTCACGAGGATCGTGGCCCCATAGGGAGCTCCACCGAAGGCGCCAGTGGCAGGGTTCGCATGGCGGCCTCGGGCCATTTCGGCACACCCCTCACGAGGATCGTGGCCCCATAGGGAGCTCCACCGAAGGCGCCAGTGGCAGGGTTCGCATGGCGGCCTCGGGCCATTTCGGCACACCCCTCACGAGGATCGAGGATCGTAGACCATAAGGGAGCTCCACCGAAGGCCCCAGTGGCAGGGTTCGCATGGCGGCCTCGGGCCATTTCGGCACACCCCTCACGAGGATCGTGGCCCCATAGGGAGCTCCACCGAAGGCGCCAGTGGCAGGGGTCGCATGGCGGCCTCGGGCCATTTCGGCACACCCCTCACGAGGATCGTGGCCCCATAGGGAGCTCCACCGAAGGCGCCAGTGGCAGGGTTCGCATGGCGGCCTCGGGCCATTTCGGCACACCCCTCACGAGGATCGTGGCCCCATAGGGAGCTCCACCGAAGGCGCCAGTGGCAGGGTTCGCATGGCGGCCTCGGGCCATTTCGGCACACCCCTCACGAGGATCGTGGCCCCATAGGGAGCTCCACCGAAGGCCCCCAGTGGCAGGGTTCGCATGGCGGCCTCGGGCCATTTCGGCACACCCCTCACGAGGATCGTGGCCCCAGAGCTCCACCGAAGGCCCCCAGTGGCAGGGTTCGCATGGCGGCCTCGGGCCATTTCGGCACACCCCTCACGAGGATCGTGGCCCCATAGGGAGCTCCACTGAAGGCGCCAGTGGCAGGGGTCGCATGGCGGCCTCGGGCCATTTCGGCACACCCCTCACGAGGACCGTGGCCCCATAGGGAGCTCCACCGAAGGCGCCAGTGGCAGGGTTCGCATGGCGGCCTCGGGCCATTTCGGCACACCCCTCACGAGGATCGTGGCCCCATAGGGAGCTCCACCGAAGGCCCCCAGTGGCAGGGTTCGCATGGCGGCCTCGGGCCATTTCGGCACACCCCTCACGAGGACCGTGGCCCCACTGGAACTCCACCGAAGGCGCCAGTGGCAGGGTTCGCATGGCGGCCCCGGGCCATTTCGGCACACCCCTCACGAGGATCGTGGCCCCATAGTTGTGCTGCTTCAACAACCGTGCCTGGGCGTCGTACTCCGTCTTGTCGACGTGCAACGCCACCTCCTCCCTCATGGCTCTCAAGGCCCTTTCCTGCTTCTGCTCCTCGGTGAGAGGGACGCCGTCCTTGTCGTCGTCGGCGCCCGCGAAGACGGCCACGAACGTGTCCCTGAGCATGTCGGGCTCCGGCGGGAAGCCGTGGCCACATAGGGAGCGCGGGCGAACATGGCATTCACAATTGCGGTATTCACAACTGCATATGGTTGGGTCCTTCGCCAGGATAATTTGTTTCCCACCCCCCTGTTTCTCACGGTGGTCTCCTCCTCTCCCTCCTCCTCCTCCCGCTCCTCGTGCTCTCCTCCTCCTCCTCCTCCTCCTCCTCCTCCGCCTCCTCCTCCTCCTCCTCCTCCTCCTCCTCCTCCTCCTCCTCCTCCTCCTCCTCCTCCTCCCCCCCTCCTCGTCACCGTCGTCGCGGCGGTGATTCTTTCCCCGAAACATTCGGGCGGGCTGGATCATGTTGGGGCCTTTCTTCTCCCAGGGAAGAACCTATGGTGGGCTACTCTGCATGCGAGAGGCTGTGCGAGCATCTTCTCATGAGAATGACAATCGGAATCAGTGGTTGTGCTTCCAGTCGTAACTGGGGTCGCGTTTGTAATCGTGATTGCAGTTGTGATCGTAATCGCGATTGTAGTCGTAATCGCAGTCGTCGTCGTCGACGTCGCGGCGGAGATTATTTTCCCATTTATGTTCGCAGCGCTGGATGATGTTGGGGGCGTCTTTCTTTCGGCGAATCATGGTCTCTGAGCAACCCTGCACGGCAGAGGCATTTCGAACACTTTTGCAAGAGGATTGCACAATAGATCGGCAGATTCTTCGCCGAAGGTGTTGCTCATAGTCTACTACTCGTAGTCGTAGCCGTCGCCGTAGCCGTAGTCGCATCGTGGTCGTAATCCTAGTCGTCGTCGTCGTCGTCGTCGTCGTCGTCGTCGTCGTCGTCGTCGTCGTCGTCGTCGTCGTTGTTGCGCGGCAGGTGCTGCGGAGAGATCATGATTCATTTTTCCCACGAGCGGTGGAACCCCCAGTCCGTCAGCGAGGCCACCGAAGCAATACTCAACTCCCCTTCGGCTCGCTTCGCGGGCCCGGGTCGCGTCCACGTGCCGGGCTTCTTCGAGTTTCCCGCCCCGCGGAGCGGAGAGACATGCGACCCAGAGCGAGGCATACAGTCGGGGCCCTGAAGAAGGAACCCTTTTCGTCGGGGAGGGGCTCGGTGTTCCTTGGTTGTTCTGCAGCTTGTCTCCGGCGTTCCCGAGGTCCTCCGTGGGAAATCGAAGTTCAACCTGTGAGAGAAAGGGGCCTCGTTTCTTCTTTAGAGTTCCTCAGGTCAGCGCCCCGACGGCAGCGTGTCGCCGGGGCCGCCGCGGCGACACGCTACCGCCCCCTCCTTCCGGCCGCTGGTGCCGAGGGGTCCCCGTATGGTCGCGGGTCCGCGCCCTCGTCTCCAATGTAGCATGCCGCGCCGGCAGCTCGCGCAAGCCGCCCCGCACGCCGCTGTGCCATCTCTCGCGTAAGGCCCGTTTTCTCCGTGTGCCGCTCGCCCGTCGCTGCCCATCGACAAAGGGCAAGCAGCATCATCCAGCGCTGTCGGAGCTTCGCTCGGAGTTGCTGGATCGGCGCTGGAGCCCCCCAGCGGCGCCTCCAGCGCCGCCCCTGGCGCGCGGGGTGCGCCAGGGAGGGGGGGCCCAGCGCCGATGCGAGAACTCCGCGCGGACCTCGGAGTGTCTGATGCCCACGTCATGGCTTATGCCTCTATACTACACGCCGGTCGTTGAAAGTAGGTATTCTTGGATTCCCAGATCCCAATCTACTTCAAACGCCTTCCTACTTCAAGAATCGGCATGCTTTTGCTGTGTTTTGTTGTCCTCTGGGAGGACCTGGACCCAATCTACTATATCCGCCTTCCTACTTCATGTCTTTACCTACTTCTTCCGACCGACGTGTATAGGAGCCGCCCTCCTTCCAGCCGCTGGTGCAGATGGACCCCTACCTCCGCCTGTACCGCGCGCTGCTGCGCCCGCCGGGCCGGCGCACGCCCCGCGACCTGCGGGAGATCACCGCCGCGCTGGCCTTCGTGACCGACCCGGCGATCTACCAGCTGGTGGAGGACGTCGGAGGACGAAGGCGAGGAGGAGGAGGAGGAGGAGCACGAGGATAAGGAGCAGTAGAAGGAATAGGGAGAAGAAGAGGAGGAGGAGGAGGAGGAGGACGAGGCTGAAGATAAGGAGGGTGAGGAGGAGGAGGAGGAGGAGGAGGAGGAGGAGGAGGAGGAGGGGAAGGGGAAGGGGGAGGGAGGTGGACGAAGACGAAGAGGAAGAGGAGGGAGGCGGACGAAGACGAGGAGGTGGAGGACGTCGAACAGTGCCAGTGGGGGTCACCACTGGAGTCACCACCAGTGGTGTCGCCAGCTCCTCCTGACAACCCAGGTTTAAGTCGGGCGTGTTCCCCTACAGGGGGATTCTGGACGACAAACAAAAAGTTATCAACAAATGCACCAAAATAACATGGGGGTCTCTTGCGTCTCCCTCCTGGCGGAGCCGCGGGTTCCTCCAGCGGGTGGCGGTCCCTCTGGTTGTGCCTCCCCTTTCGGCCCCCCTCCCCAGGCGGCAAGGGGAGGGGATCCAAGGGAAGGGGCTTCACTTCGACTCGACTACGACGTTGTTCCATTTCCTTGTGACCGGCGCGCTTGAGGAGGAGAGCCCAGGGAGGGATCGCCAGGGGGAGATGGCATTCGGGGTCGGGACCCCCCCCCACAGACCCGGGACCCCCCTCCCCTCCCGGCGGGAAAGGAGACAAGAAGGGAGAAAACCAGAGGGGAGAAAACCAGAGGGGAGAAAACGCGAAGGAAGGGGGAGAAAGCAACACCAGGGGGAGAAAACAGGTAAGACGACAGAAAAGCAAAAACCAGGGGGAGACAGCGCGGAGGACAAGGGTTCACAACAGGCGTGGGCTCTCGGAGCTCCTGGCGCGGAGTTCCTGGATCTGCGTTTGGACCCCCCTCCCCTGGCGCGCCCTGCGCTCCGTGGGAGCCCCGCGCCGATCCAATCGTCCGCGCGGGCCTCCGCAGGCTTACGCTCAGGAACGCCACGGCGCCGCCAGAGGAGGAGGAGGCGGAGGAGGGAGGAGGAGGAGGAGGAGGAGGAGGAGGAGGCGGAGGAGGAGGAGGAGGCGGAGGAGGACCTCCTCATCCTCCCTTCTCCCCCGACCTGCCTGCGGTAGTGGTGGTGGAAGACCTTCCCATCACCCAGGATGGGCGCAGAACCGACGCCCCTCTGCGGGTATCGATACCGCTGCCGTGGCCTCGTTTTCGCACCGTTTGGCCCCCTGGGAGGCCCTCGGCGCCGCGGCTGGAGTCGCCTCGAACGTCTCGGCGAGGGCGCGGAGAGGTCAGAGGAATAGTGGCATCGGTGCCTCTCGATTCCCGGCACGAGCTGAAGATGTCGGAGCTGCTCGATCTTATGATCGATCTCACTATTCATCTCACCCGATCGATCTCACCATCGATCAAGCCATCCATTGTTTGTTTTTCTGGTGTAATTTTCTTTGGCTCTCGGCGGTGTCCCAGGGTCGGGTTCCCAGAGATCCAATGTCGGGATTTAATACGCGGTCTCCGGAAGTCTCGACCCATTCCCCAGGACCAGCTTTGATTCCCGAGTCGTTATTTGACGCTCCCGAGGCCCAGTGAGGGCTCCCGGAGGCCAAAAAATTAGAAAATCTTCCCGTCCGGATTTTTCCACGACCCGAGGGTGTCTGGGTTTTTCTCTGGTGTAATTTTCTTCGGCTCTCGGCGGTGTACCAGGGTCGGGTTCTCGCTTCAGCAGCTGATCTGATGGGCTCGGTTTCCACCACCACCACCACCACCACCACCACCATAAGTTGGAGGGGGGAAGGAGGTGGAGGAGGAGAAGGAGGAAGAGGAGGAGGAGGAGGAGGAGGAGGAGGAGGAAGAGGAGCAGGAGGAGGAGGAGAGAGGAGGAGGAGGAGGAGGAGGAGGAGGGAGGAGGGAGGAAGGAGGAGGAGGAGGGAGGAGGGAGGAGGAGGAGGAGAGGAGGAGGAGGAGGGAGGAGGGGGGAGGAGGAGGAGGAGGAGGGAGGACGAGGAGGATGACGAGGAGGGACGAGGAGGAGGAGGACCCCCTCCCCCTCCAACTTATGGCGGTGGTCGTGGAAAAGAGGCCCATCCGGATCGCCCTGCCGAGGGCATCCTGTAGGGAGGTGCCCGGGCGTCCTCCTCCCGAGATCGGCCGCCGGAGGCCTAAAGGGCGGACCCCAGAAGACCAAAACCAGTGTTTTTTCCCGTTAGGCTCGGGCCGGACGACAGGGGGGGATTGGGAAAGGGGGGGTACGAAATTTGCTGCATGCAGCTGGTTTCTGCCACACCGGGGGACCCATTCCTCGATACATAGTTGCCTCCGGCGCTGGGAGGCGCCGGGAAAGTCAGCTACGTGAGCTGATTCTCAACCCCCCCTTTGCTATCCCCCCCTTTTGCCCGACCCGATAGGATGCCTAGATGGCTATCCTCGGGGCTCCCCTGGATGTCCGCAGGGTTCCCTTAGATGTCCTGCGGAACCCCCATGGATTTTCAAAGGGATCCCATGGGATTCCTCAGGACTCCTACGGCTATCCTCGGGGATCCCATGGATTTCCATTGGATTCCTGTCGGTTTCCGACGGAAGCCTGTGGATTTTCAGAGAAATCCTATGGGATTCCGCAGGACTCCTGTGGATTCCCTAACGAATCCGACGGATTTGAAAGAGCGTGTTCTACGGAGGGGGACCTTAGGATTCCTATGGGTCTCCTCGGGGATCCCATGGATGTCCACAGGGCTCCTATAGATTTACATCGGAATCCTATGGATTTCCGAAGGAATGGATTTTCGGAGGAATCCTACGGAGCGCTCTCGGAGGCCTCTGGTGGGCAGTTTTGGGCAGTTGTCCATCTATGGGCTTCCTGCAATTCCGAATTATGGCAAACCCATGGGCCGCCAGAGTCCCTCTGGGTTTCTGGCGGCCGATGGGTTTCCCATAGTTCGGACTTACGGGAAGCCGATAGATGGACAAATGCCGCCTGCGAATTATGGGAAACCAATCGGCCGCCAGAAACTCTTAGGGAATCTGGCGGTCGATGGGTTTCCCATACTTTGCGGCGGCGAGCAGGATCAAGATCCCGAATTATGGGGAGCCCTATCAGCCGCCAGAAGCCCCTAGGAAATCTGGCGGCCGATGGCTTTCCCCGGCGGCGAGCGGGGTCCAGACCCCGAAGTATGGGAAACCCATCGACCGCCAGAAACCCCTAGGGAATCTGGCGGCCGATGGCTTTCCCATACTTCGCCCACGCCAGCGGCACCGTGGACTTTCGCAGAATCCCGGACGCCGCGCAATCATGAGACATTCGCATTCGAATTCGCTCGCGCAATGGGGCCGCCTATAGCGGGGTCGAGATTCAGAAGTATGGGGAACCGATCGGCCGCCAGAGAAACCCCGAGGGAATCTGGCGGCCGATGGGTGTCCCATCATTCGCGGCGGCGAGCCGTCGGCCGCCGGATTCCCTAGAGGCTTCTGGCGGCCGATTGGTTTCCCATAATTCGGGGTCTGGGCCCCGCTCGCCGCTGCGACTAATGGGAAAAACCCATCGACCGCCAGATTCTCGTCGGGAACCTCCCCCCCACAGACCCCGGACCCCCCCCCCTCCCCCCGATTCGTTGTGACTGGCGCGCTTGAGGAGGCGAGCCCAGGGAGGGATCGCAAGGGGGAGATGGTATTCGGGGTCGGGACCCCCTCCCCCACAGACCCGGGACCCCCCCTCCTCCCGGCGGGGAAGGGATCAAAGGGAAGGGGCTTCCCTTCGACTCGACTACGACGTTGTTCAATGTCATTGTGACTGGCGCGCTTGAGGAGAGCCCAGGGAGGGATCGCCAGGGGGAGATGGTATTCGGGGTCGGGACCCCTCCCCACAGACCCGGGACCCCCCCCCCTCCCGGCGGGAAAGGGATCAAAGGGAAGGGGCTTCCCTTCGACTCAACTACGACGTTGTTCAATTTCGTTGTGACTGGTGCGCTTGAGGAGGCGAGCCCAGGGAGGGATCGCCAGGAAGGGATGGAATTCGGGGTCGGGACCCCCTCCCCCACAGACCCGGGACCCACCCGCCCCCTCCCGGCGGGGAAGGGATCAAAGGGAAGGGGCTTCCCTTCGACTCGACTACGACATTGTTCGATTTCCTTGTGACTGGCGCGCTTGAGGAGGCGAGCCCAGGGAGGGATCGCCAGGAAGGGATGGTATTCGGGGTCGGGACCCCCCCACACACAGACCTGGGACCCCCCCCTCCCGACGGGGAAGGGATCGAAGGGAAGGGGCTTCCCTTCGACTCAACTACGACGTTGTTCAATCTTTAGGAGGAGGAGGAGGAGGAGGAGGAGGAGGAGGAGGAGGAGGAGTAGCAGGAGGAGGAGAGGAGGAGGAGGAGGAGGAGGAGGTAGGAGGAGGAGAGGAGGAGGAGAGGAGGAGGAGGGGGAGGAGGAGGGGGGGGAGGGGAGGGAGGAGGAGGAGAGGAGGAGGAGGAGGAGGAGGAGGAGAGGAGGAGGAGAGAGGAAGAGGAGGAGGAGAGGAGGGAGGGGGGGAGGAGGAGGGGGAGGGGGAGGGGGAGGGGGCGGGCGGCCGCGGAAGAGGGCCCGGGCAGGGAGGGCGCACTCGGTCCGTGGAGGTCTCGCGGAACGCGCGCAGCTGCCGGCAGAAGTCGTCGCAGGGACTCCGCGCGCGGATCCGCGGCGGCCGCGGTCGTCGCTGCAGGGAGGGCCCTTGGAAAAGAACGGAGCGGCGACGGTTGGACCGATCGTTCGGCGATTCGGGGCCCTCGAAGACGAAGACGACGAACGGAAGAGCGTCCCTCCACACGCCGACAGGGCCGGCGGACTTTCGAAAGAATCTTCTGGAATTGCGTAGGGATCCCATCGGTATCCTACGGAATCCTATGCATGTCCTAAGGAGCCCAATGGATTCCCGTAGGATTCGTAAGGCTGTCCTTTGGAGTCCTAAGAATGTCCTAAGGAATCTCATGGACTTCCGAAGGTCGCCCGTTGATCGCCGACATGGGGCCCGTGAACCCACACCGCCCAGGACCATGCGCCAGGGCCATTGCAGATCTGTCGGCGGTGTATATTGCCAGTTGCAGGTCGATGTTCCCCCCTGAGCCAGTCCCGCCTTCTCGCTGTCGAAGATGAAAGACCTGCATAAGACTGAATATTCGGAGCTCCGCGCGGATTTATTGCATCTGCGCCCCCCTCATGGTGCCGCCCCTGGCGCGTTCAGCGCGGATCCAAGAAATCGTTGCGGACCTGGCTGGGGTTGACTGCAGAGCGGCTCGGGGCGTGGGTGGGTCCACGACATCAGCTCTGGGGAGCCACTGCTCCGCAGCCGCTGGCTGGCCTCCTCCCCCCGCCCTCCTCGTTCTCCTCCTCCTCCTCCTCCTCGTCCTCCTCCTCCTCCTCCTCCTCCTCCTCCTCCTCCTCCCCCTCCTCCTCCTCCTTCCTCCTCCTCCTCCTCCTCTCCTCCTCCTCCTCCTCCCGCGGGCTAGACCTCGGCCTCCTCCTCCTCCTCCTCCTCCTCCTCCTCCTCCTCCTATTCCTCCTCCTCCTCCACCTCCTCCTTTCCTTTCTCCTCCTCCATTCCTTTTCATTGACAATAATTTCTCCCTGTCGCACCCCGAAGCCATTTTTTAGGGCGGGCCGGGCGTTTCGCCTGAGAGTGCCTCACCATGCATGACTTTGAAGCTTCAAAATTGGCAACAGTTTCACGGATTGAGGGCGGTTGGTTTTCAAACTGTGGTTCTCGCCCTAGCGCGGCGGACATTCGTTTTAAACATGTGCGAGGGTTTCACGGATTGAGGGCGGGTGGTTTTCAAAATGTGGTTCTCGCTTTAGCGCGGCGCACATTCGTGTTAAACATGTGCAAGAGGTTCGCATATTGAGGGTGGGTTGCATTCAAAATGTGGTTCTCGTTTTAGCGCGTTGCATATTCGTTTTCAACAGTTGCAAGAGTTTCACGGATTGAAGGCGGATCGTTTTCAAAATGTGGTTCTCGCTTCAGCACCGCGTACATTCGAACACCAAATATGCAAGAGTTTCACGGATTCGCTTATTCGGTGCGTTGAAGTCCGAGGAATGGCGTTCTGGCACGATTCAGGACCATCAACATGCAACAGTCAGGTTGATCCGTGGCGTTGGAATCCCGCGAACAATGTTTTGGCATGCTTCAGGGTCTTCGAACGTTTGTTTCCCCAATGGAACTGAACCGTTGCCTGTGAAGAGGGAGCTTGGAGGGAGGGCTTATGCCAACATCGTTGGTGGCTCTTTGGTTTACACTGGTCCTCCTCCTCCTCCTCCTCCTCCTCCTCCTCCTCCTCCTCCTGCTCAGACCCCCGACGTAATGATTTTTTCATTAAATCCACCCCCAGGGGTCCCGACCCTTTCCCCATGACTGGCTTTGCGCCCTGACTATTTTTTAACGCTCCCGAGGCCCGGTGAGGGCCACCGGAGGCCGAACATTTGGAAACATGGCCCGTAATGATTTTTCATTTCGAGGGGGTCTGGGTCCCTTTTGCCCTCCTGTCGTGCGTCCTTCTCGCGCGGGCCGGCTGCACAGGACGTGCGGGAGCGGCTCGCCGAGCGCGTGGCGCTCGTGGAGGCGGAGGCGGCCCGTGGCGGGGGTCGCGAAGGAGGAGGAGGAGGAGGAGGAGGAGGAGGAGGAGGAGGAGGAGGAGGAGGAGGAGGAGGAGGAGGGGGGGAGGAGGAGGAGGAGGAGGAGGAGGAGGAGGAGGAGGAGGAGGAGGAGGAGGAGGAGGATGAAGGAGGAGGGGGAGGAGGCGGAGGAGGAGGAGGAGGAGGAGGAAGAGGAGGAGGAGGGAAGAGGAGGGGGAGCAGTGGAAGAGGAGGAGGAGGAGGCCGAGGCCGAGGTTTAGCCCGCGGCCTCCTCCTCTCCTCCTCCCCTCCTCCTCATCCTCCTCCTCCTCCTCCTCTCCGCCTCCTCCCCCTCCGGGGGGGGGGGGGGGACGGCCCTCGAATGGCGAGGGGCGGCGCCGCGCACGAGACAAGACTCGCAGCGCCAGGCGCGCGCCCGGCGCTGCTTCGCCACCGTGCCGCTCGCCCCGCCGCGCGAAGCTGCATGGGATGTTTGGGGTGCTGCTCTGCGCCCTCCTCCTCCTCCTCCTCCAACTCCTCCTCCTCCTCCTCCTCCTCCTTGCACTCGTGCTCTGCACAAAATAAGCGCCCCGCAAGAGGTCCGGGATTTGCTTCGGAGGGGGAAAAGGTACCCATACTTCCACCCTTCGCTCGGAGGGCCTCGTCGCCATCGCTGGGCTCGCCGTCGAAATTCTGGTCAGAACGCACCCAGAAGAGATCTGGGGAGTAGCGGTATCGGTGCCAGTTCCGCCCATAACTCTTCGTCTACATTCGGCGTCCAGCCCTAGGGGGAAGTGAGGGCGGGCCTTCTCAGGAGGCTCGGAAGTCCCCCCAGCCTCCTGAGGGGGTCCCCGGGCCTTCCCCGAGAGCGCAGAAACCTTCCCTGGCGCCTCTGAGGAGCCCTCCGCCGCCCTCCCTCGAGAAGGGCCTCTCGAGAAGGCCCCGCGGCGAAGGCCTTCTGAAGGAAGGCCCTTCTGGCGAGGCCCGCTGTGGTGCGGCCCGGCGCTGCGCGCGTGCTCCACCGCGCACCAGGAAGCGCGCCCCCCCGGAGGCCGGAGGCCTGCGCCCTGCGCCCCGGGCCCCGCGCAGACTCGGGTGCCGCGCCGCGGCCCATAGGCCGTGGCGGAGGCGCCCCCCCGCGCGGCGCCAGGGGGTCGCGCGGGCGCCCCGCGCCACGCGCGGGCAGGCGCGGAGACGGCGGCGGCTCGAGCAGCGGCGAGGCGTTTTCTGGTTCGCCTGGTGGTCCACCAGAGAGCCCAGACCCCCTCGAGCAGTGGAAAAATCACGACGGGAGGTTTTTCCTAATTTTCGGCATCGGGGGGCCCTCAGCGGGCCTCGGGGGCGTCAAAAACCGACTCGGGATGCAAAGCCGGTCCTGGGGAACGGGACGGGACCTCTGGGGGTCGACGTAATGAAAAAAACATTACGTCGGGGGTCTGAGAACGTTCCCCAAGAATTTGTTTTTTGTGTGTGTGTGTGTGTGGGTCGCGCGGCGTGCTCTCAGGACAGCTCTGGATGGGACGATCCTGTCTTGGCGCGTCGGGCTTTTGCTTCTGAGGGCGCTGCTCTGGTCCTCCGAGCCTTTCTGGGTTCTGAGGCCGTGTCGTGGCAGGCCTACAGGAGTGCTGGGGCGGTCGGCCCCTGCTCGGTCCCCAAGAGGGTCAAATCATCGATTTCCTGAAGTTTGAATGTTTTCCGCCGCCTCCGCCGCCGTCGTCGTCGTCGTCGTCGCCGTCGTCGTCGTCGTCGTCGTCGTCGTCGTCGTCGTCGTCGTCGCAGTCGTCGTCGTCGTCGTCGTCGTCGTCGTCGTCGTCGTCGTCGTCGTCGTCGTCGTCGTCGTCGTCGTTGACGAGGTCGGCGGAGGTGGCCGCACGGCCCTCGCGACAAGAGACCGCGCCCTCCCAAGTGCATTTCCTGGGCTGCCCGCAGGCACCTCCCAAGTGCCTTTCCTGTGATCTCTGCAGGCACTTCTCAAGTGCCTCTCCCAGCTCAAAGATGGGCACTCGATGCTCCCGAACCTGTTTGTCTACATTGAACCTCTGTAGCTGTCCTGAATGTGAAGATCAAGTCGAAAGGCCGAACACACCCACCAAATATTTGCAGGGTGCGGATCGCTTTTTGGCCGCAGCTCGAGCCCCGGAGGCAGCTGCCCTGCCCGGGCACCGAGGCCGCCCGAGCACGACTCGGGGCCCAAAGCCAGTGCCCTGGGAGAGGTCGAGGTCCCCCCCTGGGCCCAGACCCCCTCGAGTAGCGACAACAATCAGGACGGAAAGTGTGTCTGAAGTTTCGGCCTCCGGGGGCCCTCAGCGGGCCTCGGGGGCGTCAAAAGACCACTCGGGATGCAAAGCCGGTCATGGGGAAGGGGTCGGGACCTTTGGGGGTCGACGTAATGACGAAATCATTACGTCGGGGGTCTGGGGCCAGTGCCCTGGGAGAGGTCGAGGTCCCCCCCTGGGGGGCACGGCCCGGACCCCCTCGGGCCATGATGAAAAAGTCTCGACGGGAGCCCCTGGAAGACACATCTAAAAATTTGTTTGGGTCGCTCATTTCCCCAGCGGCAGCTGCATTCGGCAGGACCTGATGGTATCCAACATGCCTCCCTGTATCATATGTGTTTTACAGCAACTTCATGAAGAGACTTAGATACGAATAGGCATGCATCAAACATATATACGTTTAGATACGGGTTCTTACTGTTCTAGATACGGGAGGTCCATTTTCTTCCAACAATAGATACGGGCCATCTTTGGATACGAATAGATATGTTCAGATACGGTTCAACATGGCGCCCATCGCTGGAAAACATGTCTACCAAACATAGATACGAATAGATACGGCGCCACGTCTCCACTGCCAGGCCTAGGCCGTTCAATAACAGGGAAGACAATCCACGTGCCAGTCGGGACGACGATGATAATGATGAGGAGGAGAAGGAGGAGGAGGAAGAGGAAGTGAAGAGGGATATCATGGACGGCAGGCGATCCGAGTGATCATGAGGACGAGGAGGACGAAGCAGAAGAGCCATGTTCTTCAATCGCTGATCGACTTCACCCCCGTCCTGACTCCCCCTCCTCCACGTTCTCCTTCTGACGCTCCCTCCAACTACACTTCGCTCCACTTGCCTCCTCGCCGCGCGTCCTCATCCTCCTCGTCCTCGTCCGCGCTCATCGTCCGAATCACTCCTCCTCCTCTCCCTCCTCCTCCTCCTCCTCCTCTTCCTCCTCCTCCTCCTCCCCTCCTCCTCTTCCTCCTCCTCCTCATCCTCCTCCTCCCTCCTCCTCCTCCTCCTCCTCCTCCTCCTCCTCCTCCTCCTCTTTGCTCTCCTCATCCTACGTTTCCCTGTTCCGACTCAGTTCTCTCCTAAATTACGTTTCGTCGTTGCTATCCATCCTGCTCCCTAATCCTCGTCGTTTTTGTCATCGTTGTTCGTCTCCTCACTCCTCATCGCTACGGCTTCCCACTATCCCCATCCCGTTGTTCATTGCTTCGGCCAATAACATGGATCTTGTTCGCGCCGAGAGCACAGCCAACATCATTCATTCTGACAACGATTATATACGAATACTTACGTCACGGCGCTGTCATTCTTCGAGACATAGATACGAAGATATATGTTTTTTTGAAGGACAATACATACCGTCCCAAATTTTAGATATGCTTGATAAGTACTTACGTTTAGATAAGGCGGCGCTCCTGCGCAGGCCGGGGGCGCGCATCTAAACATAACACATATATACATGTATATCGATTGTCGTTGTCGTTGCAGAAAATAGATACGATGGGCTTCTCGTCTGCACATGGGCGCGACCGCATCTGAACGTCTCTACTATTTGAAGAGACGTCTTGCAGCTATTTTTGGCTTCCCAGGGGCCCTCACCGGGCCTCGGGGCCGTCAAGAAACGACGCAGGATGAGAAAAACCGGTACCGGGGAACGGGTCGAGAATTTTGGGTTGGGTGTCGACAGTACGGGAAAATCATGGAGGGGCGGGCTGCGCGAAGGGGGGGCAGGGGGCTCGCCAGGAGAGCGGGGGGAGGGGGCCAGGAGGCAGGGGCTTGATCAGGAGCGCCCGGCGGCTTCCGAGGAGGCGTGCGGCCGGGCCGAGGTCTAAGATCGAGGTCGCTCTTGTAGTTCGGGGAGGGCACCCGGATGTGAGTCGTGCCTGTTGGGTGTCCTTGCGTATCCTGAGGGAGGGTACCCTCGAAGGTTCTTCAGCTGGGCGGGCGGGGGGTCTCATGCCCTTGAGAGTTCAGTTGGGCGGGCGAGGGGTCTCATGCTCTTGAGGGACGTTCTTCTGCCTCAGGTCCGGCCCTTCAGCCAACCCACATAGCAAGGATGGGCAACCTTCCCAAGGGCACCCTTGCATCCTTGCTTCTCTGGTCCATCCTTTGCCACTTTCGTTGGCCGCGCCCCGCTCGGAAAGCTTCGACAGGGGCGTCCAAGGCCCCTACATCCTTTCCCAGACCCCCGACGTCATAATTTGTTCATGACGTCGACACCCAGAGTTCTCGACCCCTACTCCCGGACCGGTTTCTCACCCCGAGTTGTTTTTACGGGCGCAGCCCGTAATTTGATGCTCGCGATGTAGACTGACAGGCTGAACTGAACCACCGGGCCGTGAGATGGCAGCTTTATTTCCGCGGGTGAAGATATTTCGGTGGCAGTTTTAAGCCAGCGGGTGATGATGTTTCGGTTGCAGTTTTAAGCCAGTGGGTGAGTATATTTCGGTGACAGTTTTATTTCCGCGGGTGAGGATATTTCGGTGGCAGTTTTATTTCCGCGGGTGAGGATATTTCGGTGGCAGTTAAAAGCCAGAGGGTGAGGATATTTCGGTGGCAGTTTGAATCCAGCGGGTGAGGATATTTCGGTGGCAGTTTTAAGCCAGCGGGTGAGGATATTTCGGTGGCAGTTTTAAGCCAGCGGGTGAGGAGATTTCGGTGGCAGTTCTAAGCCAGCGGGTGGGGACATTTCGGTGGTAAACGTTTTAAGCCCGCGGGGGAGGAAGAGGAGGAGGAGGGAGGAATCGAGAAGAGCTGTGTTCGGCGCGGGCATCCAGCCGCCACGCGATGCGTCATTCGCTTGGTTGGCCCAGCCGACGGCTACGCATCCAGCGCGGTGCTGCGCCCGTATATATGCTCGCCCCTCGGCGTGGGGCTGGCGGGGGGCCAAGGGGCGAGCTGTCCGGTGCTTTGTGGTGGCCCCGAGGCCCGGCGAGGGCCCGAAGACGGCGAGACCTCTCCCGTCATGCTGTTTTCGTGGTTCGATAAGGGGGTCTGGGGAGACGGGCCGACTCTGCTGCAGAGGCCCGGGGGCGGAGCTCCGAGCAGGCCCTCCGCCCCCCCCCCTCTGCTAGGGGCACGCCGCCCCGCAGGGGTCCGCCGCGCCCCGCCGCCGCCGCGAGGCGGGGACGCAACTCTTCGACACGGGCGACCGCGCCGACCGGCTGTTCATCGTCTGGAGCGGCTCGGTCCAGGTGGGCGGCGGCGGCGGCGACGGCGACGGCGACGGCGACGACGACGACGACTGGGCGACGAGAGAGCACGGGGTCGCCTTTATAAGAACATGATGACGCCCCCCCTGGATCCCGAGTGTCATTAATACGCCGGCAGATATTTTCTAAGTCCCCCTGGAGAAATATCCGACGGAGAGCGGACATACGCGCGTATTGTAAACATATACGCGCACGCGCACGCAGTGGTAAATTCATTCGAACTTTTTACGTGCAGATGTATAGGCTGCTCCGGTCGACGAATCAATAGTTCTCGTCCTGACGTGCGTACGTTTCCCACACAGCATGGGCCATGGCGGCCGCGTGCGCGACGGCCTTGCCCTTCGCGCAGTGTAGCGTTTCCCCACGCATTTTGCAGGGCCACCGCGCGCGCGGCGGCCGTGGCCCCTCGCGCATTGAGTTTTTCCATGCGAGATGCGCGTGGGCCGCCCCGCGCGCAGCAGCCCATGGCCCCTCGCGCATAGTGTTTTTCTATACGAGGTGCGCGTGGGCAACCGCGCGCGCGGCGGCCCTGGTCCCTCGCGCAGTGTGTGTGTGTGTGCGTTTCCATACAAAATCCGCGGTGCTCGTGGGCCATCGCTCGCGCGTCGGCGCATGACCCCTCGCGCAGCGTGTGTATCCGTACATGGTGCGCGTGGGCCGCCGTACGGGCCGCTGCCCTGGCCACTCGCGCATTGTGTTTTTCCATACAGGATGCGCGGGGGGCCGCCGCGCGCGCGGCCGCCATTGCCTCTCGCGCATTGTGTTGTCTTGTTCCATACAAGATGCGCGTAGGCCGCGCGCGCGGCGGCCCATGGCTCATCGCGCATTGCTTTTGTTCCACAAGATGTGCGGGGGCCGCCGCGCACGCGGCGGCTCGCGCGCATCCTGTATGGAAAAATGCACACTGGCCGCTCGCGCATATTGTTTTTGTGCGCGTGGGCCGCCGCGCTCGCGGCTGCCCATAGCCTCTCGCGCATTGTGCTTTTCTACACAGGACGCGCAATCGCGCGTTATGTTTATGCATATCAGATGCGCGTTGGCCGCCGCGCCCGCGGCGGCCCTGGCCCCTCGCGCATGGTGTTTTTTTCCCATGCAAAACGCGCGCGGCGGCCCATGGCCCCGCGCGCGCTGGTGATGTTCTGCCACGGCGTGAGGTCGCCGTGCCCTCCTCGCGCGGGGCCCGCGCCGCCCCGGCGCTCAGGTGGCGGCCCCCCGCGACAACAGCCTGGAGCTGCGGGCCCGGGCGCAGGGCTCCGCCGCGGAGGCCCCGCCCGAGGCGCGGGTCTTCGAGAAGGGCAGCGTGTTCGGCGAGCCCGGCCCCGAGGGCGAGGCCAGGATGCAGGCCAGGAAAGGGGGAATCAAACAGAGAGAGAGAGAGAGACAAACGTCGACCCCCAGGGATGCATGGGGAAATATGGGGAGCGGGATGGAAGACGAGACTCAAGAAGATGCGGACGATCATGGTGACGCCGAGTCCCAGGGAGGCATGGGGAAAAGTGGCGAGCGGGGGGGGGAAGACGAGGCTCCAGAAAGCTAATGGACAAACGTGGTGCGCCCTGGGATTTGCGTCTCTGTGCTTGTGTGTCCCTGGGCGCCTTCCGCAGGGGCGGGCCACGGCCCTCGAGTTCTCCCAGCTGCTCGTGTGGCGCTACGAGGACTACCGTCAGTGCCTGGCCTTCTCCCACGAGGACCTCCGAAGAAGGCAAGCACAGACCCCCTCGAGCCAGGACAGAATCACGACGGAAGGTTCTTGTTAGTTTCGGCCTCCGGGGGCCCTTACCGGCGGCCCCGTCAAAAAAACCTACTCGGGACGAGACACCGGTCTCGGGGAATGGGTCGAGAATTTTTGGGGTCGACGTTGCCCAGAGGTCCGATGTCGCGATTTTGTCAATACGCGGTCCCCGGAAGTCTCGACCCATTGCCCAGGACGGGCTTTTCGTCCTGAGCCGTGTTTTGACGGTCCCGCGGCCCGGCGAGAGCCCCTAGGGGCCGAGAGCCCTAAGGTCCGTTTTGATTTTTTCAATGCTTTGGATCTCTGGGGTCTCGGGGAATGGGTCGAGAATTCTTGGGGTCGACGCTACGGACCAAAGTCATGACGTCGCGGGTCTGGGAAGCCTCCACAAAGAGAGTGCGGCCGGGAACGCTTGCTTCGCATGTCGTGCCTCCGGCTCTGCCCACCCACGCCTCGACGCGACACAGGTATCCCAGACCCCGACGTCATGATTTTCCCATGACGTCGACCCCCAGGGGTCTCGACTCCTTCCCGGGGGCCGGTTTCCCACCCCGAGTTGTTCCTTGGCGGCCCCGAGGCCCTGCGAGGGCCCCCAGGGGCTGAAATTGGCGGAAGGCCTCCCGTCATGATTACAGTTTTTGCATGACTCGAAGGGGTCTGGGACCCACGTCCCAGCCACTTCCCAGCCTCCCGCCGCGCGGACCGGGGCGCAGCGCCATCCCGTCGCAGGGCAGAGCTTGTCGCGGGGGGGCCGCCGCCGAGGCGCGCTCAGCAGAAGCCGTAAACGTCGGTCTTGGATCCGCCTGTAGGAGGACGTGCCCGACCTAACAGAAGCCCCTGATTGGACGGGGCTGGGATTAAGTCGGGCATGTCCCCCTACAGGGGGGTTTTTCGACGAAAAATAAAAAATACCTAAAAAATGATCAAAAAAATAGTCCAAAGATAGTCTGGGGATTATTTTTTGAGTATTTTTGTCATTTTGGGGTATTTTTTGAATATTTTTAATTTTTCGTCGAAGATCCCCCTGTAGGGGGGCACGCCCGACTTAAGGCTGGGACGATGATGAGACCGTTCCAGAGTGTTCTGGAACGCTCTCAGAGCGTCCCGGAGCGCTCTGAGAGGGCCGCGGCGCCCGATGCATCTTCCAGAGCCGCCGGCTCTCAGAGACGCTCGATTCATCCTCCCTCGATTCATTGTCCTCGTCTTGGCTTCGTCTCACCTGGCCGTGACCTCTTGGGGAGGCCCGCGCAGACGCTTGGATCGGCGCGGGGCTCCCCTGGCGGCGCCTCTCTGGCGCCGTCAAGCCCGAGGCCCGAAAGCCATGAGGACACTAATTTTGCCCGGAGCCCACTGAGGCCCCAGGGGCCGCAGATCAGTGAAGTGAGGTTCTTTCCCACGTGAGGATCCCGAAATTCATCACTTCACGAAACCGAGCCCAGGACGAAAGTCAGGGGCCGAATTGCTGCTGGGATGCAACATAGGTCTCGTATCGAGGCGCCTCCTCTGGCGCCGCCGACGGGCGTGCACCGCGCGCCTGGGAGCAAGAGACCCGCGCGGACCTCCTCGGGAGCCTTGAGACGGGGGTCAGTGCAAACGGGGGTCAGCCAGGGCACCGGATCCTGCAGGATCCTGCGAAGACCCGCCGTGGCCGTGGCCGTGGCCGTGGCCGCGGCCGCGGCTGCAGTCGGGGCTGCGGCTGCGGCCGTGGCTGGGGGGGGGAAATTATAATGATTTTTTCGCGGTGGTTCTCCTCTCCCGGCCGCGTCCGCGACTGCGGTCGGGGCTGCGGCCTGGGTTCCGTGGCCGTGGCCGTGGCCGTGGCCGTGGCCGTGGCATTGGCTGACCTGGGTTAGCGAGCCGCTCGTGGCCGCGAGGCGGCCGCGCATATTGGCTGACCCGTGTTTGCGAAGACCTGCGTTGCAGTTTTTTTTGTCCTGCATTGCAGTTTTTGGTTTCCTGCTGACCCGGGTTTGGATTGACCCGGGTCAGAAGATCCCCGACCTCCCCAAACAGGAGATGTCCTGACCCAGACCCCCTCGGGCAATGAAAAAAACATCATGACGGGATTTTGGTACCAATTTTCGGCCTCTGGGGGCCTTCACCGGGCCTCGGGGCCTTCAAAACACGACTCGGGCAATGAAAACATCATGACGGGAGGTCTTCCCACTTTTCGGCCTCCGGGGGCCCTCACCGGGCCTCGGGACCGTCAACAAAAACGGTTCAGGATCAGAAGCTGGCCCTGGGGAATGGGTCGAGAACTTTGGGGGTCGACGTTATGAAAAAAATAAGACGTCGGGGGTCTAGGGACTTGGTGCCACCCTGGGATCCTGGCGTTGCAATTTTTCGCACAAAGAGCGTTTTCGCACCATTTCGTGCCCTGGGACCCGCATCGACCCAGGTGAAAAAAGGGTGCAGGAGGATGGGGTCTGGGGACCCTGCCTGATTTTTTTGCCTTGTTGCAATTTTTGTTGAAACGTCGGCGCTCAGGGGAATGCGGGGTCCCCAGAAGGCCCGACCATTTCCCCAGGGCCAGTTTTTCGTCCAGCGTCGTTGATCGACGGTCCCAAAGGCTCGGCGAGGGCCCTCAGAGGCCGAAGATTGAGAAACACCTCCTTCCAAATGTTTGCCCAGAGGTTGCATGTCCTGGTTTGCACAGCTTCCGCACCGGAATCGACGTCGAAATGTCGATACACATGGTTACGTACATGCATGCATGCATGCATACATACATGCACGCATACATACATACATGTATGTTTGCATGCGTACATAAGGATGTTTTATTCACACGCTATGCCAGGATACTGGGGGCTTGGGGCCCGGGCCATGACACCCTCCCGAATTTCCCCTCCCCCTTTTTTGGCCCAGGACATGTTTGACCAGCCGGGCCTCCCTGGCCTCCCCCCCCTTGCGCTCGAAACAGCTCGAAAGGCGACCAAAAAACTAACAGAGCGGCCTGACAGGGCCGAAGACGTCCCAAGAAGGCTCCAAGATGCGCCCCGTCAGGGCCCCAGGAGGCCAAATTGTTCGAGTCCCGAGGAGAAGCGTACATGTCTAGCATATTCGCACTTTGGGTTTCAACAGCGTCCAGAGCGGCTCAAGAGGCTCCAAAGATCGCCCCAAGACGGCCCAAGAGGCGCCCAAGACGGCCCAAGAGGGCCCCAGGAGGGATCCAGCAGGGGGAATTCGAACTGACATTTCGAGCCCTCCGCTCCCAATGGGTCCCCAGGTCCGCCAGCAGGCCCCCAGGAGTCCCGCAAGCATGTCAAAAGCGGCCCTCAAGAGGCCCCATGGAGCTTCAAAAGTCGCTCCACGAGGCACCTGAGAAGCATGCCAGACCCCGAGTTACAGGTATCCAAGAATCCTCCGGCCCCAAACTCAGGCACAGTAGTTGGCGGTATGGGCCGAATGCCATAGATGCACAAGCAGTTTGCTTGGCGACGGACCCATCCTTATGCAGTCATGTGCAGCGCAGGGCGTAAGTCCCTATTCATACACTGCGCGCCGCGAGGCAGTGTGAAAAGCGGGCTGCTGCGGAGCACGCGATCACGGGCGCGCTGAATTCCTTCAGGGGCACGATCCGGGTGGGCGTTGTACGAATCTTGCCTCTGGGCCTTTGGGTGACCAGGTCAACGTGCACTTGCCCCACGCCTCCAGGCACGACGGCCCGCAAGGCTCGCGCATCACGTGGCGCCCGCCGCCGCAGCCCGCGACCCGGGCGCTCTTCAGGAGCAGTGGCAGGCCGTGCGCGCTGGGGAGGTCGAAAGCTCTTGGCAACCGCGGCGACCTTGCGTGCACGATCCGCGCGGGGGCGGTGTGCCGCAGCTCTGCGGGGGGGGCGCCGTGCGAGCCTTGCCTCCGGGGCCACGGGGTGGAGATGCCCGTGGGCCTCGATCCGTGCGAGAGGTGCGCCGAAGCAGGAGGGGGAGCGGCATGGGCCTGTGGGGCCGTCCGTGGAATTACCTGCGGGCCAGGAGATTCTTCTTATTTTTATCATTAATAATACTGTTGTTATTGTTATTATTGTCAGTATTAGTGTTATTCTGTGCTGGAGTAGGCCGGGCGACGCTATGAAGTTTACCCTTGGTGCCGCAAGTGCGGTTATTTGCGGGGCACCCTCCGGGGACGCAGGTACGTATATGGCGATCTCTGTGGGGCGCGATCTCTTCAAGGACTGTGTCAGCCAGGGAGGGGGAGCGCTCGGCCAAGCATGGATCTGGGGCCGTCGGTCGAGCTCCCTGAGGGGAACGATCCGTGTGAGACTATATGTCCTCCGATGCCGAACACTTTATTCTACAACCAGAACTTGCACCTGAGCTCCACTTTAGCTTATACTTCATATTGTAGTACATGAGGTGCGCGTATAGATATACATACAAAGAGGGGGCCGTCCAAAAAAAGGGCCTTGCCTTTGAGGATGGTGCGTGTGTATATATATATATATAAATATATACATACATACATACAAATATTGGGCCTTCCAAAAAGGGCCTTGCCTTTGAGGGTCGAAGGAGTTGTCATCTCTTCCGC
This sequence comes from Prorocentrum cordatum, assembly GCA_963575745.1. Lineage (NCBI taxonomy): Eukaryota > Dinophyceae > Prorocentrales > Prorocentraceae > Prorocentrum > Prorocentrum cordatum. Next base: position 11,697 of record CAUYUJ010021969.1, on the reverse strand, counting down.
GGCGGAAGGCGGCGGAAGGGCGGCGGAAGCAAAACGAGGCCGCCTCCGCCGTCGGATGCTGGCGGAAGCTCGGCGGAAGGCGGCGGAAGTAGAAATGTGCCCGCAAGAGATGAAAACGTTTTTGATTTCAGAGTTTCCGAAATCGCCCATGTATATGAATGGCAAAACATGAATGAATATATTAATAGCTGTATGCGTATACATGTAAGTACGCGATGCCTTGCCAGTGTGTCGGGATGAAGGCCGCCGCGGCGCCGACGCCGGCGTCCTTGTGAGAAACTTGTGTGTAGGCCTCGGCGACGGCCGCGGGGGCCTGGCACTCCCTGGGGGCCCGGGCCCTTGTCATGACTCTAACATCGCAGAGCGGATTTTGCTTGGGAAACGATAGGATGGGCCTGGAGTGTCCTGGAGAATGTCGTTCCGGATTTCGATGTTTTCATTGCCCGAGGGGGTCTGGATCCCTGCCCACGCCGAGGACGTCATGCGGGAGCGCGTCGCCTTCCTGCGCGCCGCCGAGCGCAGCCTGCTGGAGGGCGTGCCGGAGCCCGACCTGCGGGCCACGGCGGCCCTGCTCGGGGAGGAGAGCTTCAGCGGCGAGCGGGAGACCAGGGGCAGCGCTGAACCCTGTTTCCTGCGTTGGATTCCGCACAACCCAGACCCCCTCGAGTTATGAAAAATTCATGACGGAAGGTTTTCCTGCATTTTCGGCCTCCGGGGGCCCTCACCGGCCCTCGGGGCCGTCAAAAACGACTCAGGATGAAAAACCGGTCCCGGGGAATGGGTCGAGATCTCTGGGGGTCGACGTCATGAAAAAATCATGACGTCGGGGGTCTGGGCACAACGCGCCGCACCCTGTTTTTCTACTAAGGAAAACGGTGGTCTGCGGACCTGGTCATGTATCCAGGATCCGAGAGGAGGGGCAAGCTTTTCTCGAGCGGGCTGGGCTGAGGCTTACAGACCCTGAGACCCTGGCGTCTCAACCTTTTCGAGCCGGGGCGTGATCGCTGTTTCTCGGACCCCGTGACCCTCGCAGATCGATCCGGCTCGAAAACTGGCGCGGAGAGATGGGGTCTATAGGGTTCCGGGCGCGATTTCGCACGGCGTCGCAATTTTTTTTGAGGCGTCGGGTCTCAGGCAAAGTCTTGGCTCGCTGGGGGCTGGTCCCTCCCCCCCCCCCCCGTGGGATTGGTTTCTCCTCCCCCACAAACGACGACACGCCTTCCCACACCTCCCGGAGCCCTCCGGGAGGCCTCCCGCAGAACCCTTCCAGGAGGCTTTTCGGAGGGTTTCGAAAGGGATTCAGCTGTTTTGGAAGGAAACCAGTCCCCAGACCCCCGACGCCAAAGTTTTTGTCGTAACGTCGGCCCCCACAGTTCTCGACCCATTCCCGGGGACCCGTTTCTCCTCCCGAGTCGTTCTGGACGGTCCCGAGGCGCGGTGAGGGCCCCCAGAGGCCGAAAATCTGGAACAGCTTCCTGTCGTGATTTTTGTCATTGCTCGAGGGGGCCTGGCGAGCCCTGGACTCTCTAAGGATGTGCTCGCGCACGTTTCGGGTTCGAGGTCTTCCGCTGTCCTCGGCCTCTGGAGGCCCTCGCCAGGCACCCCCGGGGCCGCCGCGCCGCGACTCGGGATGGAAGCTGGCCCCATAAGGGAAAAGAGGTGCCGAGACTTCCGGGGAGCTCGTCTGGAAATCGACAGGGGGAGGGGGGGGAGTGGGAAAGGTGCCGAGACTTCCGGGGAGCTCTTTTGGAAAAATCGGCAGGGGGGGGGGGGGGGGGGGGGAAATTCGGGCTCGGGGCGCTGGGCTTGCGGGCGTGCTATCGTTGGTGCTCGGCGGCGCTCCGGCCGCAGGGGTGCGCGCCAGGCAGCGGCGCCTCGCCGAGGGCGTATGTCCTGCAGGGCGCCCCCGGGTGGTCCCGAGCACGGCCGGCGGAGGCCCGGGGAGGGGCAGGAGGAGGAGGAGGAGGAGGAGGGGGAGGAGGAGGAGGAGGAGGAGGAGGAGGAGGAGGAGGAGGAGGAGGAGGAGGAGGAGGAGGAGGGGAGGAGGGGAGGAGGAGGAGGAGGAGGAGGAGGATGAGGGGGAGGAGGAGGAGGAGGAGGAGGGGGAGGGGCGCACATCGGCCCACAATAATCGCCTGGTGATCCAGAGGTGCCCGACAGCCCACCCCGCCCAGGGCCGGTGCGGCTGTGCTGTCGGGGGGCTTCTCGCCGATCCATCTGGGATCCTGCCATCGCTCGGGCGTGTGCCTTTTTCCTTCGGCGAGGACCATCGAGGAGCATCCTTGATCACTTGGCGAAAAAGACACGCAGGAAACCAAAAAGAACGCAGGGAATGGACGTCCGAGCGATGCCCCGCCGATCCATCTGGGATGCATCGCTGGGACGGAGGTCGATGTGCTGCCCCGCCGGGCAGGCCGCCCCTGTCGCTCTCCCTCAGGAGATCCTGAGGCAGGGCGCGGAGGTCGACCGCGTCATCATCGTCAAGAGAGGCCTGTGCAAGGCCTCACCATCAAGGAAAGGCCCCGAGATCCTGGCGCAGCAGTTGTTGCACTGCGGGCGGCGACTTTGCCCTGTTTCGGCCCCGGGGCCCTCACGGATCGCTCCAGCCCGAAAAGTGTTGCAGGGAGATGGGGTCCTGGTCTTGGGTCGTGACTTGTCGAGGTTGCATTCTATTCGCGGCGTCGGATCTCAAGAGAATCGGGTTTCTGGTAGGTTTCGTTGCCCCTTCTTGGGTTCCTGGGGCCTCATACGGGTCCCGGGACCGTCAGAGAAGGACTCGTAGAAGATCGGCAGAACTGATTCACCCCAACATTGATATTCACGTCACGTCGGGTCTACGTATGGGCGCACCCTTCTCGCAGTTCTGGCCGTTTCCTGCTGTGGAGTCAGCGAAGAGTACTTGGTGGGCAAATCAAGTCTGATTTCGATCTCACACACGAGCTTGTCCCGGGGATGGGCGGGGGGTCCCTGGGAGCCGTTTCCCTCCGCGTCCCCTCCCCAGAATGCCGCGCATAAGCGCGCTCTTGCTCGCAGCGCGGCCCCCAGACGGAGGCCCTGGGCCCTTTCCCGGGAATCCCAGGCATCTGGCCGCTCCACTGTGGTCCGATGCGTGGGCCCCGGAGGTGCGGACCACTTCCCGAAGGCAGTTTTTTCGTCCTGCATGCGTCTTTTGCCAGTCCCGAGGCCCGACGAGAGCCCCCAGAGGCCGAAAATGGTCCCAGACCCACTGCTCCAATTTGCTTGGAGCGCCGGATCTCTGGGAACCAGCCTTTCATCCTGCAGTCGTCTTGCGACGGCCTGGGGCTCGAGGCCGACAGGTGGCATGTGGCGACAAAACCTCCCGCTCCGATCGCTGCTCGCGCCGCGAGGAAGCGAGCCCCCCCCCCTCGTGCCACAAGAGGTCATCCGCCAACTGCACCCCCGCTTCACCGACGCCTTCGCCGCCTACTCCGAGGTCCTCGCGTGCGGACGCGCCAATGCCCGTAAGCCACGGCCTCGCGGGCGGGGCCGCAGAGGAGGAAAATGTAATTACCCTTGCTGCTACCCTTCGCCCGTTCTCTTGTTTCCTGACCTCCTGGGATGCCCTCGTCGCCACCGCTGGACTCTCCCCCGAAGTCCTGGTCAGAACGCGCCCCAGGAGAGGGCCGGGGAGCAGCGGTGTGGGCAACTACCTCTTGGCCTCTTGGCTTCCCCAGTGCCAGCTGACCCCGTGGCTGCGGGTCGCAGGTGCCCCCCGCGCGGAGCGCCTCCATGCGACCGCGTGTCCGCAGGAGCCTTCCCCCGGCATCCAGACCGTGCGGGCCCAGACCCCCAAGGGGCTCGGCCCGACTCACAGCACCGGCTCTCCATCCCGAGCCGTTGTTTGCAAAATCGCGATGCCTGGCGAGGGTCCCCAGGAGGCCGAAGACGGTCACAGGAACGGTCGTCGTGATGTTTTTGTCCCGCGGCGCGCGATGGGTAATCGCCTGTGTCACGGAGCTACTTCAGTTCCAAGCCCACAAAAACCCACACCCCCGACGTAATGTTTTTTTCATTACGTCGACCCCCAGAGGTCCCGACCCGTTCACCAGGACCGGCGTTGCATCCTGAGTCGTTTTTTGACGCCCCCGAGGCCCGGTGAGGGCCCCCGGAGGCCGAAAATTAGGAAATAGCTCCCGTCATGATTTGTTCGTTACTCGAGGGGGTCTGGGAACGGGCCTGGGGATATGGGCATGTTCGCCGCGCGTGATCCAGACATGCGAGGTTCGGATTCTTCACGCACGGAGTCCTCGGAAGCCCCGACCCACTCCTTCCCGGGCCGGAGGAGGAGGAGGAGGAGGAGGAGGAGGAGGAGGAGGAGGAGGAGGAGGAGGAGGAAGAGGGAGGAGGGGAGGAGGAGGAGGAGGAGGAGGAGGAGGAGGAGGAGGAGGAGGAGGAGGAGGGTGAGGAGGAGGAGGACGAGGAGGAGGAGGAGGAAGAGGAGGAGGAGGAGGAGGAGGAGGAGAGAGAGGAGGAGGGAGGAGGAGGAGGAGGAGGAGGAGGAGGAGGAGGAGGAGGACGAGGACGAGGAGAGAGGAGGAGAGAGGATGAGGGGGAGGATGAGGAGGAGGGTGGAGGAGGAGGAAAAGGAGGAGGACGAGGAGGAGGAGAAGGAGGAGGAGGAGCAGAGCAGATTTTTGGACGGCCCCCCAGTGCCCGGCGAGTGCCCCGGGAGGCTGAAAAAAAAGCCAAACGCAACCCCCCTTCCGGGTCAGGGGCAGCGTCTTGGTGATCATTTTTTTGGTCCGCTGCGTTGCCGATCGGCGCGGGCCCCAGAACCCCCCTCCCCCCCTCCCCTGGAGTAGATCTTTGCTGTTTTCTAGCGCCTGTTTCGACCGGGTGGAGTCTCCCCCGGAGGCCGCACTCTTTCAAACAGTCGCACTAAGCAGAGGTCTGGAGCCAGACCCCCCCTCCTCCCCCCCCCCTTGCCGCCCAATGTCGAAACGCCGAATAAAAAACGTTCACCAGCTGAAAGGAATGAGTACACAGACATCTGCATATATGCACATCAGAAATGCAGCACCCCGCAACTGCGGGTACAATTGAGGGGGCGGGCGCGGGGCGGGTCGCGGGTGGGTCACGGGTGGCTCGCTCGTGGGTTGTGGGGTGGGTCGCGGGGTGGGTGGCGGGTGGGACGCGGGGGGATCGTTGGGGGGACGACGACAACAACAGCAACCAGTTTTAGAGTGTTTGCTCTTATCCGCTCGCGTGCCACTCAACATGTACATCCCGAGCCCTCGATACCCGTCCTCTCTGTTTTCGATCGTACCAGCCCCTGGGGGTAAATCTTCCTTTCCTGCCACGTGTAATGGGCGCAGCCCCCCGAACAGGGTCAAGGCCGCGCGCGCTCAACGCCGGCATGGCCAGGTGGCGTGCCCAACATCAGGCAGGAGGGAGGAGGGAGGAGGGAGGAGGGAGCGACGAGGGGCACGGGGCAGGGAGGACCAGGGAGGAGGCAAGGCTCTAGTTGGCCGGGGGCTTCGCGCGTGCCCACTCCGTGACACCCGGCCTGGCAGCAGCAGCAGCAGCAAGGGGGGCCGAGCCGGACTCCGCAGCCACTGCGCAGCATCTCGGGGCACGACGCCTCAGGAGAAGGGGAGGAGGGAGGCAGGGAAGATCAGAGCCCCGAATCATCAGGGGTAACTCGGGTCAGGGCTAACTCGGGCTCCTTTTTCGGGAATCCAAACCCGAGTTACCCCGGACCCGAGTTACCCCGGATAATTCGGGCGCCCAAGAAGAGGAGGAGGAGGGAGGAGGGAGGAGGGAGCGGGAAGGGGCATGGGGAGGGGGAGGGGAGAGGGGAGGAGCATGGAGCACGGAGGCGGTCCCAGACCCCCGACGTAATGATGTTTTCGGTACGTCGACCCCCAGAGGGCCCGACCCTTTCCCCAGGACCGGCGTTGCATCCCGAGTCGTCTCTTGACGCTCCTGAGGCCCGGCGAGGGCCCCCGGAGGCCGAAAAGTAGGAAAAACCTCCCGTCGTGATTATTGTCATTCCTCGAGGGGGTCTGGGAGGCCCGGCGAGGGCCCCCGGAGGCCGAAAAGTAGGAAAAACCTCCCGTCGTGATTTGTCATTCCTCGAGGGGGTCTGGGAGGTGGGGGGGGGGGGCCAGGAGCGGGAGCAGGAGCACGGGCCGGCAGAGCCGGGCGGGCACGGGGGCCGGGCAGGGGGCCGGGCGTGCTAACCCCGGCATGACGGGCCGGCACCCGGGCGAGCGGGGGGCCGAGCGGGGCGGGGGGCGCGCGGGAGCGTGCTGGCCTTCAGGCGGGCAGGTCCCTCCCCAGACCCCCTCCTCCTCCTACTTCATCCCCCTCCTCCTCCCTCCTCCTCTCCTCCTCTCTCCTCCCCTCTCCTCCTCCTCCTCCTCCTCCTCCTCCTCCTCCCCCTCCTCCTCCTCCGCCTCCGCCTCCTCCTCCTTCTTCTCCTCCTCCTCCGGCCCGGGAAGGAGAGGGTCGGGGCTTCCGAGGATTCCGTGCGTGAGGAATCCGAACCTCGCATGTCTGGATCACGTGCGGCGAACATGTCCATATCCCCAGGCCCGATTTTCCCAGACCCCCTCGAGCAATGAAAAATCACGACGGGAGATTTTTCCTAATTTTCGGCCTCGGGGGGCCCTCACCGGGCCTCGGGGGCGTCACAAACCGACTCGGGATGCAAAGCCGGTCCTGGGGAAAGGGTCGGGACCTCTGGGGGTCGACGTAATGAAGAAAATCATTACGTCGGGGGTCTGGGTCTACAGGAGGAATGTCCAAAAATAGGCAACGAATAGTCTGGGGACGATTTTCCCCACTCAGTGCTTGCACTGAAGGGGTCCTCGCGAAAGTTGAAAGATTTGGCGGAAGTTTCCCGCCGATTTTGGTCGCACGCTGGGCTCCCAGGTTCCCGGTTCCGGGTTCCCGGGTTCTTGGTTGTTGGTTCTTGGTCGATTTTGGTGGGTTCCGGGTTCCCCGATTCCCGGTCGATATCCTTATCGATCAAACCATCAATTGATTGGGGTTACTCTCTGGTGTAATTTCTTTTTTTGGATTTGTTTGAGCATTTTTCTGAGATTTTTCATTTGTTGTCCAAAATCCGCCTGTAGGGGGACATGCCCGACCTAATGCCGGCGTCCTGTTTGGATCGCGGCCCCGCGTCGGGCCGAGGTGTGAGTCATCGTCGTCGGAACCATCCCCACCCTCAGACCCCCTCGAGGTAGGACCACAAATCACGACGGGGGGTTTTTCTAGTTTTCGGCTTCTGGGGGCCCTTACCGGGCCTGGGGACCGTTAAGACACGACCCAGGATGAAAAACCGGTCCCGGGAAAGGGATCCAGACCTCTGGGGGTCGACGTTGTGACAAAATCACGACGTCGGTGGTCTGGGTATGAGTCATCATCGTCGGAACCATCATCACCCTCACCAGGGCAGGGCAAGTTGGCTCTCCCAGCGTACCCCCTCCAGGTCGGGGCAGGTGCTCTGGAACCCGAGCGAGACGGCACCCCGTCCCCACCCGGGGGGGGGGGGGGAGAGATTGCCCAGCGGGGCCAAGGTTTCCCCGGTGGGGGTGGGGATTGTTGTGCTCCTCCAGGGTGAGACCCAGACCCCCGACGTAAGGATTTTTTCGTTACGTCGACCCCCAGAGGTCCCGACCCTTCCCCCATGACCGGCTTTGCATCGCATCGCATCGCCGGCGGCACGAGAGCTGTCTGAAGCATCACGGGGCGCCTTCACACCTCTTGGCAAGCATCTGGACGCCTGCTGTCGAAAGCTGTGTTTAATCATGACCGGCTTTGCATCCCGAGTCGTTTTTTGACGCTCCCGAGGCCCGGTGGGCCCCCCAGAGGCCGAAAATTAGGAAAAACCTCCCGTCGTGATTTTTGCTCATTGCTCGAGGGGGTCTGGGGAGCGAGGTCGGTTCGGGGAGGGTATACCCCCGTGTTCTGCGTGGTCGCTGGCTGTCCTTGTGCTCCCTGGGCGCGGAGCGCGCCTGGGCGGGCGCCCCTCCGACCGCCCGCCTCCCCCCCCCCCCCCCCCCGCCGCCTCCCCTCCCCCTTATGATGTTCCGACCTACTGTAGCCTTGATCGCCAGAAAGAGTTTCGAGCACCAGGGAAGTACCGAAACTCGAGGGTTTTCACGTGTCGGGCCCTGGGAGACACTCGTCCGACACTGCTTCGACACTCTTTTGGATGTGGTCCGTATTTCGGGGTGCTCGAAATTACTTTTGGGATGTGATCCGGAAGTGCGATGGGAGCAACATAACCCTCCCCCCTCTGTTCGTCTGTCGTCCGTCGCTCGTCTGTCCGGTGGTGCCGCTGGGTTCCGTCTGCGCTTGCACAAAAAAGTGCACCCTGGGAACCCAGACCCCCTCGTGTAGCGAAAAAATCAGGATGGAAGGTTTTTCTGAATTTTCGGCCTCCGGGGGGCCCTCACCGGACCTCGGGAGCGTCAAACAACGACTCAGGAGGCAAAGCCGGTCATGGGGGAAGGGTCGGGACCTCTGGGGGTCGACGTAATGAAAATATCATTACGTCGGGGGTACGTCGGGGGTCTGGGGGGGGCGCCCTCGGATGTTCTGTGCGCTGTGGCCGGCGGAGGGCCTCGTGCTCTTGAGGGGTGCTCGTCTGGCCCAGGTCCGACCGCGGTCTTCAGGGATCGATGATTCCGGAGGGGAGCGTGACAACGTCCAGAGCGGGGGCGGGATTCCTGAGTGTCGAGGGCGCCGCGTTTCCATACAGCCGGGTGTCTGTTCAAGAGACATCGTGTCGAGAAGCTGGGCCCGCGTTGCTGTACCAGGTTGCCGGAAGGCTGGGCCCAGTTTCTTGACCACGTGCGCCCCTCCAGCGTTACAAGCAGAAACGTGCCCATGTCCGTCTCAAGAGTACTCCGGGAAGTTGGGCCCAATTTCTCAAGTTATAGTTTTTGTTGATCATATTTTCCGCTGTGCATTGCGAAGTAGACCCGCGCGAGAAAGCGATGCCTTGGACAATTGCATAAGGAGTCCAGAGCGAGAGCATGATCCTTCAAGCAACCGTGAAGGAGTTTGATACGAGAGCCGCTGTTGTAGTGCGATTTATTTGTGTAAAAAACGGTGCGGGACCCGAGAGGTACACTTTACAGGACAAGCACATATGTAACCGGAGAGGGGGATACAAACAACACTCTGCAGGGGTGCGAGCCCAACAACAGCAACAAACGACAACGAAGAGGCATGATCCGGGCCACGCAACCCCAGCCAGTTCACCCCTGTTTACCCAGGGATCGTATAAGTCAGTTCGGCCCCTCATCTGAGTTGAAATATTTATGTGTACATGTATGTGTATATATATATATACATATATAGTGAGCGTGCTGAGCGGTCATTCCTTGTCAGTGGGTGCGTAGCTGAAGTGAGGTTCTGCGGCACGGATTATGCTTGTTGCGTTGCGTGGCTGTCGTCCTCGCCCGCGACCCGCCCCGCGACCACCCCGCGACCCGCCCCGCGACCACCCCGCGACCCGCCCCGCGACCACCCCGCGACCCGCCCCGCGACCCTGCCGCGACCCACTCACGCTTCTTTGGCGAAACCTTTTTGGCCTTCAGCAGGCTTGACGTGCAACGTGTGACAGAAAATCCCGCCTGCGGCGGGCCTCTTCAGACTTGCGCGGACTGCCGAAAACCCCGCCACGCCCTCAATCTCATCCGTAGTTGCGGGGTTCCGTGCACGTGCCTCTGTGCTGCAACGACATGAATGAACATGCCCGTCGCAATTATTTCACGACGCGGAGGGCCTGGGGATAGAATCGCCCCGCGTAGCAAGCACGAGCGACTGCCCAGGGCTGCACCCTTGCATCCTTGCCCCGCCGGCCCATCCTCAGCGACCGTCGCTGGCCATCCTCGTTCGACCAACGCGGCCCTCCGAGGCCCTTGCGCCCTTGCCGCGCATCGTCAGCATAGGTGCGTTGACTGCACGAGATCGCCCGCCGCTCGCGACGAGGTCCGCGAGCCCGCCCGGAGCCCGCCGGCGGGGCCCAGCAGCGCCAGGGAGCCACGAGCGCGCCAGGCACGCGTCCCGCGCGAGCCGGGCGCACGCGGCGCCTCCGCGGCCGAGGCCGAGGGGCAACGTGCGGGGAGGGGGATGGAAGGTTTCTCCGAAGGGCTTAGGCGTCCCGTCCTCCTCCTCCTCCTCCTCCTCCTCCTGCTCCTCCTTCCCCTCCTCCTCCTCCTCCTCCTCCTTCTCCTTCCCCTCCTCCTCCTTCTTCCTCCTTCTCCTCCTCCACTTCCTCCTCCACTTCCTCCTCCTCCTTCTCCTCCTCCTCCTCCTCCTCCTCCTCCTCCTCCTCCTCCTCGGGTCGCCTACGGCCCCGGGGAAAACCATGCAGGGGGGGGATGGGCACTCAAGGTTGTTCACGGTTCGGTCGGTTCGGTCCCAGACCCCCTCGGGTCATGGAAAGATCATGACGGAAGGGATCCGGGCCATGTTCGGCCTTTGGGGGCCCTTTATACCGGGCTTCGAGGCCTTCAAAAAACGACTCAGGGTGATAACCCGGTCCCGGGGAATAGGTGGAGAATTCTGGGGGTCAACGTTATGGAAAAATCATGTCGTCGGGGATTTGGGAAGGGTGTTCACGGTTCGGTCGGTTCGGTTGCGTCGCAGTCGGCCGCGTTCGGTCGGTTCGGTTCGGTCGGTTGTTGCATCTAAGGGAACAATCAATGATATAACTAAGCATAAAATGTTCGAAGGTCCGCGCGGATTCTTCGGATCGGTGCGGGAGCCCCCTGGCGGCGCCTCTGGCGCCACCCTGTGCGAGCTCCGCGCGCCAGGGAGGGGGGTTCAGCGCCGATCCCATAAATTCGCACGGACCTCAGAGCTTTTACGTTTATGTAGTTGTGTATGTGTCGTTGCCGCGTCGCTGCGCCATTGTAGGCTGGTTTTTTGCCTGCTGGTGTTGGTCGGGTTCGGTTTTCGGTTTCGCTATCGGTTCCGTCGGTGTTCGGTTTTGTTGTCGCCGTGCACGGCCTTGGCCATGCAGGGGCGACAACAAGGGGGGGGGAGCTCGCGTCGTAAAGTTTAGCAGTGTGCCGTTCATTGTTCCCTGCCTCTGGAGACCCTCGCCAGGCCACGGGACCGTCCAACAACGGCTCGGGATGAGGACACCGCCCCCGGGTGAAAAGGTCGGGACTTCGGGAGTCCCGCATCGAACATTTTGGACATCGCACATTTGGGCTCTTCAGTGGCGGGGGGGATAGGCTCAGTGGTGGACGCTTCGGGTTCGAGATGCTGGGATTTCGGACGTGGTCGCGAGGTGAGGACGCTGATGAGGCGGCGGCTCGTCTGGTCCCGAGCGGCCCTGGCGCGCAGGCCGAGCGCCCCCGCCGACGCAGGAGCAGAGCCGAGCCCAATGGCCCAGCAGGACAGGCAGGCTGCCCGCTACGACTCCTGCCGTCCGAGGCCAACAGGAGCCATGGCAGACAGCCCGCACCACCGCACGAGCCCACAGCTCGGCGGACGAAAGCAATTTTTCGAGCAGCGCCCAGCAGCGGCGACCCGCCACGAGCGGAAAAAACGGCCCGACGGCCCAAAACGAGGCGACCGGCACAGGCGACGAGGAACCCCAGGGACCCGCGACCGCCGCCCGCGACCCACGCCGCCCCATGGCTTTCTGGGGGGTGCGCGGATCGTCCCGAACGGCCGACCCCCAAGCCCAGACCCCCGCCGCAA
>CAUYUJ010021968.1:78471-130471 GCA_963575745.1 Prorocentrum cordatum | reverse complement strand
CCCGGGGGCACGCATGCGCAAGCCTGTGGATAATTGTGGACAAAGCCCAGGCACGGCATCCTGGCAGTCGACGTTCTTGTCGGGGTGCAGCTGCAGCTGCAGCTCGCGGAACACCCGCCGGCGGACCTCGGGGAGCCAGAGCCTGCACAAACGCAAGACTGTTGGAGCTCCGCGCGGATCTCCTGGACCTGCGTGGACCCCCGCCCCCTTGGCGCGCAAGGCGCGCTAAGGGCGGCACCAGAGGTACGGGGCAAAAAAGTATACACAACCACCACCTCCCTCACCCCTCTCTCCCCAGAAAGCAGAGGGGAGAAGAGGAAAGTAGACGAGGGAGGGGGATTTGGAGGTGGTGGTGGTGCACATTGTTGGGGTCCGCAAGAGGCTCCGCTGGGGGAGCTCCAGCGCAGATCCTCGGGAGCGGCCAAGAGGTGGGTGTCCAAGAGGGGGGGTGCAAATCATGGCCGGCGGCACGTGCGCGGCCCAGCAGGGGCGGCCAGGGACGCAACGAAATGAGAAGAGGCGCCATGAAATCTGGGGAAATATCATGGCCCCCATCATGATTTCCATCCCCCCCTAGTCCTCACCCCCCTCGTTGCCGCCCCCGAGGTCCAGGAAATCCGCGCGGAACTCCGGGACTTTTCTGTTGCCGCCGTGCTCGTCCTCGAGGGCAGCAGGCTTTCTACCGAGGCCGCTGCTCCACGGGCCTCTGCAGGCTGCGTTTTCCGACGAGACTTCCGAGGCAACGCCAGCGGCGGCCACGAGGGCCGCCCAGGAGACCCCAAGAGGACGAAAACGAGGCGAGGGTGGCGATATCCCTGCCTTGGACCGCCCCTGATGCCCGGGGGATCCCGACCTCCTCCCTGGAAGGGTAGCCTTTCCTCCTGGATCCACTGCGGAAGGCTCCCGGGCCTGATGTCGACTGGAGGCCGCCATTGAGGCGGAAGGCCCAGAGCGAAAGAGTGTGCGCCGCTTGTGCAGACTTCTCTTCTTCGCGGCCTGCCAGCGGCTCCTGCCTGTCGGAGCCCCGCGCGTTGAGACAACGGCAGCTCAAATTCGGTCCCCGGAGCCCTCCCGGATTCCAAACGCACCATTTTTCCAACCTGCGCCCAGCCGTGGCGACGAGGGGGCCCCTCGAAGGCCAACTGCCGCTGTTCGAGTTCGCCCTCTTCTGAGCCTGGCGCACTGCAGCCTGGACCCCCCGATGTCTGGACCCCGTCGCGGGGACTGCCTTGACAGAGTGGTTGGGACGGTGGTGGCGAGGACGGCGGTGGGATAACGGGACAGAGGTACGGTGGGGACAGTGGTGGGGACAGTGGGGACAGTGGTGGGAACAGTGGGACAGCTCAGTGGGACAGCGGCAGGGACAGTGGGACAGTGGGATGGTGGGGACAGTGGGACGGTGGTTGGGGCCGTGGAGAAAGTTGGGAGAGTGGAACTGGCGGAAACAGTGGTGGGGACAGTGGGGACAGTGCGACAGTGTTGGGGGCACTGGTGGGGACAGTGGGGACGGTGGTGGGAACACTGGGGACAGTGGTGGTGAGGACACTGCTGATGGGGACAGCAGTGGCGGATGTGGTGCGGACGGCGGTAGGGACCCGGGAGTCGTTTGCTGGCGGTGACCGTGGGGAGGTGGGGAGGGGGGGGGAGGGGTTCGAACTGGTAGTGACCCCCCCCCCGGTTTTCGAGGGGGGGGGGTCGAACCTGTAGTGAACACCCCCGGGTTCCGGAGGTAAAGCGGCGGTGGATCACGCTCTTTCAAAAAAAGGGATGATTCTGACGATGGTGATGGTGATGGTTGCGATGATGAGTATGACGGCGATGCTGATGATGATGTGAAGGACGAGGAGCAGGAGGAGGCGAAGGAGGAGTAGGAAAAGGGACACCGCCGCATGTGGCACCCTTTCGTCTTCACTTGTCGAGAAGCCGTTATGAACTTCGCTTGGGCCGTCTTGTGGTTGGTTTTGTTTTTTTTTGTGAGGTTGTTTTGTGGACCCCTTGGGGTGTTCTTTGGCCATGTTCGGGCCCTCATGGTTGGGCATTTATTGGAGTCATCTTAAGGCCCTCTTGGCCTGTGACCGTCTTCGGACGTCGGAATCTCGAATCTATGGGACCCCCCAAAACATTGAAACACCGCAGGGGGAACATTGATTGGTGCCTCTCAAAACCCTGTTGGGAAGGCTCTTGAGGCTATTTCGAGACGTCTCGAAGGCCTCATGGGCCGTCTTTAGGCCATCTTGAACCGTCTTGAGGTAACGTTGGTTTCGGGCCGTCTTGGGCCGTCTGGAGGCATTTAGGTTTCGGGAGCGCGTATCTGTTGTATTTTACAGGGTGCTGTGGCTCCGGGAGTGCGAGCCGGTCGTATTTGTTGAGGGATTCTGGAAGCGGGAGGGGTGCTAATGCATACAGCGAAGTGCGGCTAGAGAAGGGCAGTGCAGAAAATTACAGACCGGACCAGACAGCATTTGGCGTTCTGGCACGGCTCAGCGTGCCATGGGGCACAGTGGCGGATAAGTGGGCTGCAAAAAAAAGAAACAGACCCCCTCGACGCGTTCGGTACGATCGAATAAGGTACACATAGAACGCGGACGATAACCGACAGCAGCTTCTCTTTATTTTGAGCTTCAGTTGATATTTTTTGTCGCCGCTGACGGTGTCCATGTGAGACAAAAACTGGTCTGCTCAACAGTGGTCGTTGTCGGATTTGGGCAAAGTTGATGATGGGCATGGTACAAGTTTTCCATACCCAGCTCGGGAATGCCAGGCCGTGACAATACACGACAGAGCGGTTTTTGGGCGTGTTCGGCTTCAAGGGGCCTTTGCCAGGCGTCGGGGCCGTTGAGAAAATACTCCCGAGTAAAGGCCGGTTCCGTGGAAGGGGTCCACTGTCTTGGGGCCCGCGTCATGAAACATCGGGTGCTGCTAGAAGTGCCCCTGGCCCAAGGTGCCCCCTAGGTTTTCGCTCCATTTTGGAGCAACTTCCAGGCCCTTACGAGGCCTCGCTGGGATCGGAGCGGGGATTGCTATGGAGCTAGGGGGTTAACAGTGGATTACATTGTGTGTTATGCCTGGTCTAACCTAGCGTATCAGTGGCTTCAAATGCCCCAAGTGGTTTAAAGGGATCTACGATCCAGGGGGCTCGTCCCACTGGGCTCGTCCCGCTTAGCGGAGTTATGTATCCCTCCTAAGCTAGTTGGGGCAGATGTATCACACTGGTCAGCTAAGTTCGGGCACCTTGGCATCCACCTTGGCATCCATTGAAACGCTCCGTGCAAGACCCGCGCCGATCCCAGCAGAGTTCGTCGTGTCGTGAAGAGATCGTGGCGGAAGATGTTCCTGTATTTCTTGACAGTGGAGGCCTCTGCCGTGCCGCCGTGCCGCAGTGTTTTCTGTTTTCGTCTGGTTTTCAATATGTGCTCCTTCTGCGTGCGCTGCGGCACGAAGTCCAAACAAAAAACGGCCCACGAGATCGCCAAACAAAACCGTTTAGCTCGCGCCCTGCTCCGAGGATACTCGGTCCTCGATCCCCGAACCTCGAAGCCCCAACACCTCTCGTCGTGAGTTCGTCCCTCCTGCGAGGACCGCCAGGGGCTCGTGCCTGGCGCACTCAAGCTGCCACTGCATCGCCGCCCCGAGCGCCACCGCGCGCTCGGAGCCCAGGCGCGCCAGCTCCGCCGCGAGCCCGGGCGGCAGCCGCGCCGCCGGGGCCGGGACGCCCTGCTTCGCAGCGGCGCCCACAGGCCCCTCCTCCTGGAGGCGTCGACGCGGGACACGACGAGGATGAGGGGGACGAGGAGGAGGAGGAGGAGGAGGAGGAGCAGGAGGAGGAGGAGGAGGAGGAGGAGGAGGAGGAGGAGGAGGAGGGGAGGAGGAGGACGAAGACGCGGGAGGAGGAAGAAAAGGAGGAGTAAGAGGGGGAGGAAGGGGAGGAACTGAGGAGGAGGAGGAGGAGGAGGAGGAGGACTGGAGTGGATTGGAACGCTCACGGCCCTGGCTTCAAACCGACCGACAATCTGTAAAAGAATCTGCCGATAGCACGGGGCCATATCCTGCAGCCTCGTTGGGGGGAGACCTTTGGCACTGAGCAGGACAGTATGCTGGGGAACGAACGGCCCACGACCGCCTGCAAGGGCACCATCCTCCAGCGGCGGGCTCCCTATGGGAAGAGAATCGTAAGTTTCCCTAATTCAATCCTAGGCCACAGCCCAGCAACGACACGACAAGGAAACGAAGGGGAACGGCGGGCGAGAAGAAACAGGACACCGCCAATGCGCACACGCACCACACACACACACGAGGCCAGAAGAAGGAATAGAGCAGGCAGCAGCAGAAGCCGCGGAAGGGAGGGAAGTAGAGGGGGACTGGCAGTAGGCAGCGGAGGGAGCCGTGGCGTTACGTGCTAACCTCTGCCTGATCAGATTCGGGTTGTGTAAGCTCGGACGGTGGTGGAGGGGGCAGAGGAGCAAGCAGCGCACTCGAGGCACGCGCATCAGCAGCGAACGAGGAAGAAACAATTTCAGTGGATACCGTCCAGACCTGCGCAGCTCCCTGAAGAACCTGAACGACCGTGAATTGAAAAACCCGGGGCTCAACATAACACGCCTCAAAGGTGAGCTCGCCCGATCGATACTGCAAAATGGGACCCTCGGACTTGCACTGGAGAGTGTCAAGCTGCGGGTGTCCGAGGTGGCCTCTTGGGCCAACATTCGAGCTGAGCTCTGAATCGACATGAGACGAGCAGGCTGCCTTATCCTTCGCGCAGGCGGCCTGGCCCAGAAATCCCCGTGCTGGTCGGGCTGCGTGCACGGGTTGTCGCACTTGCCCGTGGAGCTGGGTACTCTCAACCACCAGATAATAGCATCATCTCAGAAATGTGTAGGAAACCGCTCACATAATAAGAACTCAGCCGTTCAGGTGCTTCTGGATCTCTTCTGGGGCCATTCCAAACTCCTGGAAACGGCGCACTGCGTCCCGCTCGAGGGCCCCCTTCGGAGCGGCTCCGGCCTTGATCTTGTCTCTTTCCTTCCTGATACATACCTGGAGGGTCGCATGCACTGGCATCACATGCTGACCGCCCAGTGTCACCATTTGGCTCTGAACATATTGGCTCATCATGAACTGTAGCTTGAACGTGTCTGCCTCCTTCTTGCCCGCCTTCTTGTCGAACCAGCTGCGCCAGCGCCATGAAGATGTGGGGCCATGGTGGCCCGTTGTCGTGCTGCTTCCCCTGTGCTTTGCAATCCGTCGGGTAGTCCTGGCCTGTTGCCTGCATGATCTTGGCTAGATGCGCCGTCGCGGGCAATAAAAAACAGGCGAAAGTAGCGCCCGTGAGTTCCGCGAAGTCTCTTGCACTGGTAAAAGAAAGCCTGCACAAGATTGTGAGCAACGCTGCACTGATGCCTCCCTCTTTGCCTTTGAATTCCTGCCGGCGTGCCTGGTCCATCACTGTCTCCTCGATGCGGGCCCTCCATCCGTCCCCTGCCTCTTGCGTCAGCCGCCGTTTGCCGAGCGTCAACGAGGGACTGGACATGGCTGTTGCTGTCAAGCAGCAGCGTGTGGTGCGTGAAGTACGTACGGAGATGATGGGAGAGTACATGTGGATCCGCAATATGAGCCTCACATAAAGGACCATCCGAAACCGATGACGATGATGATGATGATGCTGATGATGATGATGATGATGATGATGATGGTGATGATGATGATGATGATGATGATGATGATGATGATGATGATGATGATGATGATGATGATGCTGATGATGATGATGATGATGATGATGATGATGATGATGAGGAGGAGGAGGAGAGGTAGGAGGAGGGAGGAGGAGGAGGAGGAGGAGATAGGAGGATTACGGAGAGGAGGAGGATGAGGAGGAGGAGGGAGGAAGAGGACGAGGAGGAGAAGGAGGAGGAGGAGGAGAACACGAGAAGGAGAGGAGGAGGATGAGGAGGAGAAGAAGGATGAGGAGGAGAGGAGGCGGGGAGGAGGAGGATGGAGGGAGGAGGTAGGGAGGAGGAGTTGGAGGAGGAGGAGAGGAGGAGGAGGGGGGGGGAGGGGGAGGAGGAAGGAGGAAGGAGGCGGGAGGAGGAGGAGAGGCGGAGGAGGAGGAGGAGGAGGAGGAGGTAGGAAGGGAGGGGAGGGTAGAGGAGGAGCAGATGAGCCGATGCGTGCAAGAAAATCACGTCGGGCGCGGCCGTGCTTCCTGCTGGGCCCCCGGGGACCCTCGCCGACCCCCCCGGGGGCCGTCCGACAACAGCGCAGGATGGAGCACAGGTGGGCGGCAAGCACCCCGGGGGGGCAGGGGGAGGGGGGAAGGCTTCTCAGGGGCACTCTGGCTTCTTCGGAGGCGCGGGCCTCGTCCGCAGCTGCGAGGCCAGCGCCTTCTGAGGAGCAGCATCCCTCCATATAAGAAGCCTTGCCCCCTGCCCCCGCCCCCCTGCGCGCGCCGCCAGCCCTTCGCGGGCCCTGGAAACGACAGGGCCGTTTTTTTACCGGTTCCGTTTTGCCGTTGTTTTGCCGATTCCGACGCCGCTTTTGACGGGTTCCGTCGCCGTTGTTTGACCGGTCCCGGCTCCGGCTCCAATCCTGGAGCCGTGTTTTTGTTGCCGTTTCCGGTCGCCGTTTTTTTCTGCCGCTTCCGTGTTCCAGGGACATGTGTTCGGGAACGGTGAAAAAACGGCCCTGCCGTTGCCGGGGCCCACGAAGCGCCAGCCTGCTTCGCAGCGGCGCCCAGGGGTCCCTCCTCCTAGGAGGCCTCCGCGCGGGGCAGGGCGGGGCGGGATCCTCTCGCGGGCCCGAGGTATATCACGACGGGTGCGGGCGGGCCCCCGGGGCCAGGGCCGTCCTGGCCATCGCTCGGACGTCCATTCCCTGTTTTTTTTTTGGTTTCGTGCGTGGTTGTTTCGCCAAATGATCAAGGATGCTCCTCGATGGCCCTCGCCGAGGGAAAAATGCACACGTCCGAGCCATGCCAAGGGCTGGCGGCGCGCACCCAGGGGGGCAGGGGGCAGGGAAGAAGGCTCCCTGGGAGGAGGCCTGGAAATGGGCACCAACACCAAGACAGAGGGCTGCCTCCACAGGGGGGGGGTGATCCTAGATTTCGGTGTCGGTGGTAGTACTTCGGCCACCTTGGAAGCCAGAATACTACCACCATCACCGAGATCGGGATCTTCTTCCCTCCGTGGAGGAAAACCGCCGATCTTGGCGTTGGTGTCAACCTCTAGGCCTGCGATCCTGGGAGGAGGCTGCCTCTTAGAAGGCGCGGGCCTTGTCTCCAGAGACAGGGCGCCCTCTGGGAAGCAGGGGTGCTTCTGAGAAGCCTTCCCCCCTTGTCCTCCCCCCCTCTGCGCGCAGCCAGGTCTGCGGGGGACGTGTTGCCAGGCCATAGATCTGGTCTCCGTTATCCGTTCTGGATGAGCCGGACACCCTTGGAGCGCTCTCGACTCAGGACTTCACAGGTCTGGGGGCCCCTCCTCTTGGAAGGATCGGCGCAGGGGATGCTGAGGGGACAAGTGGGGGGGTTATCACCAGATGCCCTGTCCTCATATAACCGACCTCCTACTCCTCGATCCGCCTCTGAACCGATGTTTTTGGACGCATCGAAACCCCAACGGCGCGGCAAGAACGTTTGAGGTGCGCCTGGAGAGCCCGCAGGCTGTTCTGCCGCAGGACCGTCATCGCCCCTTCCTCCCAGTGAAGCGAAGACGCTGGCGCGGACGAGGGGAGAGCCGAGGATGGAGGAAGAAACACCGCTATGCCCTGAAATGGCGCGCCGACCAATTTGCAGTAGGCGAGACAAGACGTGTAGCCAAATACAGTGGACAGGGGCACACGTGAAGATTCATGAAATCCCTGAGGCGCAACTGGCAAGACTCAAAAATCCAGCACGAGAGGGAAGAAGAGGCGGAGGAAAAGGCACGCGACCAGAGCGGGCAAGGTCAGGGGTGCGGGCGGGGCGCAAGTCAGGCGTGCGAGTGGGACGCTGTCCGCCTCTTCACCTTCGCTGCAATCAAGAGTGCCTTGCTGGTGCAATTGGACTGGTCTCGACTGGGCCCTCAAACGACACGCGTCGGCGTGGACCTCGGTCCCGTTGTGGATGGCGGATTCTGCACTGTCTAGCCGATCCCCATCCCCACTGGACCATGGTACTGGATCGGAGCGGAAGGGGGCTGAGGGGATAGGGGGGTTATCAGGAGATGCCAAGGGGTTATGCCTGGCCTGATCGATCTTAGAAGTGGGCAAAATGTTCCCTGGCCTTATGAGGAAAATCCTGAAGGCCTCGCGCGGCAACTTGAGACCCAATTCGCGTCGGATCCACACATGATTCACGTCGGATGCACGTCGGAATCACGTCGGAATTACGTCGAAACATCGCTGCGCGAACGTCGTCCCATATCTGACGAGGCGGACGTGGGGACTAGATCATACAACTATTGCGCGCCGCGCGAGGCCTCCAAATATTATGTGTCTCATGGTCGTGGAAAAACGCGACGGACGGCTTGTCTGTATGGTCTGACTCCGTGGGCCCGCACCAAGCCCTGGGACTGTCAGCGACGGGCTCAGGAAAAAGAAGCGTTCCCCGAGAACAGGAGCAAGACGCAGCAAGCCACAATCTCCGCGGATGCCCTGAGATCTGCGGGAGCGGCCAAGAGGTGGGTGTCCAAGAGGGGGGGGTGCAAATCGTGACCGGCGGCACGTGCGCGGCCCAGCAGGGGGGGGGCCAGAGACTCAATGAAATGAGAAGAGGCGCCATGAAATCTGGGGAAATGTCATGGCCCCCGCCATGACATCCACCCCCCCTAGTCATCGCCCCCCTCTGTGCCGCCCCCGAGATCCAGGAAATCCGCGCGGAACTCCGGGACCTTCTGTTGCCGCCGTGCTCGTCCTCGAGGGCAGCAGGCTTTATTCGGGGATGGACAGACCCCCCTTTAGTAAAACGTGGCTTAGTGAAAACGACCTGAGGCCCAAACCTGGCGGGCGCAAGCCTGGAAAATAACGGCCGCGGCGCCCTCTCGAGAACCGAAAACGGACGATTGACGAATCGACGTGTCACCGTTGGGGGTTCTGTCCACCACCGATTTATACCGACGCCGCTGCTCCACGTGCCTCTGCAGGGGGCGCTCCGACGAGACTCCCGAGGCAGAGCCGGCGGCGGCCACGAGTGCGGGCAATATTTATATCCATGTCCAGTGCGTCTTGGACTTTCTCGGGAGGGGCGCCGCAAGGCCGAGGCGCACCGGAGATGGATAAAAGTTGAGCCTTTGGGAGGCAGATTAAAATCCATATCTAGTGCGCCTCATGTTTCTTGGGAAGAATCGGGGAGACGTAAGACCCGGGTACGGGGGACTCGGAAATCCCCGACGAGGTCGTCAAAAAAATGACGAGGCCGAGCCTGCATTTTGACGAGGCCTCCCGCTGCAGACATCCCACGAAACTCCTCCTCGTCAAAATCCGAGTCGCGGTCGTCAAAAAACGATGGCGAACCCGAGTCCTGGCAAACCCGGGTCTTACGCTCCCCCGAAAGAGAGTCCGAGACTCCAAGACGCACTGGATGCGGATAAAGACACTGCCCGCAGCGGGGGCCGCCCGTGGCAGGGCAGGGCCTCGACCCCGGGCAGCGTCGCCCGGCCTCGGGCCGCGGGGCCCTCGCACGGGCGGCCTGGCTCGGCCACGAGGCCGCCGAGCGACCGCCAGGGCACGACGTGTTCCCTCCGGGCACTTTTTTCTCCTCGGCTTCGCGGGCCCGCCCCCCATACAGGGGGATTCTGGGCAAAAGATTACAAATACACAGAAAAATACCTTAAAAAGGCTCTGAAATGAAAATAGTCCCCTGACAATTTTTAAACTATTTCTGAATATTCCCCCTGTAGAGGGACAGGCCCGACTGAACCCTAGGACCCCATGACCACCAGCCATGGGCCCATGCAGGACGAAAAGACTGACCCCAGGGAAGGGGTCAGGACCACTCTGGGGCCGCGGAGTGCAGAGAATCCGATCGGGGGATGGACAGTGACTTTTATAGTGGGCCCGAGAAACAGCAGAGCCGAATTCTTAACCGTCTCCGAAAAAATCTTGAAACTGGAAACGGCCAAAAAACGGCGGCCGGAAACGGCAAGAGAACGGCTCCGGGATTGGAACCGGAGCCGGAGCCGGAGCAGGTGACAAAATGCGGGGACGGAACCGGTAAAAGAAGGCGTCAGGGCCTCCCAACAAAACAGCAGAACGCAACCGGTGACAAAAACGGCCCTGTCGCTTCAAAGGCCCACCAAGGCCAATGAGGCCCGCTGCCGTGCCTGGAGCACATGTGGGGGCGTGGAGGGCTCTGGGCTCCAGCTCGGACACCCGTGAGAGTGGCACCCTGGCCAGGGCGGCCCCAGCCGTGGCGACGAGGGAGGGCCCTCCTGCAGGCACAAGAAGGCGCAGACGGGTGCATCCTCCCCCTCCCCCTCCTCTTCCTCCTCCTCCTCCTCCTCCTCCTCCTCCTCCTCCTCCTCCTCCTCCCTCCTCTCCTCGTCCTCCTCCTCCTCCTCCTCCTCCTCCTCCTCCTCCTCCTTGTGCGCCCGAGTCATCCAGGGTAACTCGGGCCCGGGGTAACTCGGGTTCGGATCCCCGAAAAAACGCACGAGTTAGCCCTGACCCGAATTACCCCTAATGATTTGGAGCTCTGGACGCCCGAATTATCCGGGGCAACTCGGGCCCGGGGCTCGGATTCCCGAAAAACGAGCCCGAGTTAGCCCTGACCCGAAGTACCCCTGATGATTTGGAGCTCTGATCCT
Source organism: Prorocentrum cordatum (assembly GCA_963575745.1). Taxonomy (NCBI): domain Eukaryota; class Dinophyceae; order Prorocentrales; family Prorocentraceae; genus Prorocentrum; species Prorocentrum cordatum. The sequence continues at coordinate 119,696 of CAUYUJ010021968.1, read as the reverse complement.
CCTCCTCCTCCTCATCCTCCTCCTCCTCTTCCTCCTCCTCCTCCTCTTCCTCCTCCTCCTCCTCCTCCTCCTCCTCCTCCTCCTCCTCTCCTCCTCCTTTCTCCTCCTCCTCCTCCTCCTCCTCTCCCTCCTGGTCCTTAGGGGAGAGGGCATCGGCAACGGTGCAATATGCGGGTCCTGGTGGAAACGTGTCCTGGACTCTGGGGCTTATCCCCTGGCACCTCAAGGCCCGCTCCCAGACATGCGGCGCCGTGATCTTTTCAATACGTGGCTCCCGGGAGCCCAGAGCCTTTCCCCCAGGCTGGTTTTCCATCCCCACTCGTTGTTTGACTGTCCCGAGGCCTGTTAAAGCCCCCACGAAACCAAAAACGCCAACAACAAACTCCCGTCGTTATGTGTTTCACGAGTATGCCCAAAATGGGTCCGGGAAGAACGGGTACCATACCCGACAGCGAATGTTGCCCAAACCTGATCTGAACAGAACGGGAGCGCCAAATTAGCACATTGGGCTCGTAGGGGGTGAGAAGTGAATGATGATGGACATGACAAAATGGCGGTGGTTAATCTATAAAACATGTTGGTCTGCTGTGCTGGCGCCAGTGGTCTGAGGATGTATGAGGATGCCTGAGTTGTAAGAGGTAGTCAAGCACCTCTGCGGACATTCGATGTTGTCGATGATGTCTCATGCGACGCGCACATGTTGATGGTCAACAAAAACGTGTACCCAGTTATGGAGGATGTCTCGAGCGAAACGCTTGGTGTTACAAAACAAGTTGCGAACAACTCAATGGTGTAAGGATGCCTCAGGCGAAATGCTTGGAACATAATAAAAGATATCCGATAAGGCGGGGCCCCCTACGATCCTGAGGGGCTTGTACGCTCATACTTTGAATGGGGTTAAATGTGCAACCAGAACGTCCATCTCGCTTCTCTTTCCTCGAAGACGCACCCCCTCAGGTTTGAAATACTTCACAGGTTCAGCAAGAACGTCCAGCTCGCTTCTCGTCCCTCGAAGACGCTCCCCCGTCATCCGCCAGCGAACTGTCCCGTGCACCCAGCCAGGGTATGCAGCACGGGTCGTGGACCCTGGGGCCTCTCCAGAGACGAAGCCTCCATCCTGAGCCGTCTTCTGACAGCCACGAGGCCCCGAGAACGGCGAAAAACCGCAGACCACGCAGGTCCCGCCTCCTCCATGGCGATCCTCGCCCGGCGCCTCCGCCCGAGGGCGAACCCGCCGGCAGTGGGCCGAACCCGACGGCATAGCGGCGGCGGCGGCGGCCCGGGCCCCCGCGTGGCTGCAGGCACGCCGGCCCGGGGGCACGCCCGCGGCGCCCGCCGCGGCCGCGCGCACCGCCGCCGTCGGCGCGGGCCGTCGCCCGCGCCGGCCGCCGCGGCCGCGCGTGCCGCCGCCGGCGGCGCGGGGCCGCCGCCCGCGCCGGCCTTTCAGGGCATCCTGAAAGCGCACTCGGGGCCTTACAGGGGCGCGTCTCGGGGGCTCCTTGGCGCCTCTTGTGGAGCGTGTGTTTCTTTTGCTGTGGACTGCTGCAGTCGAGGCTCCCCGAAGGATTTACTAGCAGGAGAAAAATAAGAAACCATTGCCAGGCACACGAGGCCTGCGCGGAACTCGACAACCGGCGCTGCAAAACTAACGTACTTTGCAATGCCGGCGCAACCGGCATGAACGTAAACGCTCCTGCTAGGACCAGCCGAGAAGCAACATGCATGGCGGGCGTAATCAACCGCGGCTTCTTCCATGGCACGTCTGACACCTCCGCGCCGTCAGAAAAGCGACAGAGCAGCTCGCACTGAGAGCGCCTTCGCGCCTCATGGCCGAAAGCAGAGCCATCAGGCGTCTTCGCGCCAGAGGGTAAGGAACCGTCGACGCGACTGGCTCCAAGGGAAAATCCTCATATTTCGCCTTAGCAGTGGCGAGGCGAATTTGAAACTGCCTTGGCGGCAAAGTCACTTCCACGAACGCGTGTCGATGGGTCCGCCGAGTCCGCCGCCTCAACCGAAGGAGGCGGCGCCAAAACGGCATCGGCGGCATAATCGGAGCAATCGTTCAATCCACCATCGCAAGCAAATTGTTCCAATAATCCCGCCGATCTCGCCACCTCGACCGAAGGAGAAAGCATCAAAATGGCATCGGCGGCGAAATTGGACCCTTCGCTCAGCAATTCCCTGTCCATCGAACCCAACATGCCCGCAGAAGTTAGGGTGCTCAGGCGAAGAATTGGGAGCTGACGCTGGGCGATCCTCGACCAAGGAAGGCAATTTTGAAACTCCACCACCATGCCCACCGAATCCAAGAGTGTGCGTTACCGACTCATCCAAGAGCGCCTCAACCGAAGGAGGCATCGCCAAAACACCATCGAGAACAAGGTAACATCCAAGATTGGGCGTAGAAAAGGCGGCGGGACACACTTTCACACGCGGAACATTTTTTTCCGGGCGAGCCTCAGGTGGAGGCCCAGGGATACATGCACTTGGAGGGCGATTCTCAGAAAGAGGCTCAGCCAAACATGCGATTGAAGACACTTCTGCAACTGAAGGGCGAGGCCCAGTCGGAGGCTCAGCCAGACATGCAATTGAAGAATCAGCAGAATCATTATCTTTCTTAGGTCTACTCCGCCAGCGCGCACGATCGCCGATGACGAACTCCTCGACCTTCACTTCTTCGTTGGCGGTCTGCGCACGATCCGTGACTGGCGCCGCAGAGCTGCCCAAGGCAGCCTCCTCTGGCGGGGGGGCAGTCGGCCACTCCTTCAGGATGCATGCCGGTGGAGGCGGCGGCGGCATCGGCGCCGCGGTGCTGCTCGAAAGAGCCTCCGCGAAAAAAACATCCTCATGATCAGCACCCCGACCAGAGAAGCCGGCGAGTAGACGCACCCCCGGAAGAAGTCGTACCGGACAGGGCTGTTTAGCAAACGCTCAAGGCCGCGCAGCGGACACCCATTATAGGGGGTCGGGGTGGTTTTCCCTCCCTTTACCTTGGGGCCTGTTGGGGGGGCAGCTTTGGGGCCGCTTGGGGGGCCTCGTGGAGGCGTCTTGGGGGCCTCTTGAGGGCTTCCTGGGGGCATCTAGAGGCTGCTCGCGGGCCTGTCGCGGGCCTCGTGGGGGCCTCTCGGGGGCCTCCTCGGTGCCGCTGGGGGGCTGCGTGGGGCCGCCTGGGGGCCCCTTGGGGCCGCGGGGGGCCGGTCGGGGGACCCTTGGGCGTGCCCTGGGGCTCTGCAGCGATGGCGCTGCCCGAAGCAACGCGACACGAGGAACGACGGGGCCTCCCTGGCCACGCCAGGCCGCGGCCGCAATCAGGTTCCCTGGCCCGGGCCCCGGGAACGGCCCTGAAGCCAGAGCCCCTCCTGAGCCCAAGGTGGTCCTTGTTTCCACGCCTTGACTGTGCGGCCCCGGGCGTCGCTTAATGTTGGGGGGGGGGGGAGCGATATTTGGGGGGAAGGGGGGGAATGAAGTGCGGGCGCGGCCGCAAGAAACCCTCGCAAGAAACCCAACCCTGAGAACCCGTGCGCGAGGTGCACCTGAGGGGAAACCCGGAGCACCCTGAGCGCAGCAACTCCTTCCACGGCTGCGGGAAGTCACCGCGCAGCGCGAGGAGCGAAGAAACCCAGGATACCCGAACGAATGATGCGCGCCCCCACTGCATGCATTTCTCGAACCCGCAAGGCCCCCATCTGGAGCCCTCAAGGGCCCCTTCGGGAGCCCTCCGGGCCCCTTTTCCTGCAGCGCTCCCTGCCACCGTCTTCTTTGCCCCCCAATTACGCGAGGCCCAAGCGGCCGGGTGCCGCCTCGCTGAGCGGGCAGGGCGCGCGCGCCTGCCAGCGGGAGCTACGCGCGGGCGTACCGCGCCCGCGGAAGGCCCAGGCGGCCGTCTTGGGTAGGTAGCCTCTTCCATCACCTCCTCCTCATCCTCCTCCTCCTCTTCCTCCTCCTCCTCCTCATCATCATCCTCCTCATGGTCCTCCTCCTTCTTCTCGTCCTCCTCCTCCTCCTCCTCCTCCTCCTCCTCCTCCTCCTCCTCCTCCTCCTCCTCCTCCTCCTAGCCCTTGCGGCTTTGCTGGCGCCCCCCTCGCCCCTCGGCCGCGCGCGCGTGGGCGGGGCGTTCTCCGCGCGGCCGGGCAGCCATCGTGCGGCGCAACTCGCAAGGGCGCTGCTGCACGCAGCCAGGTGCATGGCATGGCGGGACGGCTCCAGCGCCAAATCTGCGCACTGGAGGCGGGGGAAGGCGGCGCCGGGCAACCGGAGTTGGCCTGCTGGCGTCGAGTCCCTTGTGGAGCGGAGACTGTCGGCGGCGGTGACGGCAGCTGTGACCGCGGCCATGGCGCGGCCTGCGCCAAGGCCGGAAGTGGCAGCGCCTCGGCCGTCTCAGGCGCCACTGTTGGCGATTGCGGACGGGGTGGCGACGGACCTGGCGGCCACGTCAATCATGGCAGCCCCACCGTCTCCGCCGCCTGGCTGCTGGGGCCCGCGCCTCCGTCGTGTGGAACGCCACCACGCGGCACCGCCAACGGCGCGTCTGCGCTCTCGGAGTCGTTCGGCGGCGCAGGGCAGCCAGGTCAAGCAGCGCGTAGAGAAGGACGATGTGCCGTCGGAGTGGGTGGGTGGGTGCTGACCCCATGGGCGGCATGCAGCTGAAGGAGAAGAAGAAGAAGAAAAGGCATCGCAGACGGCGCAGGAGGAGTCGTTCGGGGTCAACGGCGCTGGTGGTCGACTGAAGGTGGTCGACTTCGACATCTTCAGCGAAGGCAGCATCGAGGACGAGTACCAGGAGGAGGACGACTGGGCCAAGTGGCTCCTCGGAAAGCAAGTTGCGCCCTCGGCCACGGGCACTGAGTTCGTTCGTGCGCTCAACCTGCAAGCCTTCCACGGGGCCCAGAAGGCGCGCGATGAGAGGTACGCCGAGTGGCGCCTGCAGTCGGATGAGATCGAGGAGATTATCGAGTCCGACGGCCGCGGCGGCAAGAAGAAGGCCAAGTCCAAGGAGAAATTCGAGGGCGGTGAAGGCATCTCAGAGGAAAAGGCCGTGGCCTTCGACGGGGACGACATCAAGAGCCTGATGGAGATCAGCGAGTCCGACGGCCGCGGCGGCAAGAAGAAGGTCAAGCTCAAGGAGAAGTTCGAGGGCACCGACGGCATCTCAGAGGAGGAGGCCGTGGCCTTCGACGGGGGACGACTATCAAGAGCCTGATGGAGCACGCGCTCGACGAGTGGGGCAGGATGGTGGTGGACAAGGGTGGGAATCGCGCCGCCTTCATGTCCTGGCTGCAGGAGCAGGCCGAGCTCGCAGGCCCGGGAGTCGACGCGTGCGCCCTCCCTGGCCGACGGAGCCTGGCTGCCTCGGCACCCTCGTGGTGCTGGCGGCAGCGGGTCAGGTGCTCGCCTTCGGGCCCGTCGTCGCCATGGGCACGCATGATATGCTTCCGGGCCCGTCTTCGGGCCCGTCTCCGCGATGGGCTCGGCTTCCGGGCCCGTCTTCGGGCCCGTCTCCGCCATACTCTCAGGAGAGTGACGGGGGCGCGGGCGGGACCCTCTCTCCCTCGGGTCGTCCTCCCAGGCCTCGCGGGGGGGGGGGCCGTGCGGGCTGCCGTCTGGGGCGGGGCGGGCGGCCTCGGCGGTTCGCTTGGCCTCTTGGGGCCTCGGCTGGCGCTGGGTGGACGGCTGGGTGAAAGCCCCGCCTGGGCGTCGGCCATGCGGCCGTTGGGCCGAGCGGTCGGGGAGACCCGATCGATACAGTCATCCAGTCATCCAGCCTCATCCTCCTCCTCCTCCTCCTCCTCCTCCTCCTCCTTCCTCCTCCTCCTCCTCCTCCTCTCCTCCTCCTCCGTCCCCGTCCCCCTCCCCGTCCCCCTCCTGCTTCCCCATCATCTGGGGAAGCTTCCTCCTCCTCCTCCTCCTCCTCATCCTCCTTTTCTTCCTCATCATCGTCCTCCTCCTCCTCCTCCTCCTCCTCCTCCCTCCTCCTCCTCCTCCTCCTCCTCCCTGTCCTCTTCCTCCTCCCGGTCCTCCTCCTCATCCTCCGCCTCCTCCTCCTGCCGCCTCCTCCTCTTCCTCCTCCTCCTCCGCCCATTTCTCCTATTCTCCTCTTTACCTCTCCTCCTCCTCCTCCTCCCCTCCTCCTCCCTGTCCTTCCTACTCCTCCTCCGCCTCCTCCCCCTCCACCTCCTCCTTCTCCTCCTCCTCCACCTTTTCCTTATGAGTGCTTTTCGCCTGAGACGTCCTCACCACGTATGACCCTGAAGCTTAGAAGTTTGCAACTGGTTCACAGATGTGAGGGCGGGTCGGTTTCAAAATGTGGCTCTCGCCTTAGAGCCGCGCGCATTCGTTGCAAAACATTCCCAGAGCTTCACGGATTGAGAGCAGGTGGTTTTCAAAATGTGGCTCCCGCCTTAGCACCGCGCACACAGATTCGTCTTAAAAAATGCAAGAGCTTCACGGATTGACGGTAGTTCCTTTCCAAAAATGTGTTCTCTCAGCTTAGCGCTGCGTACAGTGATTTCAACACATGGAGAGCGTCACGGATTGAGGGCTACTCCTTTTCAAAATGTGGCTCTCGCTTTAGCACCGCGCAAAAGTTTAACGGGTTCCCATGATCAACGTACCAGACATGGCGCTTTGGAAGGATTCAGGATAATGAGGGTGCAACAGTTACGTTGATTCGCGGTGTCGAAGTCCCAAAATGGCCGTTCTGGTAATATTTAAGATCGTCAAAACGCAACTGTCAGGTTGATCCGTGGCGTTGGAATCCCGAGAAAACTGTTTTGGCATGCTTCATGGTTTTCTAACGGCTGTCTTCCAACGTGTAGGGGCCTATGAGGAGGGAGCTTGGAGCGAGGGTTTATTCCAACATCGTTGATGACTCTTGAGTTTACACTAGTCCTCCTCCTCCTCCTCCTGCTCCTCCTCCTCCTCCTCCTCCCTGTCCTCCTCCTCCTCCTCCTCCTCCTCCTCCTCCTCCTCCTCCTCCTCCTCCTCCTCCTCCTCCTCCTCCTCCCTGTCCTTCTCCTCCCCCTCCTCCTCCTCCTCCTCACCCTCCTCCTCCCCCTCCTCCTCCTCCTCGGTGCCCTTTCGAGGTAATTTCGCCGCCCGCGGCGCCGCCACGGGCAGCGCCGCGCCGCCGCGCGGCGCCGGGCGGAGGCCCACGGTGACCGCGACGGTCGGCGCGGGGCCGTCGTCCGCGGGACGGCCGCCCGGCGGCGGCGCAGCGCGGCGCGAGGCGGGCCGGAGTCCGGCGACGCTGGAGGGGCGCTGCTGCCACCCCGCCTGCTGGGGGAGGCCAAAGGAGCGACGAGTCGACCTTGCGCCGCGGCGGGCACGAACCGCCAGCGAGCCGCCGGGGAGGAGGGGAAGGAGGGGAAGGAGGTGGAGGAGGAGGAGGAGGTGGAGGAGGAGAGAAGAGGAGGAGGAGGAGGAGAGGGAGGAGGAGGAGAGGAGGAGGAAGAGGAGGAGGAGGAGGAGGAGGAGGAGGAGGATTAGGAGGAGGAGGAGGAGGAGGAGGAGGAGGAGGAGAGGAGGGAGGAGGAGGACAGGGAGGGGGAGGAGGAGAGGAGGGAGGAGAGAGGAAGAGGAGGAGGAGAGGAGGAGGAGGAGGAGGAGGAGGAGGAGGAGAGGGGCGGTGCTGCCACCCCGCCTTAAGGGGGAAGCCATAAGTAAGAGCTGCGAGAAGAGCGGGTCTGCAGTCTACGCCGCAGCTTACGCTGCAGCTCACGCCGCGGCCTTGCGCCGCAGCACACGCCGGCCGCGGCTTGCGCGGCCGGCCAGGGGGGCACACCGCCGTCGAGAAAAGGGCGCCCGAGAGCGAGCTTGCGTCGAGAAGAGGGGCACTGCTGCCGCCCCCCCTCCATTCTTGGGGAAGCCGAGCGCTGCCGATGCATCGGCGGCCTCGGCGATGCATCGGTGACGTCGGCGACGACGGCCACAGCAAGAGGCGGGCCTCGCGCGGGAAGACGCAGCGACACTGCGCCGGCGGCCGGCGCGGGCCACCCGCGCGGCCCAGCGCGCGGAGAGGAGAGCGCTCGAAGCCCGATCCTGCGCGGAGAGGCGTGGCGCTGCGGCCAACCCGCACCGTGGAGAAGCCACAGGGTGCCGACACATCGGCGACGTCGACGACGACGACGACGACGACGACGACGACGACGACGACGACGGCGACGTCGACGACGACGACGACGGCGGCGACGACGACGACGACGACGACGACGACGGCGTCGTCGGCGACGGCGACGACGACGGCGACGAGTACGAGCGCAGAGATGGGCGGCAGCCGACCGCGGTCTCTGGTCCCCAGGGTCACCCAGATCCTCGAGCCACGTCCAGGAAGCAAACCTCGAAACTACAGGCGCTGCTGTCACCCCGCCCCTGGGGAAACTCAAATGTGCCGATACATCGGCTGTGCATCGGCGCCCCCCTCGGCGTGGAGATCATCAGGCTCCACATCGAACCGCATCGCCGATGCGTCGTCGACGCGGCGCGATCCTCTGACACCAGTTGCTCCAGCCCACGTTTGGGGAAACCAAATACCGATACCGCTGCCGATACCACGTCGATCGCACGGGTGCTCCCGACTAGCGTGTCGATAGAGAGCTCAGCTCCTCGGATCGCATCATAGATCCCCCTCCCATTGATCCGCAGCACCAGCGAAGCAATAACAAAACCCCGAGGGGGGAGACGCCGAGCGACGTCGTCAGCAGCTCATGAATCCCGCCAGCCCTCTGGGCGTCGGGTCGGCCCACCCGGCCGTGGGCCAGCCCGAGACACGCCACCCTCCCCCCTTTCACCATCCCCTATGGAAAAACACAATACATCATGCACTCTGCCTGCGAATCTCGAGCATCCTCAGGCGCCCCGCGACCACTTTGCACTTCACTCTTGCGAGGACGACGGGGGTGCCGTCATGTTTCTCGCCACGCGCAGGCCAACCATCTCCTCCAGAAACCACTACCGAATACGCGTTGCTTGTACTTCTGCAGCATGCGCGGGCGACCCGCGACCACTTTGCGTAGTTTTTGACGGGGGGTCCGGCATATTGCTGACACGTGCCGCACCTGACGCGCCTGGCTCGCTTGGGCCTCCAGGGTGCCTGGTGAACCTGGAACCCGTGGCGCACATGGCATGCGTCGCGCTCCTCAGCAATATGCTGAGACTCCCTCGGGTGTTACTTCTGTGTTGGGAGGGCGGGTGGGAGTGAGCGAGACGGGTTGCGGGCGAAGGGGGGCCTCGATCAGTGCTCCTTAGTCACAAGCACCCCCTCCCCCACCCGACTGCAGGCCAACCCAGGACATGCCCCCCGCCCGCCCGTCAAAGAGCAATCCAGAATGCACTCTGCCTCCAAATCTCGAGCAGCCGCGAGCGCCCCGCGACCACTCTGCATTGGTTTCTGGCAGGGACGGCGGGGGTGCCAGCATGCTGCTTGTTGCGCGCAAGTTGCGCGCAAGCCGACCGTCCCTATAAAAAACCACACACACACACACACACACACACACACATTGCACTTTGCCTCCAAATCCAGAGCATGCGTGGGCGCTCCGCGACCACTCGGCGGGCTCCCAACGACCTCTCTGCATTGGTTCTTGACAGGGGCGGCGGGGGTCCCGTCGCATTGTTCGCTACGCGCAGGCCAACCGTCCCTGTCAAAACACGACACAGAATCCACCTTGTGACGGGTGTGCAGTGGCGCACCTCGCACGCGCTGCCCGCGCCGAGCACGCGGCGCACGTGGCGCGGCGGGAGCACGTGGCGCCCTTGGCGCATGCAGAGGTGGCCCTGATAGGTTAACGATCTGGGCGAAGCGGGCCCCGCCCACTTAGCTGAATGATCGAACCCCCCCAGCCAGCTGGAGCATTTGAAACCCACCTGCGAGCTAGGTTGGGCCAGATATAGCCAGCCTTGGCATCCAAAAAGTAAACCCCCCTTTTTTCCGAAACAACCCCCGCGCCGTTCTCAGTAGCCGATTTCCCTCCCCACTGGGCCATGGCAAATCTTCATAAGCACAAGCTTCCCGAGGCCCGCGCGGATTTCCGAAACTCTCTGTGTATGCCCGTTTCTCTCCTTCGAGGACTGACACCGTTGCTCACCAGGCCTCTCCAAGGGTCTGTTCTGACCAGCTGCTTGTAGGCGGAACCAGCCGTGGCGACGAGGGCCTACCAGGAGGCCCAAGAAAGCAACAGCGAGGGAAGGGCAGCCGAAGCGGCACTTTTGTCCTGCACAGATGCCCAGAGGTTCTGACCTCTTCCCTGGGGCGTGTTGTTCGTCCTGGATCCACGCATGGTGGTCCAGGATTCCGGTCGACATCGGGCCCTGGAGGACAAAGTCTAAGAGAAAGACCTAGAGCCGTGGCGACGAGGGCCTCCCAAGGGGCCCAAGAACGCGAAGGCGAGGGGGGGGGGGCAGGGGTGTCCGTACCCCCTCCGTCTCCGATTGTCGCGATTGTCGCGATCACGACGACGAAGACGAGGGTGTCGTCTTCCGCCCCCCCGCCTCCCCCTCCCCGTCCCCTTCGTCCCCCTCTTGAGCAAGCACCGACCGTCCCGGCATTCCTATAGGCCTACCGCGACACTTCCTCAGAACAAAAGAGCGTTCTGATGATGCGTTGGACACAAAGCCGATGTTCCATTATTCGGCGTTTCGACATTGGGCGGAAAAGGGGGTGGGAGCGGGGGGTCTGGCTCCAGACCTCTGCTTAGTGCGACTGGTTTGAAGAGGCCGCAGGACACACAAATAAATACACACAAATAAAATGATTCCCCATATTCTCCCATATTTTTTGAATTTGTGTCTTCCCCCCCACTTCCATATTTTCCTATCTTTTCCTGGGAATCGACGATTAATTGTGTCTGTGTGTTCTTTCCCCTCCTGATGGTTGCAGGAGTGCGGCCCCTGGGGAAGACTCGAAAAACAGGCAAGACCTGCTCCAATGGAGGGGGGGAGGGGGGGGGGGAGCCTGCGCCGATCGGCAACACCAGGAAGAAGAAGACAGCGACAACGGGACGGCCTCTGCCAGGAATGCTCCGAGAGCACATCTCGTGCGAGGCACGGGAAGGCCCCCCACGGAGCATCACCTCGTGGGCCCGTGGGCGCCTGCACGGGGGCGCCCCGCCGCGGCCTGGGCCTCGCCGTGGTCGCCGCGATCCCAGACATCGGGCCGTGCCGGTGTCCTCTCGTCGCGCGGGCCGGCCCCGGAGGTCCGGACCACTTTCGTGGCACCCGTGTGTGTTCGTCACGGGCGTGCGCGTCCCGCGTACTCCAGATTTCGTAAGAAAAGGGAGGGGGGTCTCGTTTCGGGGGGGGGTCTCTTCCAGGCTATCTTGGAGGGCCTGGGGGGTCTGGGGACGATGTTTTGGAGGGTTCTCCCACGGGGGAGGTCTGAAATGGCTTGTCTTGGAGGGTCCAGACCCCCTCCCTTGTATTACGAAATCTGGAGCAGCTTTCAGCGGAAGAGGTTCGCTCTCGCCCTGCAGATCACAAAAGTGTTTGTCATGGGTGGTGCTGTTTTGTATGTCTTGTTTGTTTGTATGCTGTTGTGTTGGTTTGGTTGTTTTGTTTGCTTGCTGTTTCATGTGTTGCTTTTGTTTCATTGTTCGTCCTGGTGGTGCTTGAAAGTTTTCTTGACGGTCCCATGGGCCCGGCGGAGGCCCCCCGAGGCCGAGAACAGCCAAAAACCCCGCCCCCTCAATTTTTGGTTGGCGCGTGTCCTCCTCCTCCTCCTCCTCCTCCACCTCCTCCTCCTCCTCCTCCTCCTCCTCCTCCTCCTCCTCCTCCTCCTCCTCCTCCTCCTCCTCCTCCTCCTCGCCTCCTCCGCCTCCTCCTCCTCCTCCTCCTCCTCCTCTCCTCCACCTCCTCATCCTCCTCCTCCTCCTCCTCCCCTCCTCCTCCTCCTCCTCCTCCTCCTCTCCTCCTCCTCCTCCTCCTCCTCCTCCTCCTCCTCCCCTCCTCTCCTCCTCCTCCTCCTCCTTCTCCTCCTCCTCCTCCTCCGCCTCCCTCCTACCCTCTCCTCTTCTCCTCCTCCTCCTCCTCCTCCTCTCTCCCCTCCTCCTCCTCCTCCCTCTCTCCTCCTCCCCCCCCCCCCTCCTCCGCCTCCTGGATCTCTGGGGTGGTGGTGCCGGCACCTTCTTCCTCCCTCTGCGCCTCGGCCCAGTCCAGGCACAGCCGGAGCCCGCACACCTCGCGGCCGTGCAGCGCGCGGAGGGCGCTGCTGGCCTCCCGGCGGGAGGCGAAGGTGCACAGCGCGTAGCCAGCGCCAGCGGCGCTCCTCATGACTACCTACCAGACCACCTCAACCCAACCCGAAGACCCGAATTTCGGGTTGGGGGGGGTATGGGCTCCACATGTGTTTTTTCGATGTTCCCGGACCCCCCCCTACTAGAAATCGAGGGTAAATCAGACCCTTCGGGTTGGGTTGGGGTGGTTTGGTGGGTGGAGACCTCACAAGGCGAAGCCAGGACGAGGACATCATCGGGCGAGGAGGAATCGAGGACCTCCGAGATCCGGCGGCCCCGGAGGACACCTCGGGCGCCGCGGCCTCGTCGGCGCGCTCCGGCACGCTGCGAGCGCGCTCCGGAACGCGCCCTGGAACGGACCTCTTCCCGGCTGGCCCCGACCGCTCTGCGCGCCCTCGCGGCCCCGGACTCTCCGGCGCGCGGTCGCCGCGGGGGCGCGGTCGTCCGGCCCCGCTCCCGCGCGCGGCGTGCGCAGAGGAGCGGCCCGGTGTCCGCGGGGCCGCGGCCGCGTCGCCGCGGCCCGCAGGGCCGCGGCGAGAGACGAGCTTCGGGCCCACGGGCTCCTGCAGTCGCGGATCACCGCGAGGCTGTCCACGACGCCCGCCTCGCAGAAGAGCCTCGGGGGCGCGGGGGGCCGAGCTCTGCGAGGGGAGTCGGCTGTTCCATCCGGTGGGGCCTCGGGGGATGCCAGCGGTGAGACTGGCGGTGAGGGCGGGGGGAGGAGAGGCGACATGAAGGGGCCCTGGGACACACAAAAAAATACACACAAATCCCAGGATTCCCCATATTTCCAAATAGTTCCTGGACCCTCGTCTTCCCCCACACTTCCCATATGTTCTGGGGAATCGATGATGAATTCTTTCTGTGTTTATTCCCCTCCTGATGATAGTGAGGGCGAGGACGAGGGTTGGGAAAGACAAGGGAAATTGCAAGGCGGACGTACATGGGTCGACCTTGGCATGCGTTCTGCTTCTGGAAATGGGGAACAATTCTACAGACTTGATCAAATACACCGTTTGCAGTTGCCAATCGTCCAAACCTGCTCTGAACTATTACTGTTCTAAAGTGCTACGTGTTGCCACTCGACATTCGTGTCCCCAAAAAAATACGCCAGTACGCCCAAAGGCCCCGTATGCACACTCAAGATACCTCGAAGCAGCTCAAGAGGCACCCCGTATGCATTCAATTAGGCGTGCTGTGACCCGAAACAGCAACTCAGCAAGTCCCGAATCCGCCGACCCTGTCGACGTGTGAGAGGGTTGGTCCTGGGGTGAGCAGGCGCTTTTCCATCAAAAGCTCTTCCTCATTTTCCTTGCGGCGGCCGCCTGAGGCTTTCCATTCTCGTCACCCCGAGACGAAACCCTTTCCCTTAGACCGCTTCCCCGCGGGGTGGGGTCCTGCTGGTGAGGTCCCACTGGGGGGTTCTGGGGAAGGTCCTGGCGGAAGAAATGATACTTCACCCACCAAGGGGCCAGAGGAAGGGGTGCAGAGCTCAGGAAGGACCACAATGTGCAATGGTCACGGCGTCGGGACTCTGGGCCCTCATCCACCAGGAAAATTCACGTAAATGTTTGCCCCGCGTGAGGAGGGTACTTACATGGCGCCGATGACGCCTCCGCCGGTCACATCGCAACGCATGTGGGGGGCAGGAAACCTACTACTGTGGTATGCTCACCAAACTTCTGCTTTTCAGAAGGCATAACAGAAACACGATTGTGCTACATCCCGCAGCGGGGCAAACCGAGGGGGGCGAAGAACAATCACACTCTGACCCGAGCTGTGGTGGGGCCGGCGTCCTGGCTTGGAACGCCGACCCCCGACAGCCAGGATCGGACCACAGGAGGGGCCAGCGCAGGGGGGGGGATGGGCACACACTCGCTCACTGACTCCGTGGCGCGCAGAGCCTCCCTGTGCCTCTGATGCTGCAGCGAAGCGCGCGGAGACGCCAGGCAGCGTGCCGCGGCCGCTCCACTCCTGGCCCCAGGGAGCTCACCTAAATGTCTCCGGCGCTGGAGGCGCCAACGTGTATCAAGAGGGCGCCCCGGGGCGGGGCCGCAGCCAACCAGGTGCGTGCAGCAGATGTCGTGCACCCCCCTCTCCCATTCGAGGGGGGGCCCCGGGGCACGCAGATCGATAGACACGAGTAATAACAGGATCCCCCCACAGTTTCCCACGTTGTCTGGGGGTTCGTCTTCCCCCCCCCCCCTTCCCATATAGTCTCCCATATGTTCCGGGGAATCGACGATTCCTCGTGTCCGTGTGTGGTTTTCCCCCCTCCTGGCCGTTTTGCCCGCCTGCCGTCCGACCCGGTCCGAGAGAACCCGGACGAGCCAAAAAATCGAGACGCCGGCCCCACATGATGGGCCTGTTTTCCACCACCACCACCACCATAAGTTGGGGGGGGAGAGGGTCAGGAGGAGGAGGAGGAAGAAGAAGAAGAAGAGGAGGAGGAGGAGGAGGAGGACCCCCTCCCCCTCCAACTCATGGTGGTGGTGGTGGAAAACAGGCCCATCACCACACAGCGCGCACCGCCGGACATGCAGGGAAGCGATAGGCGGCGTAAGTCGGGCGTGTCCCCATACAGGGGCATTTGGGACGGAAAAAACAAAACTCAAAGGATGCTCAAAATTTGGAGAGAGAGAGAGAGAGGAAAAAAAAAAAAAAAAAAAAAACTACTGATTTTGGGGGTATTTTTGAATATACCCCCATGTAGGGGGGCAGGCCCGACTTACCGTCAGGCGGGGACTGGCTCAGCAGGGGGCAGCACAGGCCTGGAATCGGCGACGCACCGCCAGGGAATCGGCGACGGGCCCTCGACGGCGAATCTCCGCGCCTCCCCGGGCGGCACTGGGCGTTGCAGGGCCCCCATTGGCGACACAGGCGGTTGGGGCTGCTGCCCCTCCCCCCCAAGCCTACACGTCGGCCGGAAGAAGTAGGTAGAAACATGAAGTAGGGAGGCGGACAGAGTGGATTGGGCACGGGCCCTACCAGAGAACAACCAAACACAGCAAGAGCATGTCGAGGACTGCAATAGTGCTTGAAGTAGAGTGGATCCGGGAATCCAAAAATACCTATACTTTCAACGACCGGCGTACATCCCCCCCTAACGAAATCCCGGATCAGGGGGTCAGAAGACGATCGCTGGGCCTCCCCTGTGCTACGCTCTGCCCTGGACCTCGGCGCGGACCGAGCCGCGGCCACGAGAGCGCCCCACGGCGCTCAAGGAACCACCCGACAACGATAACCAGCCTCGAACGCATCCCTACCCCCAAGATGGGCGAGCAAAAAGCGAGGACAATCTCAGGGACAGGCCCTCAGAACCCGAGGGAATCCTCAAGATCGGCATCGAGGCGAGGCGATGTCAAACTTAGGGATGGGGGTACGCTTCAGACTGGTACAACGAACTCCGACGCCCCCCTCCCCCCGACGCGCTGCCCCCGAGGCCAGCCTGCCCAGATCCTCCTCCGACGCCGCGGGGGCCACGTTGCCCACGATGAGCGAGCGCGGCTCCTCCTTCGGCAGCCCAACAGGTGAGGCCCCGAGAGATGGGGCCCTGGGGAGCAGCAGGGGCCTGAGGCTCGGCGGTGGA
This sequence comes from Prorocentrum cordatum, assembly GCA_963575745.1. NCBI lineage: Eukaryota > Dinophyceae > Prorocentrales > Prorocentraceae > Prorocentrum > Prorocentrum cordatum. The sequence goes on along the minus strand of CAUYUJ010021968.1, from coordinate 103,883 downwards.
CAAACCTCCCTTTAGTGAACCTCCCCTGAGAGAAAACGGCCTGGGACCGAAACCGACGGACCTGGACCCGCAGAAGTGACGGCCGCGACGCCCTCCCGCGAACCGAAAACGGCCACTTCCTCAATCGACGTGTCAGGGCAGGAGGTCTGTCCACCTCCGAGAGGCGAAGCCAGCACGAAGATAAAATCCGGTGGGGACAGATCGACAATCGCCGAGATCCGGCGCCTCTGAAGGACCTCTCGGGCGCCGCGGCCTTCGCTCCGGAAGGCTCTGGAACAGACTGCTCCTCGCCCTGGCCCCGAGCGACTCCGGGGGGAAGCGCTGGCCCGGAATCAGCGACACATCGCCGATGTGTCGGCGATAGGCCCCCGATGGCGAGACCGCACCCTCCTGGGCGGGACGGGGCTATCGGGCGCCTGTCTGCGATTAGGGGTCGATGCATCCCCCCCGAGCCTATTCCCGCCCTGAACGTTGCCCCTGAGAACAGCCTCGGCCCCCGATCCCGCGAGCAGGCGGCGGCGGCGGCGGAGCCCGATCGATCCGTGAGGGCCACGGGACTCGAAACTGGGCGAGAGCGCCCAGCTCGAAAAATGGAAACGCCACTGGGATCGGCACGAGGGCTGGTCAGGGGGCAGGGGGGTATCACGGAATGCCGACTTGGGTTATGCCTGGTCCAGCCTGGCTTATGGTGGGCTACAAATGCCCCAAGTAACTTCGGGGGATTAGCGATCCGGACTATAAGCGGTTGCCGTCCACTCAGCGGGGTGATCTAAGTCTAACACCCCCAAGCCACTTGCGGCATCCGTATCCCGCCAAGAAGCCAGGCGAGGCAAACTTGTGATATAACCCAGCTTGACAGCTGCTGATTACCCCCCCGTCCGCCTAGCACCTCCCACGCGGAGGAGGAGGAGGAGGAGGAGGAGGAGGAGGAGGAGCCAATAAACATCTGAGCCCGGGGCCCTCTCGGACTGCGCTCGCCCTGCGCCCGCGCTCGGGCGGCCCAGCTCCCCTCGATCCCCCCCCCCCGGCGAGGCTCCTCCATGGCCTCTCCTCCTCGCGGACCCTCCACTCGGGCCGGGCGCGAGGGGGGGATAGCAAAGGGGGACTGCGAGCTGCGTCGTTGCCAGCGGCAATACACACAGGGTTTGACCCAGGCGGGGCCCCTGTGCCGCACAAGCAGGGCGCCACACGTGCACACACGGCTGGAGCGCCAGCGGGACTCAGACTCAGGCTGGGCGAAAGGGGTGGATGGCAAAGGGGGGGTTGAGAATCAGCTCACGTATAGCTGATTTCCCCGGCGCCTCCTGGCGCCGGAGGCGGCCATGTATCGAGGAATGGGCCCCTCGGCGAGGCGGAAACCAGCTGCATGCAGCTGGCTTCGTAACTCCCCTTTCCCATTTCCCCCCTTTCGTTCCGCCCGATCCATTTTGATGGACCGAGCCCCCTTTGGCAGAACGTGGCTCCGTGACAACGACCTCGGCCCCCCAAACCTGGCGGGCGCCGGCCCGGAAAAGGACGGCCGCGGCGCCCTCTCGAGAGGACCGAGAAGGGACCATTCGCGTGTCGGGGGGGGGCTCTGTCCATCCCGAAGTCGGGCGTGTCCCCCTACAGGGGGAGTTGCCACGAGAAATAAAAAATACCCAAAAAATATTCCAAAATGGCCAAGAACCAAATACTCAAGAACCGTCTCCAGACTATTTGTGAAAACTATTTTTGGATATCCCCCCTGTATAGGGACAGGCCCGACTTAGGTCCACCCCCGACTCCTCCGCGGACCTCCACCGCGAGGGGACCCCGCGGCGCCGAGGCCTCCGGGGGCAGGCCTCCGGGGGCCTCCGGGGGCAGGCTCCGGGAGCTCTCCTTAGGGGGAGGCCCCTCCTCCAGAAGCGGTCGGTGGCCATCCTTCGGGGGGGGCCAGCACTTCGATGGCCCTGGAAACAACAGGGCCGTTTTTTTACCGGTTCCGATTTGCCGTTTTTGTTGCCGGTTCCGACGCCGTTGTTTTACCGGTTCCGCCGCCGTTTTGTGACCTCTCTGGGGGAACGCTCCTCCTCCAGAAGAGGTCGGTGGCCATTCCTATAGGGGGACCGAAAACTGGCATATAAACATAAAAACTCGGAGGTCCGCGCGGATTTCTCGGATCGGCGCTGGGGCTCCCCGGCGGCGCCTCCGGCGCCGCCCCTGGCGCGCTCAAGCGCGGAATGGGAGGGGGGGCCAGCGCGGATCCAGGAAATCCACGCGGGCCTCCGAGTTTTCATGTTTATGTCAGTTTTCGGTTCCCCAATCCCGGGGGGGCCGAGGTTGGAGAGGCCCCAGGACACACAAATAAATACACACAAATAAAAAGATCCCCCATATTTTCTCAAATTTTCTGGGTTTCTGTCGTCCCCCCCACTTCCCATATTTTCCCATATTTTCTGGGACTCGATTAATTGTGTCTGTGCGTTTTTTCCTCTCCTGAGAACAAGGGGACAGCGGGAGGGGGGAGGCTTCTCGGGAGGAGGATGCTTCGCAGAAGGCGCCGGCCCTACATCTACAGATGAGGCCCGCGCCCTCTAAGACGCAGGGGTGCTCCTTAGAAGACCCCCTGCCCATCTACCCTCCTCTCGAGTATGGGATCGACCACGAAAAATCTTCACCCCCAAATTGATGTCCTCGCCGAGTGTACAAACACATGCGCACCATGCCCGTACATCGACGAGCACGACCCGCACCCCTAGTAGCTTCCACGCACAGCTCAAGCTCGGGGCAAAAAGGTAAGTGCTGCCATCGACCCCCTGCTCGACCCTCCGCGCGTGGCCGACGGGGTCCTCCGACGCCGCGGGCGCCACGCCGCCCGCGAGCAGCGAGCCCGGCCGGCGCTCGGGCGCCGCCCTGCTGGCGGGCGGCGCCCGCGCGGCCTCTGGCGGCCAGCGCGGCGGCGAGGGCGTGAGCCGCGCGGCCCGCGGCGCTGGCGGGCTGCGGGGGCGGTCCGGCGGGCGGCCATCGGGAGGGCCTCTGCGACGACGACGACGACGACGACGACGACGACGACGACGACGACGACGACGACGACGACGACGACGACGGCGGCGGCGGGCGGCGGCGGCGGCGGCGACGGGCGGCGGCGGCGACGGCGGCGGCGGCGGCGGCGGCAGCGGGCGGGCCGGCCGGCGGGCGGGCGGGCGGGCGGGCGATGTGGCCGAGGGGGCGGAAGTGCCTATAGCCATTGGCCACGCAACGTTCCAAGTCGGATGTTTCCCTCAACGCAGTTCTGGGGGGGAGAAACAAGAGGTAAAGGAAAAGGGCGACCGCAACACCACTCGAGTAAACTGTGCACTCCGTGGCCGACGGGGCAGAGATTTGCCAGTGGCATAATTTCCAGCAACATCTCAGAAATAAAGCCCATTGGCCGCGCATCGTCCCAAATCGGACATGTATATATATATATATATATATATATGTCTTTATATGTACATGCATATATATATATATGTATATATATGTACGAATGAATGCATACATAAACACAGGAAGGCAGACAGGCAGGCAGACAGGCAGGCAGACAGGCAGGCAGGCAGACATGTTTACATACATGCATACATGCCTACACACGCATAATTATATATATATATATACATGCATGCATACATACATACACATATGCATGCATGCATGCGTGCATGTATACATGCATAATACATACATACATACATACACCCATACATGTATGCATATATGCATGCATACATACATACATACATACATACATACATACATACATACATATATACGTGCATGCATGCATACATACATACATACATACAGACATGTCAATGTACATACATGCATGCATACATACATACATACATGCATGCATACATACACACATACATACATGCAAACATGCATACATGCATGCATGCATGCAACCAGCATTGCAGGCACACATACACACATTACGTACAAGCATGCATATGTATATTCATACATATAAATACCTACAGACATGCATAAATATATACATACATACGTACGTACATACATACATACGTACATACATACCTAACTACATACAGTAAAACATAAATACATGCATACATACATTCACGCATACATACATACACGAATAAATGCATACATGCATAGATACATACATACATGCATGCATATATACATTCATGCATGCATGCATACATACATGCATACATGCATACGTGCATACATGCATACATGCATGCATGCATACATGCATACATACATCCATATATACATACACACATGCATGCACACATAAAAAAAACGAACAACCACACACATGAATGCATGCATGCATGCATGACAAAACACACATGCATACATACATGCATGCATACATGCATACGTACACATATACATACACACATACAAACATACATACCTACATACATGCATACATACATACATACATACATACCTACCTACCTACGTACGTACGTACGTACGTACATACATACATACATACATGCACACAAATACTGAGAGTTACAAGTGGATGCCAATGGTGGCTGACTTCTGGCCTAACCTACCCAAGTGTCCCAAATGGCTTAGGGGAATAGTTATCTCCGCTGAAAAGGCGGAGCCCACCTAGTCAGTCGTGAAACCCACATCGGCTACTTGGGGCATTTGTAACCCACGTATGAGCCAGGTCAGGCCAGATGAAACCTACCTTGGCATCCGCTGATGACCCCTCCTGGAGAAACCAGCAGGTACCGATACCGCTTCTCCGCGGACCTCTGCCTGGGCGCGTTCTGACCAGGACCAGAATTTCGAGACGAATCCAGCAGCGGCGGCGAGGGCCTCCGAGGAGGCCCAAACAGGCGACGACGAGGGAAGGGCAGCGGTATGGGTAGAGTTTCCTCCTCCGACCCCCATCCCTTGAGCACCCCCCTTGACGATTCCAATAGATGTACGGATGTATCGTCGATTCCGGATCCAAGTGTCCCCCCTCTGCCGCTTGAGCTGCCGTCGCAATCGGCGCGGCGCCCTCGGCGGTGGGGTGACGCTCGCTGCTGGGTTGGGCCGGCCGGGCAGCCCGGGTTGGCGAGGCGGGGATTTGTCCACAGTGCAACAGTTGACTAGATCAAGCCTGGATAGCTCGCTTTTTCAGGCGCTCTGGGTGAGCTTGACGGGACCACGTCGCCCCATCAGACTCGCCTGAGCTGAGACGGGTATGGCCCTCCCTCTTGCCAGCACGCGCGCGCGCAGGAGCAAGGAGTGGAGTGGAAAGGAAGATACTGTCGGGGCGGGCAGCTATCGGGAACGAGCGTGCGAGGCGGGGAAAAAAAGCCCCAGACGTGCTCGCGTCGTTTTTGTTCATTGCCGCCGCCTGGGGGATCGATGTTCGGAGACCTCGGCTGATGGTGGATCTGGATATGTTCAGGGAGGCCCTCGGGGAACAGAAGGTACCTATTACGGCGGGTTCGTGTCGTGGCGACGCGCGCGTTCGAGCTTCGAGGTTCGAGGCTTTCGGTCACCTTCGCAGGACTCCACGGTCTTCCCGCCTCAGGATGCGTTCCAGCAGCTGTGCCTCGGCGACAGCATTTTGGAGGTGCCCAGAGCGTCCCGAGCGGCCACCAAGAGGCCCGAGCTGTGGCCCGGAACCTGCGGGAGCATGTTGTGTCGACGATGGCGTTGGTTTCTGACACCGCGCGGGTCGTTCAGTCTTAAACGGTCAGCGGTTGGTCGATCGCCAGATGCCAACGGCGGCGCTCAACCTGGAACGCCCGCGGCGGAGTCGCCGCCGCCGCGTCGACACGACGCGAACCTAGCGGCCGCAAGAACCCCTCGCAACAGACCTTGCCCTGAAACTCCGCGCGCGATGTGCAACCAGGGGGAAGCCCAGAGAGAGCACCTGGAGCGCAGCAGCTTTTCCCGACTACAGTCAACCCGCAGAGTAAGGATGCGCGTTAAGGATGCAAGGCCCTTGGACGCCCATTTCGAAGCGTTTCGAGCGGGGCGCGGCCAACGAACGTGTCCAAGGATGGACCCGGGAGGCAAGGATGCAAGGGTACCCTTGGGAAGGCTGCCTATCCTTACTCTGAGGGGCGACTGTAGGAGGCATCAAGCGTCTTGATGCCATTCGGCACACTGCATCGCGCAATAAACACGCGCACACTTTGTCGTCGCAGCACGGCAGAGGCAATCCGCACCGGCGCTCGAGTTGCTGGAGGCGCTGGACAGACTAGGTGTCTGGCTGCAGGGGAGGGCGCGCGCGGGGGTCAGTCAGCACACACACACACACACACACACGCACACTTGCTGGCGGTGGTGGCCTCGAGCACGGCGACGAGGCAGAGTGAGTAAAAGTAATACGTGCGCGGACGCGCCGCGGCCCTCAAGAACCGCGGTGGATTCCAACGCACACACACACGCACAGCCAGCCACACACACACACACACACTCACACTCACACACACGCTGTGTCATCCCGCCCCACAGGACGCCGTGGCCCGCCAGCGCGCACCGAACCCGCCCAACACGCGGTCCAACCCGACCGCCCAACACGGGACAAGCACCTCAGGCTGCTTCTGCTTCCCCATCCGCTCGGGGCGGGCGAGGAGGGAAATAGCAAAGAGTGGGTCAGCTCACGTAACTGGCTGATTTCTCTGGCGCCTCTCGAGCAAAGCACCCGGCGGCGGGGCCGAAACAGGCCGCTCACAGCAAATGTTGTGGCACCCCCTCTCCAATTTTTCCGCCCTGTCGCCCAGTCCAAGTGATCCTGGTCATCTGGCTTCCGGGATGTAACTCAAGCCTCTGGCAGGCATTGGGGACGATTCGGGCACCCCCCGAGCGCCATCGGCGAGGCGGAGCTGCTGGAAAGCATCCCGAGGCTGAAAAATGGCAGATCGCCGACCCGATCCACGCGATCCCGCCCCCCCAGCGCGCACGGTCCGTGTCGTGACGATGACGGAGCTGGTTCCTGGCAACGCGTGGATCGTGCACCCTTGAACGACTGGCGTCTGCTCGATCGCCAGACCGCTCCACGTTGGCCGGCTTTCGGTCACTGGCGGCGTTCAACCTGGAACGCCCGCAACGAGGTCCCTGACATCCACCGATCCCGTTTTGGTTGGATGGATGGGCGCGGCGGAGGCTTCTCATTATTTTCATTACTGGATTCACGCCGAAGCTGTTGTTGTACAAGCGTTCTCAGGTTTGGCGCGGGCAAGCGCGCAGCAGGAGGTGCTTACCAGTGTCTGCCCCGACCTCCCGCCTACACAGAGGCGGCGCCCTGCCGGAAACGCATGTGCTCAAAATGCGGATCTCTCCTTCTGCCTTGACCCCCCTCGCCCCAATCCTGGGGTCCCTGACATCCACCGATCCCCTTTTGTTCGACGCGCGGCCCCAGGGCCAGAGGCCCCAACCCCCTTCCCCAGGGCAGGTGTTCCCCCTCGGAATCCCTGCCCCCCGTAGCGAGCCCCGGATGCCAAAAACCGAGGGAGGAACGCCTTGATCGCAAAAATGAAGCCGTCGGAAATCTCGGGTCGCAGCCGCGTCGACAACGAGCCAACCGCGTCGCCACATCACCATCATCCGAATAATCAATCCTCATCCTCATCCTCATCCTCCTCCTCATCCTGTTCCTCATCCTCATCCTCATTCTCGTCGTCGTCATCATCATCAGCATCATCATCATTATCAGCATCATCACCAGCATCATCACCATCGTCAACAGGATCATCAACATCAGCATCATCATCAGTAGCATCACCATCATCATCATCATCATCATCATCATCATCATCATCATCATCATCATCATCATCATCATCATCCTCATCCTCATCCTCATCCTCATCCTCATCATCCTCATCATCCTCATCAGCATCATAATCAACCGCATCAGCATCAGCATCAGCATCCGCATCATCATCGTCATCATACTCAGCATCAGCATCATCAGAATCACAAGCATACACAACATCAACAAGATCATCACTGTCAACATCATCATAACGACCAGCATCATCAACACCTATATCAACATCAGAAGCATCATCAGCATCATCATCGACATCATCAGCAGCATCATCAGCATCATCGTCAGCATCAGCATCATCATTAGTATCATCATCAGTATTATCAGCAGCGGCATCATCATCATCATCAGCATCAGTGCCATCGTCAGCATCATCATCACCATCCCAATCAGTGACATTATCAGCATCATCATCATCATCATCATCATCATCATCATCATCATCATCATCTTCATCATCATCATCAGCATCATCATCCGCATCACCAACGACATCATCATTATCCTCAGCATCATTATCACCATCAACATCGCCATCTTCATCATTATGAGCATCATCAGCAAAATCATCGTCAATATCATCATCATCGGCATCATCATCACCTGGGTCATAATCATCATCCGCATCATCATCAGCAGCATCGTCATCATCACCATCAGCATCAACATCAGCAACATCAGTATCAGCATATCAAGCATAACAAGCAATAGCATTATCATCATCAGCATCATCAGCATCAGTACCATCATCATGAGCATCATCGTCATCAGCACCATCATGAATATCAATAGCATAATCACCAGTATCATAACAGACATAGTCGTCATCATCATCAGCAGCATCATAATCCTTATTATCAACGGCATCATCGTCATCGTCGCTAGCATCGTCATCGTCGTCATCAGCATCGACATCATTTTCATCGTTATCACATCATCAACATCATCAGCATCAGTGTCATCATCGTCATCATCATCAGCATCATCGGCAGCAGCATCAGCATCACCATCACCACCACCATCACCGATGGGTACCATCATCATCACCCTCATCCTCAGCCTCATCACCGCCATCACCACCACCTATATCACAATCATCACGACCACCATCGCCATCACCATCATACTGGCACATCGGCACGACGTGCTCTCTCCTGGAACCCCTCTTGCGCCTGCGGGCTGCGAGTGCGATGCGGGCAGGCGGCCGCGTCAGCGCGGCCAGCGTCTGCTCCGCGGTCGGCCGCGTCGGCGCCAGCGTCTGCGCCGCCGGGTGCTGCGCCGTCCTTGTCCGAGCTCCTCCTCCTCCTCCTCCTCGTCCTCCTCCTCCCCCTCCTCCTCCTCCTCCTCCTCCTCCATTATCTTGCGTTAGGCGGGCTTGAGCAACTTGGCTGTAGCTTTCTGGGCCCTCCTCCTCCTCCTCTTCTTCCTCCTCCTCCCTTGTCGCCCACCCTACTTACACTCTTCCTCCTCCTCTTCCTCCTCCTCTTCCTCTTCCTCCTTCTCCTCCTTCCCCTCCTCCGCCGGGGGAAGTGCACCCGAAGACTCATGTCCTTCGGGCCTCCCCACGCGCCGGGACACCACATCGGCCATGTTTAGGATGTCGGGGATCCTCCCCTTCTCCTCCTTCCCCTCCTCCCCCTTCCTCTTCCCCTCCTCTTCCTCCCCCTCCCCCTCCTCTTCTGCCTCCTCCTCCCCCTCCTCCTTCTCCTCCTCCTCCTCCTCCTCCTCCTCCTCCCCCTCTCCTCCTCCCCCCCTTCTCCTCCTCCTCCTCCTCCTCCTCCTGCTCTCCTCCTCCTCCTCTCCTCCTCCTCCTCCTCCTCCTCCTCCTCCTCCCCTTTACGTTGGCCATGCATTAGCATCGAGGCTGCTGGGCTCCTCAACAAATCGGGTTTCTAGGGACGAGCGCAATAGAACATCCCAAGAGGACGAGCGCGAGAGGATAAAAGCGTGAGGTGCGGCAGTAGTGCGAACAAGAACCTGGAACAGGCGAGAGAATCTGAACACGTAGAGCGAAGATCTCCACCTCCTCCTCCCCCTCCTCCTACTGCACGTCCTCCTCTTCGTCCCTCCTCCTTACCCTCCCCCTCCCCCCAACCCCCCCCCCTAGACCATCCCCCCCCCTCCTCCTCGCCCTCCCCCTCCTTCTCCCCCTCCCCCTGCTCCTCCCTCCTCCCCCTCCTCCCCCCTGCCCCTCGCACTCCCCGCCCTCCTCCTCCTCCCCCTCCTCCACCTCCCCCTCCTCCTCCTCCGCCGGGGCGCTCCTTCTCCGGCCCCGCGGGCGCGGCCGAGGGCGCGGGCCCCTCCGGGGCCACGCGCCAGGGCCTGACACGGGCAGGGGGGGGGATCGTGGAAGAAGAAGACGAAGAAGGAAGAAGGCTAGGAAGAAGAATAGCAACAATGACGAATTATGGGGGGATCGTTGAAGAAGAAGACGAAGAAGGAAGAAGGAGGGAAAGGAAGAAGAATAGCAAACATGAAGAGTTATGGTCATAACAATACATGGTCGATGAAAGAAAACAGGATAGTGATAAGGCGACTGCAAGTACACTGGCGACGTACCCAACCCCTGCGCAATGCGGGGCAGGAGTAGCTTAAACAATTTGACGAGAAGGCGACGAAGTGGCATGGACGCACATACTTCTGCGAGCGGCAATCGGCAGGTTCGCAGGACCCCAATCAAGGGAAGCACGATGAGTAACTAAGTGAACCCCTGAGTCACCAAGGAAGACGCAAGGTCCCAAAGGAAGGAGGCAGTGGGCAAGGGGCTTGAAACGTCGGCGGGGCAGCAACAACATGACATCGCCCCCCAAGAACGGGGAGGTCCCGCTCAGGTCCGCGCGGTGTCTCACTCCGCTGGACCCTCCAGCAGCCCTCGAGAGTGGCGACAATTTCGCGGATCGCAGCCCCCCAGAGACGGGGAGGTCCCGCTCAGGTCCGTGCGGTGCCTCACTCCGCTGGACCCACCAGCAGCCCTCGAAAGTGGCGACAATTTCGCAGATCGCAGCCCCCTAGCGACGGGGAGGTCCCGCTCAGGTCCGCGCGGTACCTCACTCCGCTGGAACCATCAGTAGCCCTCGAAAGTGACGACAATTTCGCAGATCGCAGCCCCCCAGGCAAGGCAAGAGGAGACAAGAAGGAGGGGGGCCGGGAGGCGGGAGGCAGGAGGCGAGAGGAGGAGGAGGAGGAGGAGGAGGAGGAGGAGGAGGAGGAGGAGGAGGGAGACGCGACCGCGGTGCTCTTTTCAAAACGAATACCCAACCAAGGAGGGTTGGGCCAAATGAAGGAAGAAGAATAGCAACACTAACAATACTGATAATAAGAATATATGGTCGATGAAGGTAAGCAGTATAGTGATATATATATATATATATCTATATATATATATATATATGTATGGCGACTGCAATTACCCTGGCCCAACCCCTGCGCGATGCGGGGCAGGAGTAGCTTGAAAAATTGACGAAAAGGCGACGACGTTGCATGGACGCACATACTTCTGCGAGCGGCAATCGGAAGGTTCGCAGGCCCCCAATCAAGGGAAACACGATGAGAAACTAAGTGAACCCCTGAGTCACCAAGGAAGACGCAAGGTCCCAAAGGAAGGAGGCAGTGGGCAAGGGGCTTGAAACGTCGGCGGGGCAGCAACAACATGACATCGCCCCCCAAGAACGGGGAGGTCCCGCTCAGGTCTGCGCAGTGTCTCGCTCCGCGGGGCCCTCCAGCAGCCCTCGAAAGTGGCGAGCCCACCAGCAGCCCTCCAAAGTGGCGATAGCTCCGCAGATCGCAGCCACCCCCGAGACGGGGAGGTCCCGCTCAGGTCCGCGCGGTGCCTCACTCCGCTGGACCCACCAGCAGCCCTCGAAAGTGACAAAAAATCGCAGATCACAGCATCCCAGGAACGGGGAGGTCCCGCTCAGGTCAGCGCGGTGCCTCATTCCGCTGGACCCATCAGCAGCCCTCGAAAAAGGCGACAGGTTCCCAGATCGCCGCCACCCAGGGACGGGGAGGTCCGCTCAGGTCCGCGCGGTGCCTCACTCCGCTGGACCCACCAGCAGCCCTCGAAAGTGGCGACAACTTCGCAGATCGCCGCCCCCCAGGAACGGAGAGGTCCCGCTCAGGTCCGCGCGGTGCCTCACTCCGCTGGAGCCACCAGCAGCCCTCGAAAGCGGCGACAACTTCGCAAATCGCAGCCACCCCCCGAGACGGGGAGGTCCCGCAGCCGTGCGGTGCCTCACTCCGCTGGACCCACCAGCAGCCCTCGAAAGTGGAAACAATTTCGCAAATCGCAGCCACCCCCCGAGACGGGGAGGTCCCGCTCAAGTCCGCGCGGTGCCTCACTCCGCTGGACCCATCAGTAGCCCTCGAAAGTGGCGACAATTTCGCAGATCGCAGCCCCCCCCGAGACGGGGAGGTCCAGCACAGGTCCGCGCGGTGCCTCACTCCGCTGGACCCACCAGCAGCCCTCGAAAGTGGCGACAACTTCGCAGATCGCCGCCCCCCAGGAACGGAGAGGTCCCGCTCAGGTCCGCGCGGTGCCTCACTCCGCTGGACCCACCAGCAGCCCTCGAAATTGGCGATAGCTTCGCAGATCGCCACCCCCTCAGGGACGGGGGGAGGTCCCGCTCAGGTCCGCGCGGTGCCTCACTCCGCTGGACCCATCAGTAGCCCTCGAAAGTGGCGACAACTTCGCGGATCGCAGCCCCCCAGGGACGGGGAGGTCCCGCTCAGGTCCGCGCTGTGCCTCACTCCGCTGGACCCACCAGCAGCCCTCGAAAGTGGCGACAGTTTCCCAGATCGCAGCCCCCCCCGAGACGACGAGGTCCTGCGGGAGACAGGAGGCGGGAGGAAGCAAGGAAGGACGCGCGAGCAGTGCTCTATTCAAAACGAATACCCAACCAAGGAGAGTTGGGAATGATACGAATGTGATCCGCACAATTAGAAAAATAAGCGGAATGAAGAGGCGCAGGGGCACACACACACACAAATGGACACATATCCGAGGCTCACAGCATTATCCATATAACCTGAATGTCCGTCCCCCCTGTTGGTGTCTTTCCCCTCCTCCGTGGCCATTTACGCCCGCTCAAACCTGGTTGGCTCAAGCGCATCGCCACTCAAGCCAGCTCGGCATGAACGGCGGCCCGGCCTGGCGCCCAGGCCCGCGCGCAGGGCAATCCGCGCGCGCAGCCCATGCGGGACGACCGCGGCGGCGGCGGCGGCGGTCGTTCGCAGGCTGTTGGCAGGGCAGATCCAGAAAGGCTCCCAAGGCCATGGGAGACATGCCGGGGGTGCCCCTGCGGGCACGCGGGCCACTGGGCGCGCCGCTTGCGCTGCCAGCGCCGCTGCAAGCCTGCGCCGTAGCTTCTCGCGGATACCACCCCGGGCGGCACCCTAAGCGGCAGCCACGCCTGCAGGACACGTCCAGGGCGGGCGAGCCTGGGCCACGGCGCCAGCGCGGAGGCGCCACGGTGGGGCATGGCGCGGTCTCCAAACGCGGCCGATGCCCGCCGGGGATGGCACCCCGCAGGACCCCTCGGTGGCCGAGGGGGGCCCTGCGGACAAGGAGCAGCGCGACCGGCGGGCGACTACGGGCCGCCGCGCTGCCGTGCTTTTCGGGACCGAGGCGGCAAGAGCGCAGGAAGCACGACGCCTGGCCGACGCGGCGCTGCTGGCGGTGCAGGCGGAGGCGGCGCAGACCCGCGCGCCGCCGGCTGCCGAGCTCCCCGAGGCCAGGGTCGCCGTGGCCGTGGGCTTCTCGACCGTCACCGCCGCCACGTCGGCGTTGCAGCAGCGCGGACATGGCGCCGTGAGCGGCGCCGGCGACGCCGAGGCGCTCGTCGCGCAGCTCCGCGGGGTGGTCGCCGCGGCCGTGGGCGGGGCCAGCGCAGAGAGGTTTCTGCCGCTGGCTCGGCCGCGGCCGCGCGCCCCGCCGCCTCTGTGCGCGCCGCTGCCCCTCGCGTTGGAGGCGCCGCACGCCCCGGGCGCTTGCGCCCTCGCCGTGTCCTGGCGCACGCAGCGCCGCCAGCCAACGGCACTGGCCGGCGCTGTGCTGCCACGGACCGCCAGTGGTGCACCTCCAGGAGGCCGCTGGGCGCCGGGTCGCGGGGGCGCCCGCGGGGCGCCCCGGGGCGGCCGCGGGGCCCCCCTCTCGCGGCTTGCACCGGGGCCCTCGGCCGCCCGAGGCGGCTCTCGCGCGAAGGCCGCGCGGGCATGCGTTGGGCGTCTTCGAGGCGCCCCAGGCTCTCTGGAGGCTGTCCTCGGCGTCTCGGGCCGCCAGGATGGCGAGGGGGGGCCCTCCCCGGACCACCCTGGGCAGGGCAGCCGCCGCGAAGCCGCGCGGCGGCCCGAAGAGCGAACAGAATCACGGAAGAGGACACGACGGCGACGACGACGACGACGACGGCGCCGCGGCGCCGGGAAGGAAGGAGGAACGGGGGTGGCAGGGTGAGAGGGCCAAATAAGGGGAGGGGGGAGGGGGGAGGGGGAGAAGGGCAAAGGAAATGACGGGTGGCGACAGGAGGAGCGGAGAAGTGAACGAAGCAATACATGCTGTCGTTTGTTCTGTTTCCTCGGCGCGCGAGGCGAAGTGCAACGCGACTGCGGGCCAGGCACCCCCGACCCAAGCGTCGCGGGGGAGAACAGCAAAACCCCAAACAGCCCGCGGGCCGCGCTGCGCAGGACGGGCGCGGACAAGGTACACAAGTGCGCCACCGTGGACGTTCCGAGAAACGACCCGGCGGGAGGGGTGGAGGAAGAGGAGGTGAGCGAAGGCGGAGGAGCGGGAGGAGAAGCAAGCAGAAACATACAAAAAAAAACGCATCGGGGATGTACTGGCATCCCCCAGGCAGAAGAGCAGCTCGCGAGTGCGCAAACGTATCGGACTATGTCCAAAGTGCTCGCAATGAGGACCCCCACGAATGAAGGGGGAGGAAGGGAAAACGAAAGAAACAGAAGAAGCCAGACGATCCTGCGTTTAAGCGGGGCGTGTGAAAAGTGTTGGCCCCTGGAAACGGGCCAAGGGGCCAGCTTTGGAAGCTCCTCCTCCTCCTCCTCCTCCTCCTCCTCCTCCTCCTCCTCCTCCTCCTCCTCCTGCTCCTGCTCCTGCTCCTGCTCCTCCTACTCCTCCTCCTCCTCCTCCTCCTGATAATCCCCCCCTCCTCTCCTCCTCCTCCTTTTCCCTCTCGGCCTCCTCCTCCTCCCCCTCCTCCTCCTCCTCCTCCTCCTCCCTCTCCTCCTCCTCTCCTCCTCCCATCCTCAGCCATCTCCTTCTGCTCCTCCCCCCCCCTCAGCCACTTCCTGCTACTCTCCCCCTCGTCCCCACGCTCTCCCTCACCCTCCCCCCTCTGGACACGTTTCCTCACGGCGCTCTCCTCGCATCTCTTGTTGCTCACCCATCGAGCGCCGCATCTTGCCCGCATTTACCAGCCTGGAACATATCCCTATCCCTATGCTGGGCATCTCCCCATCACGATGCCAATCTTAGGGATCCCCTTATTTTTTGAGGGCGCATCCCTAAGATTGTCATCATCTTTTGGCGTGTCAATCTTAGGGATAGGGGTAAGTTCGAGGCTGGTAACGTATGGGGCAGCGCACCGTGCTTGCCGTGCTTCACCAGAGCGCCCGGGGGGTCCGCTCCCCGACGACGAAGGCGATGGCGAACACCACGCCGCCGCCGCCGCCGACGACGACGACGAAGACGACGAAGACGAAGGCGGCGGCGGTGAAGACGAAGACGGAGGCGGCGGCGGCGGCGAAGACGGAGACGAAGACGACGAAGGCGGCGGCGGCGGCGATGGGGGGCGCGCTGATAGTCCGCATCAGCGCTGGCACGGCTCGGCCCGGGCCATCCGAGCCCAAGCCCCGGCCGCGCGAAGCAGCTCCCCGAGAGGGCGGGGCCAGCGCAGAAGCGCCCCCGAGGCAGGCGGGGGGGGGGGGCGCCCCTCCCGGGAGAGCCGGGCGGGAGGGGCGGGGGCCGCCTCGGAGGGGGCCGGAGACGTCCAAGAGGGCCTCCCGGGGGGGCCGGAAGGCCTCTCAAGAAGCCCCCGGTCCCGTCCCTTCTCCGCAGGGCTGGACCTGAAGGTTGTTGTTCGTCTTGTGGTCGTGTTGTGCTTCGTTTGGCTCTGCCTGTCTCCCTGCAGCTCCCTCCCAAGACGAAAAACAAAACACAGCCGAAGTCCAGCAAAACAGTGTTTAGGTCCAGCCCTGCTTCTCACAAGGCCGCCCCCCGCCCCCCCCGCACCCCTGGCCTGGGTCCGAGCAGATGGGGTCGGGAGGTCGGTGCGTCGCCAGTGCATCGCCGATGCAGCGGCAACGTCGACGAGGCACCAGCGCCGTCGGAGTGGATGGCCACATCGAGCCGCCATCGCCGATGCAACGACGATGCGGCGCGATCCTCCGACCCCATCTTCTCGGACACCACCTGGGAGGCACAGGGACATCGGTCCACCCGAGCCCTCTTTACCAGGCGGATCTGGCCGTAGTGACGAGAAGCCTCCAGGAGGCCCAAAGAGGGACGGATACAAGACAGCAGATCAAAACAGACAGGGTCGCCCCCCCGTCAGCACCGGCCCAGGCTACCCATCGTTCGGAAGGAATGGGTGTGCGTAGAAGCAGGAGGCAGGACAGAGTTGAGAGCAGATTGGGTTTCCGCCCACCCCCACCAGAGAAGCACGTAAACCAGCCCAGCCAAGAAAGCAGGAAGGCGCCTGCAGCAGAGTGGAACCTGGGCCTCCAAGAATGCAGATTTCAACGAACCGTCCCAGACCCCCGACGTGATGATTTTTCGCAACGTGGACCCCCAGAGGTCTAGACCACTTCCCTGAGACCAGCTAGCCATCCTCGACTCGTTTTTGAACAGTCCCAGGGCCCCGCAAGGGCCACGGGAGGCCGAAAATTGACAAAAGCCATCGGTCGGTGGTGGCTTTTCCTTCGGCACGACGACGACCACGACGACGACGACGACGACGACGACGACGACGACGACGACGACGACGACGACGACGACGACCAGCGGGGCCTCGAGCCGCGCCGCCGCCGCCCCGTCTCCAGGCACGCCCCGGCAAGGGCCACGAGCGCCGCCACCGCCGCCAGCGTGCCCGCGACCGCCAGCGCGGAGGCGCCCCTGCTCGCCATCGCTCGGACGTCCAGTCCCCGTGTTTTTTGTTTCGGTTTCGCGCCTGGCTTCTTCGCCAAACGATCAAGGATGCTCCCCGACGGTCCATGGTCCCCGCCGAAGGAAACATGCACACCTCCGAGCGATGCCAAGGCCCTGCGCCGCCGCCGCCGCCCGAGGGCGCCCCACGGCCGCGGCCGCCCCGGGCCCCCCGAGACCCCCGGGGCGACGCAGCCGCCTCGCCACGGGGCGCCTCCGCCCGGCCCGTGGCCGCGGGGGGCCCTCGCGCGGCCGCTCCGGCTCCCAGGGTGGCGCAGGGAGCTCCTCCCCCTCCTCCTCCTCCTCCTCCTCCTCCTCCTCCCCGTCCTCCTCCTCCTCCTCCTCCTCCTCCTCCTCCTCCTCCTCCTCCTCCTCCTCCTCCTCCTCCTCCTCCTTCCTCCTCCTCCTCCTCCTCCTCCTCCTCCTCCTCCTCCTCCTGCGAGGGGGCCCCCGTCGGAGGGGCGGGGGCCCAGAGCTCCGCTCGCGACTCGTTCTGTCAGGGCGTCTGCGCTCTGCCGCGCGGCAGGAGCCCGGGGACGCACGCCCCTCCCCAGGGGGGCCTGTCGTCTGGGAGGTATCCGTCGGAACGGCGGCAGGCTGCGTGGGGCCCGATTGAGGGGCCGTCGAGCCAGAAGAAGCCCATCGGGTCGGGCGAAAGGGGGGGATAGCAAAGGGGGGGTTTGAGAATCAGCTCACGTAGCTGATTTTCCCGGCGCCTCCCGGCGCCGGAGGCGACTATGTATCGAGGAATGGGCCCCTCGGTGAGGCCGAAATCAGCTGCATGCAGCAAATTTCGTAACCCCCCCTTTCCCAATCCCCCCCTTTCGCCCGGCCCGAGCCCAGGACTCGGCGGGGGGAAAGCGGGACGAAGCCGGATTAAGTGCCGGAGTAAGCAGGACTCCGCCAGATTAGGCTGTTTTCCGACGTGACGAGGAGGAGGAGGAGGAGGAGGAGGAGGAGGAGGAGGAGGAGGAGGAGAAGGAGGAGGAGGAGGAGGAGGAGGAGGGGGAGGGGGAGGAGGAGGAGGAGGCCAGGGATCTACCAGCGCCGATTCAGAATCTAGCCTACCAAGAATTGATCCTGACCCCCCCCCGCAAACCTCCTCGCGGCGAGGAAAAACAACTGCGCACAACTCTCCACAACTCTCGGCCTCTCCCGTCAGCCTTCCTCAAAGCAACGGGGCCGCCGCTTGTTCCAATTCCGTATCATCCTGCTTGTTCTCAGGTTCCGTCACCGATATTATTTTCTGGCGCCGTCGCCGTCTCTGTTGCGATTCCGGTACCGCTTCCGATTCTGGCGCCACTTTGGAGCCCGCGTCAGTGAACATGTTTTGCGGCTTTCTGAACTCAAGAGCCAGAAAATCGGGAACGGCATCACAAGATGTGCATCGCCGTACATAAAACCAAAACTATGGTTGTTGACAAATTCCAGTCTCCCGAGGCCCTTGACGGACCCCAGGACCGTCAAGAAACTGAACTGGGTTTCTTACTAAGCTTGGGGGGTATCCCCCCGATGGGGGTCAACCTCGCCACATCGTCGGGCATCGACGGGGGTCGGAGCGCCTTCGGCGCGCGGTGGCTGCCCGCGACGGGGGTCGATGCGGGGCTGTCGGCGGGGGTGGCACCCCCCCGACGCTTATTAACAAACTCGAAGTACTCATGATCAGAAACTGACGCCAGGGAAGTGGCCAAGACCTCCAGGGGGCACTCCACGGGCGCGCGCAGCACAGCGTTTCGAGTGCACCCAGGCGGAAGATCCGATCGACGTCCCAAAGAGTACCAAACGCGTCGATTAGCGAAGCCGCCGAATTGACTGCACCAGTGCGCTGCGAGAGCGCCAATGCCAAGGGGAACCGATGCAGAAATCCTCACTCGACTTGTCTGTGTGGGTGTCCTCTCAATACCTAATCCCGAGCCATGGTCCTCCTCGTCCGGGGTGCGTTCTGACCAGAATCTCGAGGCTTGTATCCCCTGCCGGCCGTCTAGTGCCCTTGCATAGATTTCAATGAATTCATGAACTTTGGAAGGGGGAGGGCGTGAGGGTTGCAGCACATCGGAGAGGAGTACGAGTACGAGCAGCAGCACGGGCACTACCAGCGTAACGTCGGCGAGTAGTACGGTTGCAAAGAGCAGCGCGAGTCTTCCCAGCAGTCCTCGTACGATCAGTTGGACTGCAATATGGCAGTTTGGGGGTTGGGGGCGCTGTGCCATTTGGAAGATGGAGGCTTTGAGCCACGAGGGGGCGGCGCGTCCGAGGGCACCGTGCTGCCTTTTGAAGCGCTTCTCCGGGGCAGTGGGAGCGAGGCGTTCGAAGGGGGCGTGACGCCGCGAGGTGGTGGCAGCTGCGGGGCGACTCCCCGCCCGTGGATGCCCCCCGCTCCTTTTGCGCGGGCCCCCCTTGGGAGGGTTGGGGAGGAGTCGGGGCCAGAGCCACCGTAGGACTCGGCAGCGGGCCGGGGGCATCAGCCACCACAGGGCGATGTCGCCCGACCGCGGTGGGGGGCACCACAGGGCGTCCCCATGGCGACCATATGTGGGGCGAGGGCGGACGGGGGGGAGTCGTGCAACTCCTTGGCTGCAACCGAATCAGCAGCAGCACGGCGCCCTGGAGAACCACGAGCACCGTGACAACCAGGACCTGGACCAGCATTGCGTTGCTGAGCAGCGCAGGTGCACACAGCACCACAGATTGGAACCAGCATCGCCATTGTTACAGCTGCTAACCCGGCACGATTGGGGCCAGCGGCGCGGCGCCGTGCAGTGCGAGTGCGCACAGCAGCTCGGGCGTTGCCATCACGACCGGGGCGGCAGCGCCACGGCAGCGCGGAGCATACCAACACGATTGGGATCGTGACTCGAGGGTGGACCCAGCCCAGGTGGCCCCCCGTTTCCCACCTGGACCAGCGTGAGGGGACGGGGGGGGGGGGGGCGCCCGTTTTACCCCAGGATCCCCAGGAGGAGGAGGAGGAGGAGGAGGAGGAGGAGGAGGAGGAGGAGGGAGGGGCTCCCTGTTCGAAAGCTCCCCAGCACTCCTGGAGGTAGATCGTGCCACGCCAGGGGGGGGCGGCCCGCCCACCCGCCTCCCCACGACCGGGGGGGGGGCGAACTCCCTGGGGGCGGGACAGGGCGGGCACCGAGGGGACACAGTACACCTTAGGCGATGCTTTAGAAAAATTAAGTTTTCGGCCAGAGTCTCGATTATTCTTAACGTTTCAATGTAAATCTTAAGATTTTAATAGACATGTTGGGTTTTTATTCAAGTTCTGAGACTATGAATTTCTTAACCCATGATTTCTTAAGCATTTCGCAGGGTGTAGGCCTTCCAAACACAAAAAGTGGGCACCATAGGCAGGTCGCAACCCACGGAGGTACACCACAGGTCCTCCACCCTGTACGACTTGATTCACCATTCGTTGAGCCTGCCCACTTGATGGTTCGCCCTCTCTCCAGCCGTGGCCACGAGGGCGCCCCACGACGACCAAGATAAAGGACCGAACTTTATACACCTATGCCTTTGTTCTGGTCCCGCACTGAGATCCGCAGAAGGAAACGGATTCTGGTGTCTACGGCATCCTGGCGTGCACATGTTTTGCTGCTTCCACAGGAAAACTGGGAAACACTTATACACCACACCACCCCGACGTCATCCCCGACCCTCAGAAAATCCTGGGCTTGAGAAACAGCCCGCCACTGGTAATGTATACGTTCCAGTTTCCGACGAGAAACGTCCAGAGAGCAAACCCGACCCCTTCGTCATCGAGCCTCGGTCCCCGCCCCCCCCCCAGCCCGGGACGGAACGACGGCGGGGGACGGGCTCCGGGGGAACGGCATGGGCGGGAACGCCGCGCGGGGATCGGCGATGCACCGCCGACAGCTCGACGAGAGGCTCCCGATGACGCATCCGTACGCCAGGGCTCCCAGCTTCGTGCTTCGCGCTGCGCGAAGCGCGAAGTGCGAATGCATTCGCGCTCTCGCGCCGCCTCCCAGGGGAGAAGAGGAGGATGAGGAGGAATCGGAGCCGAACCGCGAAGCGCGAAGCGCGAATAACTTCGCGCCCTCGAGGGCGCCCTGGGTACGGCCCTGGGCGGAGTGGGCCATCGGGCCCCCCTCGGCGATGAATGGGCGAGTGGGTGTCGATGCCTCCACTCCGTGCGTTGTCGATGGCTTTCGGGTCATACAACTCGGATCTCCCATGTGGGCAACGAAAGCTGGACCCCGCGCCAGGTCAAATGCTGAGTCTATCCTCTTCGTACGTTGCCCCGATGTTTACGGGTCATATAACTCGGCTCTCCGGCGGCCATTCGGAACGATCCAGGCACCCCCGAAACGCTCTCGGCGAGGCGCAGCTGCTGGAGAGTGACCCGAGGCTGGGAAACCGCCAAGAATCGAGAACCGACGCAGACGCCCGAGAACATCGAAAATCGAAGACCAAACTTCCAGAAATGCCCCCTAATGATAGCCCCTGACCTTGAGCAGGAGCCAATCGTCCTGGCATCCTTATAGGCCTACCACGAAAAAATCCTATAACGAAAAAATTGTTATTAGAACAGAACACCAATGAATGAACCGCAAACGGTCTCGGCCAGAACTGTTCCGAGAACACCTCGTGCAAACCACAAGAGGCCATTAGAACATTATTGTTTGGTGGGCCTATAGACAAGCCCGGACGCCTCGCCACTGTTTGATGACCACCCCTCCCCTAGAGGCCTCCTAGATCCTAGACGAGGTCCGAGTAGATGGGGTTGGAAGATCGCGCCGCATTGCCGATACATCGGCGATGCATCGCCGATACATCGCCGATGCATCCGCGACGTCAATGACGTATCGGTGCCGTTGGAGTGGAGCAAACCCGGCTCCACATCAAGCCGCATCGCCGACGCATCGGCGATGCGGCGCGATCCTCCGACCCCACCTACGCGGACCCCAGCTGAGAGGCCTAGAGACCCGTCTCCTGGCGGCCGGCGCCGCCGCCTGCTCGGGGGCGGCCAACGAGGGGGGCGTCCAGGAGGGGGGGAGGCGCAACTCATGGCCCGAGGCACGGGCGCGGCCCAGGTGGGGGGGCCGGGGGCGCGCGGAAACGAGAAGGGGCGCCACACATCGGGGGAGGTGCCCTGGCCCCCGCCATGACACCTCCGCCCCCCCCTGGCCATCACCCCCCTCCTGGCCATCGCTCGGACGTCCATTCCCTGTGCTTTTTCCGGTTTCGTGCGTGGCTTTTCCGCCAGATGATCTCAAGGATGCTCCCCGATGGCCCTCGCCGAGGGAACAACGCACACGTCCGAGCGATGCCAAGCCTCTCGGCCGCCCCCGACCTGCGTGCGCCGCGGCTCGCCCACGCCGCCGCGGCCCGCGGCCCCGCGCCGCCGCCCGCGCCCCGGCGGCGGCCGCGGGCGGCCGCCGCCGCGGCCGCCGCGGGCGCCGCCGGCGCCGCCGCGGCCGGCGCCGCCGGGGCGGCGGCGCGGCCGCTCGGCATGGGCGGCGGGGCGGGCGCGGCCGGGGCCCCATCGCGCCGGGGGGGGGGGCCTCTCGAGGCGGAAAACACACACGAAAAACACACACACACACGCAAAAAAAAAACACACGAAAACACACACGAAAAACACACGCGGAAAACACACACGAAACACACACACGAAAAAAAACACGCACGGCAAACACACGTGCAGAAAACACACGTGCAGAAAACACACACACGCACACACGAAAAACATATATATATATATATATATACACACACACACGACACACACAGACACACAACACGTGTGTGTGTGTTTTCCCCACGGGCGCACAGCACGAGCCGAGGAGGGGTCCCAGCGGCCCCTTTTGGGGCGCGCGCGCGCCAGGAGCGGGTCGGAGCGCCGCCTCTCTCCCGAGCCCCTCGCGGGGAGAGGTCCGTCTCTGGTGGGCTTGTTTTCCACCACCACCACCATCAGTAGGAGGGGGTAGGGGTCCTCGTCCTCCTCCTCCTCTTCTTTCTCCTCCTCATCCTCCACCTCCTCCCCTTTCCAACTTATGGTGGTGGTGGTGGAAAACAGGCCCATCAGTCTCTCTGTGCCTTCTCACTAAACGCCCCCTCCCCCACCCGACCGGCAGCCAACCTGAGCCCATGCCGACACCTTCCGCCACCCCTGCCAAAAGTCCAATACAAAAGACACGACGGTGCCCCCAAATCTGTATCATGCGCGGGCGCCCTGCGAACGCTTTGCGTTCATTTCCAATACAAAATACGCGACGGTGCCTCCAAATCTGTATCATGCGCGGGCGCCCTGCGAACGCTTTGCGTTCATTTTGCAGAAGGACGGAGGTACCAGCATCCTGGTTGCTAGCAGGCCAACGGCCAACCGTCTAAGTCAAAAAAAACAATACAAAATACACGTTGCCTCCAAAGCTGGATTATGCAGGGCGCCACGGGACCACTCTGGATTTGTTGACAAGGACGGTGGATGTGCAGGCATACGTTATTCCTTGCTGGCGCAAGCCAACCGTCCAAGTCAAAAAACCAATTCGAAAATACAATGTGCCTCCAAAAATGGATCTTGCTTTGCTTCTGGCAAGGGCGGCGTGGGTGCCAGCAGATTGCTTGCTGCGCGCAGGCCTACCTTGCATGTCAATACACCAAATAGAATGCACTTTGCGACGACATCTAGATCATGCGCGGGCACCCCGCGATCACTTTGCATTGGTGTTTGCTTCGGGACGGCGGGGTTCCTAGCACAAAATGTGTCCCGGCCTTATGCACGGCAGAATGTTGGCACACGTGTCCATCCATGGTTTGATTTTCAGGGCCCAGTAGTTCATCTGTGCACCCATGGTAGTCAAATCTGGTTACTATTTGGTTGAGACGTTCGCGGTGCACCGCGAACGTCGTAACAAACTCCTAACCAAATCATAACCAGATTGCGTCGCAACCAAGCCGTGGCCATGTTGGATGCACCGTAACCACATGTTAACCAGATGTCTAGTTTTCGCAGCCGAATCACAACCACACTACACTTCGTAATCAAATCTCGCGCAAACAAATCAAAACAAAGCGCCACTCTGCAGAGGAATCGGTTCTACAAGACGACGATTTGGTTACGGACGCGCGGGCAACAAACCATTGTAATTTACAATAGTTTGGGCGCATGATTTGGTTATGCTGTCTTGTCTTCTAGGGGCACGAAGGCTCACCATGTCTGTAATGTTGCATTTCGGCGGGGACGGCGGGGATGCGGGCACATTGCTTGCTGTGCGCAAGCACACTATCCCTGGCAGAAAGCGATGCCCAATATTCTGCGCACTGCAACTATCGAGTCCCCGCACGCGTCCTCCTAGTGATCCCCTGGCGCACCTGGAGCGCCTGGCACGCTTGGGCCTCTGGAGTGCCTGGCGCACCCGGAATACCGTGGCCTGGGCGACATGCTGAGATTCGGGTGCTACGTATGTATGTGTTGCGAGGGCGGGTGGGAGTGAGCCAGACAGCTTGCTTCTGGGAGATGTGTCTCGATAACTGGTCCTAATGAATACACCCCCTCCCCACCAGACCAGGACAATGCGGGCACCCCGCCGACGACCAAGTCAAAAACAATACAGGATGAACGCTGCACCGAAATCTGGATCATGCGCGAACGCCCCACGATCGCCTTCCATCTGATAGAGACAGGGGCGGCGGTGGTGCTGGCATATTGCCTGCTGGGTTAACTGCCGGCACCCCCCAAACCATCCCATGCTCGGAACGATGCACAGTGCACTTTGCACCCAAATCTGGATCATGCTTGGACGCCCCACGATCGCTTTGCACTCGTGTTTGGTAAGGACGGCGGGGGGGGCGGGCGGCATACTGCATGCTGTGTGCAGGCCCACCATGCCTGTCGACAGAAAACGGCATACTGCCTGCTGTGTGCAGGCCCACCGTCCATGTCAAAAGCAAGTGAAAAGTGACTGCGGGCGCACACCCTCACATCATACACCATGCTTGTACACCCGCCGTTACTTCGCGGAGGTTTGTGACAGGGATTGTGGGGGGATCGACAGATTGCCCAATGCGGCGCACCGGATGCGCGAGGCGCCCCCGCGAGAACGACGACGACGACGACGGCGACAACGGCGAGGACACCCACGAGCGGCGGCGACGACGGCGACGCGGCCGAGCGAAAGCACGACCAAGGAGGACGATGAGGAGGAGGATCACGACGGCGGCGGCGACGACGGCGGATCGGAAGAGGCGGCCGCTGGGCCCCGGGCGTGACACAGGTCCGCCACAACGAAGAAGAGCGCGCTGGCTCGGACCGCGACGGGCACGTAGTTTGCACGGGTCTCCTGCACCTGCGTCGCGGAACGGGCGGGATACCCCAGCGAGCGCCCTCGCGATGAGCGGCTACCACAACTGCGAATACTACAACTACGACTGACCACGTTACTACTACAACAACTACTACTACTACTACTACTACTACTACTACTACTACTACTACTACTGTTACTACTACTACTACTACTACTA
>CAUYUJ010021968.1:10000-78371 GCA_963575745.1 Prorocentrum cordatum | reverse complement strand
ACGAATACTACGACTACTACTGCTACGAATACGACTACATCGACTACGTGTTACTGCTACTGCTAGCACTACTACGGATACTGCTGCTACGACGACGACTACTACTACTACTCCTACCCATAGTATTACTACTACTGCCCAGACGACTACGACTGATACGACTACTCCTACGGCGACCACTACTACTACTATTCCTACTACTACTACTACTACTACTACTACTACTACTACTACTACTACGACTACTACTACTACTACGAGTACTACGACTACTGCTACTACGATTGCTACTGCTACTGCTTCTCCTACTACTACTACTACAACTACTACTACTACTACTACGACTACAACTACTACTACTACTACTACTACTACTACTACTACTAATACTACTACTACTACTACTACGACTACTATCATAATTACGAATACAACAACTAATACTAAAACCACTACGACTACTACTACTTCTACTACTACTACTACTACTACTACGACTACTA
The DNA here is from genome assembly GCA_963575745.1 of Prorocentrum cordatum. Classification (NCBI taxonomy): domain Eukaryota; class Dinophyceae; order Prorocentrales; family Prorocentraceae; genus Prorocentrum; species Prorocentrum cordatum. Next base: position 77,868 of record CAUYUJ010021968.1, on the reverse strand, counting down.
CTACTACTACTACTACTACTACTACGACTACTACGACTACGACTACGACTACTACTACTACTACTACTACTACTACTACTACTATGGCTACTACAACGACTACCATTACTACTACCACTACTGCTATAACCACTACGACGACAACTTCTACTACTACTACTACTACTACCACCACTAATACCACTACTGCTTCTTCTTCGTCTACTACAACTACTACTACTACTACTACTACTACTACTACTACTACTTACTACCTCTACTACGATGACTAAAACTACTAGCAATGCTGCTAGTACTACTGCTACTACATCTGATACTACGATTACGACTACAACTACGACGACTACGACTAAGACTACTTCGACTACTTCTACGACTACTACGAATGCTCAGACTACAACTGCTAGTGCTACGACTCCTACGGCGACCACTACTACTACTGCTACCACTACCACCCCTACGACCACTACTACTACGACTGACACCATTACTATTCACAATACTACTACTATTACCATTACGACTACGACTACTACTACTACTACTACTACTACTGCTACTACTACTACTACTACTACGACTACTACTACTACTACTTCTACTACTACTACTACTACGACTACTACTACTACTACTACTACTACTACTACTACTAGTACCACTACTACTACTACTGCTACTACTACTACTACTACTACTGCTGCTGCTGCTGCTACTACTACTACTACTACTACAACTACTACTACTACGACTACTCCGGTTACTGCTACTACCTACTAATACTACGACTACTACAACTACTACTACTACTACTACTACTACTACTACTACTACTACTATTATTACTACTACTACTGCTACTACTACTACTACTACTACTGCTACTACTACTACTACTACTACTACCACGACGAAGACGACTACAAAGACTACTATTAGTACGACTGCTACTAAGACTGCTGCGTCTGATGCTGATGATCATGCTGCTGCTACTACGGTTGCTACTGCTACGGTTTATGCGGCAATTGCTACGTCTATAACTTCTAATATTTCTACGACTTCTACTACTACTGCTTCTACTACTACTACTACTACTACTACTACTACTACTACTACTACTACGACTAGTATTACTACTAGTACTACTACTACTACGACTACTACTACTACTACTACTACTACTACTACTACTACTACTACCACCCACTACTACCCCGACTACTACTAGTGCTACTACTACTGCTACTACTACTACTACTACTACTACGACAACTACTATTACCACTCCTACTTCTACGACGACTACTTCTACTACTACTACTACTACGACGACGACGACTACTACTACTGCTACTACGACTACAAATACTACTACTACGACCACTACTAGTACGACTACTACTACTACGACTACGACTACTACTGCGACTACTACGACTACTACTACTACTACTACTACTACTACCACTACTACTACTACTACTACTACTACTACTACTACTACTACTACTACGACTACTACTACGACTACTGACTACTACTGCTACTACTACTACTACGAATACGAATACGAATACGACCCATACTACTACTACTACTACTACTACTACTACTACTACTACAACTACTACTACTACTACCACTACTTTCTACTACTAACTACTACTACTACTACTACTACTACTACTACTACTACGACTACTACTACTACTACTTACTATTACCACCACTACTACTAAAACAACTACTACTACTAACTACTACTACTACTACTACTACTACTACTACTAACTTCTACTACTACTACTACTACTACTACCACTATTACTACTACTACTACTACCACTACTACTACTACTACTGCCGCGAATACTACTACTACTACTACTACGACTACTACTACTACTACTACTACTACTGCTACCACTACCACGACTATCCATATTCTGACGATTACTACGACTACGGCGACAACTACGACTGCTTCTACTACTACTACTACTACTACTACTACTACTACTACCGTTAGGACTGCAAACGCGACGACTTCTACGACGACGGCGCCGACGACGAGTAGTAGTAGTAGTAGTAGTACTACTACTACGTCTACTGATACTACCACCACGACTACCATTACTACTGCTGCTGCTACTACTAGCTATACGACTACCACTCGTGCTACGAACACCACCACCACGACTACTACGACTACTACTACTACTACTACTACTACTACTACTACTATTACTACTACTACTACTACTACTACTACTACTACTAATACTACTACTACGACTACTACGACTACTACTACTACTACTACTACTAATACTACTACTACTACTACTACCATACGGCTACTACTACTTCTACAAATACCACTGCGACCACTACTACTACTACACTACTACTACTACTACTACTACTACTACGGCTACTACTACTACTACTACTGCTACTACTACTACTACTACTACTACTACTACTACGATTACTACTGCTACTACGACTTCGACTACGACTACGACTACTACGACTACTACTGCCACTGCTCCTAATAGTACGACTACTACTTCTACGCCTACTTCTACTTCTACTTCTACTACTACTACCACTACTACTACTACTACTCGTACGACTACTACGATTACCACTACTACTACTACCACCACTACTACTATTACTACTACTACTACTACTACTACTACCACTACTACTACTACTACTACTACTATTATTACTACTACTACTACTACTACCACTGCTAGTCTTACGACAACCACTACTACTACGGCTGCTGCTGCTACTGCGACTACTACTACTACTACTACTACTACTACTACTACTACTACTACTACTACTACGACTACGACTACGACTACTACTACTACTACTACTACTACTACCACTACGGCTACTACTACTTCTACGAATACCACTGCGACCACTACTACTACTACTACTACGACTACTACTACTACTACTACGGCGACTACTACTACTACTACTACTACTACTACTACTACGACTACTACTACGATTACTACTGCTACTACGACTTCGACTACGACTACGACTACTACGACTACTACTGTCACTACTCCTAATAGTACGACTACTACTTCTACGCCTACGTCTACTTCTACTTCTACTTCTACTTCTGCTACTACTACTACTACGACTACTACTACTACTACTACTACAACTACTACTACTACTACTACTACTCGTACGACTACTACGATTACCACTACTACTACTACCACCACTACTACTATTACTACTACTAATACTACCACTACGACTACTACGACTACTACTACTACTACTACTACTACCACTGCTAGTCTTACGACAACCACTACTACTACGGCTGCTGCTGCTACTGCGACAAGTACGACTGCTACGACCGTTAAAATCACTACTACCACTGATGCTGCTACTACTGCTACTGCTACTAGTACTACTGCTACTACTCCGACTACTACTACTACTACTACTACGACGACTACGACGACTACGTCGACTATAACGATTACGGCGATAACGAGTACTGCGACGGCGGCTACAGGTACTACGACGACTACGACTCTTACAACGACAGCTGCTTCTAATACTACGAATCCGACTACTACAACTACGACGACAACTACTCATACTACTACTACTACTACTAATACGACTACTACTGCTACTACTACTACTACTACTACTACTACTACTATTACTACTACTACTACTACTACTACTACTACTACTACTACTACTACTACTACTACTACTACTACTACAGCGACTACTACTACTACTACTACTACTACTACTACTACTACTACTACTACTACTGCTACTGCTAGTGCTGTTGCTGCGAATACTACTGCGACACACACACACACACCCATAACAACGATAATACGATCACTGACACGAACACTAACACTACGACAGCTTACGGATACTCCTATAATATTACGACTACCACTGCTACCAATAACAATACGATTGCGGTTGCAACTACAAATTCTAACATTACGAACTCGAATGCGAATGGTAAAGCCAATGCGAAGACCGTTGCTGAGACTACGACAATGACTACTAATACTACTACGACTACTGCAAGTACTACTACTACTACTACTACCACTACTACTACGACTACTACTACTACTACTACTACTACGAGTAATACTACTCCTAATACTACTTCTGCTACTACTACTACTACTACTACTACTACTTCTTCTACTCCTACTACTACTATTACTACTACTGTTACTACTACTACTACGACTACTACTACTACTGCTACTGCTACTACTACACTTCTACTACTACTACTACTACTACTACTACTACTGCTACTACTACTACGACTACTACGACTACTACGACTACTACGACTACTACGACTACTACTAGTACTACTACTACTACTACTAATACTACTACTACTACTACTACTACTACTACTACTACTACTACTACTACTACTACTACCTACTACGACTACGACTACTACTACTACTACTACTACTACTACCACTACTACTACGACAACAACGACGACGACGACGGCGACGACACTACTACTACTACTACTACTACTACTACTACTAACTACTACTACTACTACTACTACTACTACTATACTACTATACTACTACTACTACTACTACTACTACTACTACTACTACTACTACTACTACTGCTACTACGACTACTACTACTACTACTACTACTACTACTACTACTACTACTACTACTACTACTGCTGCTGCTGCTGCTGCTGCTGCTGCTGCTTCTACTACTACTACTACTACTACTACTACTACTATACTACTACTACTACTACTACTACTACTACTACTACTCCTAACTACTACTACGACTACTACTACTACTACTACTACTACTACTACTACTACTACTACTACTACTACTACTACTACTACGACTCCTACTACTACGACCACTACTACTACTACTACTACTACTACTACTACTACTACTACGACTACGACTACTACTACTACGGCTACGACTACAACTACTACTGCTACTACTGCTACTGCTGCTACTGATGCTACTATGATTAAAACTACTACTACTACTACTACTACTACTACTACTACAAATGCGAATACCAATGACACGAAAACTGAAACAAGTGCTAACACAGATGATACGAATGCGAATACTCATACTAGTACCACTGGGATTTCAAATAATACGAATGCGAATGCACATGCGAATGGGACTGCCAATGCCAAAGACAATGTCGATACTAAACCCGCTGCTGCTAGCACTGCTACGACCGACGACTGCTACTACGAAGCCGAGGTCTGAGCGAGGCTAAGCCATATGAGTCGGAATTAAAAGGGATTATGCCACACTGGACCGGTTTTCCACCATGATGGAACCTCCAAGGTGTTGCATCCCAAGATGGGCATACTTATATCTCGAGGCCTCCCGAATGGTGTCCTAGGAGATCGGATCGGAGGATATAAGGCCGCATTGTCGATACATCGGCGATGCCTCGCCGATGCATGGGCGATCCACCGACGATGTCGGTGATGCATCGACGCCGGCGACGTGGAGAAAATCGGGCTCCACATCGAGCCGCATCGCCGATGCATCGGCCACGCGGCACGATCCCCCGACCCCATCTACTCCGACCCACAAGGAGGCCTACATTGAACCTCCCAAAGTTGGATCCCAAGATGGGGATACGTCTCGGACGGATAAAATTGGCGATGCACCGCCGATGCAGTGGCGATGCACCGACGACGTCGACGATGCATCGGCGCTGTCGGAGAAAATCAGGCTCCACATCGAGCCGACTCGCCGATTTATCGGCCACGCGGCGCGATCCCCCGACCCCATCTCCTCCGACACCACTAGGGAGACCTAGATTCAACCTCCCAGGAGTTGCATCCCAAGAAGGTAGTACGTGTCAGACTGGTAAAATCGTCGATGCACCGTCGATGCAGAGGCGATGCAATGACGACGTCGACGATGCATCGGCGCCGTCGACGTGGAGATAACCGGGCTCCTCATCGAGCCAGTGCGCCGATGCATCGGCCACGCGACGCGATCCCCCGACCCCATCTACTCCGACACCACTAGGGAGACCTAGATTCAACCTCCCAGGAGTTGCATCCCACGATGGGGATGCGTCCCGGACGCGTAAAGTCGGCGATGCACCACCGATGCATTGGCGATGCACCGACAAAGTCGGCAGTGCATCGGCGCAGTCGAAGTAGATAAAATCGGGCTCCACATCGAGCCGAATCGCCGATGCATCGGCCACACGGCGCGATCCCCCGACCCCATCTACTCCGAGTCCACTATGGAGGCCTAGATTCAACCTCCCAGGAGTTGCATCCCAAGATGGGGATACGTGTCGGATCGGTAGAATCAGCGATGCTCCCCCGATGTATTGGTGATCAAACATCGATGTCGGCGATGCATCGGCGCCGTCGACATGGAGATAACCGGGCTCCACATCGAGCCGCATCGCCGATGCATCGGCCACGCGGCGCGATCCCCCGACCCCATCTACTCCGACACCACTAGGAAGACCTAGATTCAACCTCCCAAAAATGCATCCCAAGATGGGGGTACGTGTAAGACGGGTAGAATCGGCGATGCACAACCGATGCATTGGCGATGCACCGACGACGTCAACGATGCATCGGCGCCGTCGACGTGGAGAAAATCGGGCTCCACATAAAGACGCATCTCCGACGCATCGGCCACGCGGCGCGATCCCCCGACCATATCTACTCCGTCCCCACTAGATAGACCTAGATTGAACCTCCCAAGAATTGCAGATACGTGTAGGACCGGTCAAATCGGCGATACACCGCCGATGCATTGGCAGAGCACAGACGAAGTCTGCGACGCATCGGCGCCGTCGTCGTGGAGATAACCGAGCTCCACATCGAGCCGCATCGCCGATGCATCGGCCACAAGGCGCGATTCCCCGATCCGATCTAGTTCGACCCCACCAGGACGGCCTAGAATGACTCGGGCTGGGCCCCGGAGGCCTGGACCCCTTTCCTAGGACCAGTTTTTCGTAATGAGTCGTTTATTGCCGGTCCGAGGGCTCAGCAAGGGCTCCCAGAGGCCGAAAACATACAAGAAAAGCCCGCTCTAGTTTTTGTTGAAGCGTCGGATCTACCTTGCGCACGCGGGCGCGGCCGCCTGGGCCTGCATCTTCTCCTGCTCGATCACTTTTTCCTGGCTTGGCGGCGCGCAGAAGGGGGGTAGGGGGAGGGGGGAAGGCCTCTTGGAAGGAAGCTGAATCTCAGAAGGCGCCGGCCCTACATCTGTAGGCAAGGCCCGCGCCTTTGAAGAAGCAGGGGCGCCTCTATAGAGGCCTCCTAGACGGGGTCCGAGTAGATGGGGTCAGAGGATCGCGCCGCATCGCCGACGTCGCCGATGCATCGCTGATGTATTGCCGATACATCGGCGATGCATTGGCGATGCGGTGCGACCCTTCGACACCATCTACTCGGACCCCATCTAGGAGGCCCTCCTCCTCCTCCTCCCTCCTCCTCCTCCTCCCCTCCTCCTCCTCTCCTCCTCCTCCGCCTCTCCGCCTCCTCCGCCTCCTCCTCCTCCTCCTCCTCCTCCTCCTCCTCCTCCTCCTCCTCCTCCTCCTCCTCCTCCTCCTCCTCCCCTCCTGCCCCCTCCCCCCCTGCCCGTCTGCGCCCTTCCCCCGCTTCTGGGGCTGGGGATGCGGCGGGCCGCCCTCTCCGAGGGGGGGCGGGGGGCGGTCCAGGGCGCGGAGCGGCGGATGGAGGGCTCCTCCTCCTCCTTCTCCTCCTCTTCCTCCTCCTCCTCATCCTCCTCCTCCGCCCCCCTCGGCGTCGCGATTGTTTCACCACGGGGTCCTCCATGCCTTTTCCATATAGATATAAATACCTGCTACCTGTCGCACCCCGAAGCCAGTTTTGGGGGCGGGTCGGGCGCTTCGCATGAGACCTCCTCACAGCAAGCTGCGACTATGAAGCTCAAAAGTGGCAACGATCTCGCAGATGGAGGGCGGCTGGTTTTCAAAATGTGGCCCTCGCCTTCGCGCCGCGCACATACGTTTTTTGTTTGATTGCAGGAGCTTCACGGGCTGAGGGCGGATGGTTTTCGGAATGTAGCTCTCGCCTCAGTGCCGCGCGCATTCGTCTTGAACATTTGCAAGATGTTCACGGAGTGAAGGCAGCTTCTGTTCCAAATGTGGCTCTCGCCTGAGCGCCGCGCACACTCGTTTATGAAATGTGCAGGAATTTCACGGATTCCCATGGTCAACGTACCAGAAGCGGTGTTTTGGAAGGATTCAGGATCATGAGGGTGCAACAGTTACGTGGATTCGCGGTGTTGACATCCCAAGAATCGCGTTCTGGCACGATTCAGGATCGTCATGACGCTACAGTCAGCTTGATCCGCGGCGTTGGAATTCCGAGAACAATATTTTGGCATGCTTCAGGGCTTTTAAACGGTTGTCTTCCAACGAGGCAGTTCCCTCAGTGGAAATGAACCGTTGTAGGGGCCTACGAAGAGGGAGCTTGAAGGGAGGGATTATTCCAACATCGAAGACGACTCTTGGGTTTACGTACACTGGTCCTCCTCCTCCTCCTCCTCCTCCTCATCCCCCTCCCCCTCCCCCCCCCCATCCATTCTCCTCCTGCTCCTCCTCCTCCTCCTCCTGCTCCTCCCCCTCCCTCTCCAGCCTCCTTTTCCTCCGTCCCTTCTCCGTATAAATATATAGCCCCTCCCCTGCCACACCCAGAGACGTGTCGGTAGGGCGGGCCGGGCGTCTCGCCCGAGACTCCCTCGCCACTCGTGATCCTGAGACTAAGAACTGCCACACTTTCACGAATGGAGGGCGGGCCGTTTTCAAAATGTACCTCTCGCCCGGTTACGGCGCGAATTCGTCTGAAAAGACTGCAACAGCTTCACGGATGGAGGGCGGATGTTTCCAACATGTGGCTCTGGCATGTGGGCCCGCACCTCCGTCTTAAAATCAGCAAGAGTCTCACAGATGCAGACCAGGCCGCTCTCAAAATGTGGTTCTCGCCTTAGCGCCGCGCACACTCGTCTTAGAGGTGTCCAACCGCTTCCTGGATGCAGGGCGGCTGCTTGCATAAGTTGGCTCTCGCCTTAGCGCGGTACACATTCGCCTGGTTCAAGGAATTGTAGGATTCAAGTTCCAGGAATGGTGTTCTGGCACGCCGTAGGATTGTCAGGACGCAAAAGTCAGGCTGATTCGCAGTGTTGAAGTCCCAGGCATGGTGTTCTGGCACGATTCAGGGTAGCCAAGACGCCACAGTCAAGTTGATTCGCGGCGTAAGTATCCCAAGAACGATATTTTGGCACTGTTGAAGATTCTCGAACGGTTGTCGTGTGATGGGGCACATGCCGCAATGAAAGAACTTCCTGTAGTGAACTACAAAGAGGGAACTTGGAGGAAGGGTTTGTTGCAACATCGTTGGTGCGTCCTGGGTTTACACCTCCTCCTCCTCCTTCTCCTCCTCCTCCCCGGAGATGAGGACCCAACCGGACCCAACCCCTGGGACCGGCTTTTCATCCTGCTGGGATCGGCACGAGAGTTGCCAAGGGGGGCAGGGGGCTATCACTAGACGCCAAGGTGGGTTATACCTGGCCGAACCTGGCGCAGAAATGGGCGACAGATGCCCCGAGTGGCCCAGGGGGCCGCCAAGACCACCGCCCGCAGGAGCAGCGTCGCATCATCAGAGGTCTGGGTAGCAGAAGTGAGGGGGAGACCAGCTGTTTCCCTGGAGGATGAAGAAGCACTCTCTCTCTCTCTCTCTCCCTCTCTCTCTCTCTCTTTCTCTTTCTTTTTACGCATGTATACCAAATAGATCAAATGATAAAGACGTGTGTGTGTGTGTACATGCTCAACACCTCAACAAACATTCGTCCGACTGGTCTGTACGAGGGGTCGGAGGTGCGGAAACATCTACCTGCTCAGGCGAGGTCGGGGGGCCGTTCGGGCTGGTCTGTCGACCTGCGCTAACCAGAGCCAGCGACACGGTTGCTGAATCACTCCCACCTCATGCGGACCTGGAAGATGGTCCTGGGTAAAAATACATCTATCCTCCTCCCTCAGCCTCAAGTAGCACGAGGCAAGGCAAGGCGCCGATATACGCCCCAGGGGGGGCGGCCCTCTAAGCGCTCGGCGGGGGCGCCGGAGCGCCGAAACTCAGACCTCGTAGTACACGATTGCTTCAGGATCTGGAAGCTGCATCATTGACCTACTGAGACAATCCTTCCTGTCAGATTGAAAATGGAACGCCCCGAGCAGCACGGGGAGGGCAAGAAAGAGCGCGGGGAGGCGACGGGGACAGCAGGGGGAGGAGGAGGAGGAGGAGGAGGAGGAGGAGGAGGAGGAGGAGGAGGAGGAGTTACCCATTACGCTGCTTGTCCATCGAGTCTGCGGAAGGATGCGCAGAGTGTGCGCAGGTGCACAAGCAATCTACTCAATTGCGCGCCGATTCGATCAGACAGTCAGTTCTGCGTGTCCCATACGCCGGCCCTCTGAGAGGGCCGCCCCATAGAGGCTGGAATGCGGGTCGCATCGTATCGCATAGCATCGCAGTCGATCCACTACTCGAATCTTGGATCCGAGCATGTATTTCCCCAACGTCTGAACGCTCAGGCGAGGACCGCTCAGGCGAGACGCCTATTTCGAACAAGGATCCACTTGAACCTAACCCATGCTTTTCATGTTCGTCTTGCGCTCATTTTCCCTCGTTCTGTCTTCACTCCGCCTGTGCTGCAAGACGAGAGCAAAACGAACACGGCCCACGAGATTGCCAAAACACCGTGTAAAGCGAGCCCTGCGCTTGATGCACGCTCTGGCGAGAGCCACTCAGGCGAGAGCCGCTCGGGCGAGAAGCCCACTCCGAAAAGGATCCCGCCCCCCTTCGCCCGTGCAACTGCTGGCGGCCTCGAGGAGGGTGCCCGGCGCCGAACCGAGAGCCCCATCTGCTCCGAAGCGGTGCCTGGCACCTCGGGGTGCTCCGGGGAGCGACGACCAGAACTGGGTCCTGCGCGAGGTGGCGGAGCGACCCTGCGCCGCGGCTTCCGCGGGCCGCTGGCGCGGCACGCCACGCTGGAAGCGAGAGCACCCACGCGCGGCCGCACGCGGGCCGCGTGCGCGCCAACGCCGGCGAAGACGACCCCGTCGCGTTCCGTCGCCCAGTGCGTTCTCGAGCAATTGGATGGGTCTGCCAAGGGTTCGCCCTGTGGTCGGCGGCGGGCTCCACGTGGGCGCCCCGTGCGGTGGCCGTGGGAGCCGTGGGCCCCGCGTGCGCTGCCTGGGTCTGCGGGGGTCTCGCCTGCTGGGCGGCCATGGGCGCACCGTGGCCGCCCCGTGCGCCGGCCAGGTCTGCCGAGCATTCGCCTGTTGGACGGCTGGATGCGCCTGGTGGGCGCCCGGTGCTTGCTTGGACCCATTTGTCGCAAGGCCTGGGTCACACCCACGTGCTTACACTTAGCTCACACCGCACAGCTTGCACCACGAAGCTTCCACCACATAGTTTACGTTATACTCCCTGCACCAGTCATAGCGTGCACCACATCGGTTGCACCACAGCCCAAGAGGGCCCCAAGATGGCCCAAAACGGGCCTCAGAGACGGAGCCCTAATCGAAAATGCAAACCTTCCGCCCCAAGGGGCCCCCAAGAGGCCCCAAGAGGCGCCGAAGAGGCCCCGAGAGGCCCCCAACAGGCCACCAAGAGGCCCAAAGAGGTCCCCCACAGGCCCCAAAACGGCCCCCAAGAGGCCTGAAAACTGCCTCCAAGAGGCCCCCGACAGGCCCTTTCATAAGATCCCAACGAACATCCACTAGGCATATAACCCACAGCCCAGGCACGGCGGCGGGACTTACTTTCCGTAGGCAGCTGGACGAATTAATTGTATCCACGTGTGTATGCATGTGTACATGGTTTGTCTGTATTTATGTATCTACATATACATGTGTTGATTTGTGTTTGTTTGGGGGATGTTGGCGTTGGTTTCGCTTCGGCCTTTCGACGGCCCAAGAAGGCCCAAGAGGCCCCAACGATCGCCCGAATATGGCCCCGAAGGCCTCAAACGTGACCTTATGACGGCCCAAAAAAAAACCAGGACGGCCCCAGAAAGCCGCCCAAGGTCGCCCAAGGTGGTCCACGATGGCCTCCCAGATGGCCCATGATGGTATCCAAAACAGCCCGAGAGGGCCCAACATGCCCCAAAATCCACCCAAGAGGCCTCCGAGACGGCCCAAGACGGCCCACGAGGGCCCCAAGGGGTCTCCAAGAAGGCCCGCGGGGCCCCCAAGAGGTCCTCCACCGGGGCCCGAAGAGGCCAACATCACTGATGTCCCTTGCGTTGCTGGCGGATGCGCAAGGAGGAGGAAGGCGCCGCCTCAGCAGAGCTGCCCCGACTACGGGGACGGGCGCGCAACGCCGTAGCGCTCACATTGGGACGCCGAACAAGCCGTCTTCAAGCACCGACCACTACTCAGCAGAGAAAGGCACAAGAAACCAACTGTTAGGTTTCGCATCGTACCCTCGCGATTCTAAGTCGGCGCGAATATCGCCAGCCCACCCCGTGCGCGGACGATTCGGAAGCCGGCCTTTTGCTCGTCTGTTCCTGCTGTCATCCCACATAGTAGCGCGCAACGGCGATTTCCGAGACGATTGCGCCGTCACCCAGTGAGCGAATCTCCACGCCCGTGTTCGCCACAGCAAACACCAGTTCTCCATGTTGTTGGAATGTGCATATCCTTCGATTGTCTGGTTATTACGATAACCCACTTAACCCAGGATTCAATCACCTCTTGGTCGTGCACGCCGTCACTGTCAGAGGTCGCCGTAGATGAGCTCGCCGACTCGAGGTCCGCCTGCGCTTCCACCGGCTGTCTGCCAAATTCCAGGATCACGCGTAGCATCTTACGTCGACTTGTTCGCGCGGTGCGTCGTCATTCCGCCATCAGGTTCCAGCTGGAAGTTACGTACACCACCGCTGGGGGAACGACGCTGTCCAAAAGGCGAAGGTAACTGGACGAAAAGTATCGCTTGCATGCCAACTCCGATTGGTGCGCCACGAATGCTTTCCAACATTGGCAAATCCGGCGCTCGATCTAATGCTGCGCGCAGTCCCCGCACTCCAGAATCTGCCCAAGTTTTTCCCTGCTGTGTCAGAACTCAAGATCTCGACGCGCATGCCGTGGAAATCCGCGCGCGTGAATTTCCCCCACCATGTCATGTTCGTCGCATTGGTAAAGGAGTTCGTCCTATCCGGGTGCAATTTGAGGCCAACTGCACCAGCTTGGTCGTGTGCATCCGACAACACCTGTTTGACCTGATGCAGCGTGATGGCGGCAAGAAGAACATCGCCAGCGAAACGTAGCTTTCTCATGCTCCACTCCCGTGCGCATTCCACTTGAATACCATATCCCTTGGCTTGCCAAGCCACTTTGACACGTCTCACAAGATCTTCAAACATCGCATTGGACAGCAAGGAGCTTAGCGGATATCTTTGTTTCGTCCCACGTGATATATCAAACCAGCAACTGCGAGCGTCTGCAAGCAAGCGTGCTGTCATACAACCGTTGTAATAATCTGATGTAGCCTACAGGTACATCCAGCCTTTAAAAGTGCATTCCATGAACCTCGGTGTGCCACGGAATCGAAAGCATTCTGGACGTCCACCGCTGCGGACCACAGGGGACATTGGTGTTCGCCTGACTCTTCCTGGGCCATCATCATCGTGATGAAATGGTCGTCTGTCGAAAAAGATGTCCGGAACCCAGCTTGATCGGCGCTCTGATGTGGTTCCAAGATGAATAAAAAATCGGTTACAAAAGAGCCGCGCGAATAACTTGTTCAAGATAGGAATAACGAGGATTGGGCGGTAATTATGCGGCAACCTGTCGCTTCCGGATTTGCGAATCACCTTGACCACGGACTGCTTCCACGATCTGGGTTGCCCTGAAGATTCATGCAAGACGTCATTGCCAAGATCTGCAAGAACACCCAACAATATGTCGCCACTCTCAAAAAGCATATCAGCAAATAACCCCCCATGTCCGCGCAATTCTCCCGCCTGCGCTACCCGATCGCGTCTCGAGCCTCAAGAACCCCGGCGCCCAAATGTGGACCTCCCAATTCCGGCAAGATCAGCACCGATACCTTTGACTAATGCAATGATTCGTAGCAAGCGGCAAACACGTCAACCATATCCCACGATCGGTAACACCTTTATCTCCGTCCAGCACACTCGTCATCAACGCTCTTCTTACCATGGTCGCATGTCGAGAGTTCTGGTTCAAGCCGGAACATCGCGCGGGATGCTGTGGATGCGGACGGCCGCCTCAGATGTGCGAAGTCGTTTGAGATCCTTCCGGAGGCGCTTGTTCGGTAAAGCTCGACGTGCGGGGTCGGACGCGTCTCACTGGGCAGCAGTGCGCTCCCGGATGCGACCTCGGAGCTCAATGAAATCGCCCCCCCCGTTCTCCTGATTCGGTTGGTTCTTGCTGTCGGCACCTGACGACCGCAAAGGCGTTTTCGATGGGGTCTGCTTGGTGCCTTGCATCCGCGCGAGCCTCCCAGGAGCGCATCTTTGCTTGCAAAGTATTTCTGGAACCACTGTTGTCTATCGTGTTTCATGGTGTCGCACGTTTCTTGGATTGCTGTCGTAACGGCGGTTCCTTGGGCGTTGGGTGGAAATCCGGCGTCATGAGGACTGCACGGAGGTCAGATACCATCCCCATCTCTGTCACTGAACCGCAGTTTTGACATGTTTCCACATCTTGCGGTCTACGATAATATAATCTATATGTCGAAGACGCCCACTGATTCAAATATGTGTGACTATGTTCTCTGGCGTCTTCGGGACGAGGGCGTTGGCGATGACAAAATTCTGTACTACTGACCGTTGCTTCAACCATTGCCCGCGAGACGTCTCTACATAAAACCAAAACGTCCGATCACCTTCGAACTGTCCGTGTCGAGCCGGCTCCCAACTTCAGCATTACAACCTTCTCCGAGGATCGTTATGTAATGCTTGCGGTCTGCCTCTGCGCATATGCAAAATAAGGACGTATACATGGCATGCACGTGGTTGTCGCAGATCTGGCATGGGGAAAATAAGAAGAGATTGGCCGTATGACCTTGCCGTGGACCTGAAAATCGACATAGACCAAACGCTCATTCACAAAACGGTGTTTCGAACTGCGTTCGCCCATCGCTTGTTGATGACAACAGCCACGCCCCGCTGGTGTAGCTCATATCCTGCATCAACGAACAAATGCCCCCAGTCCAACACAGTAGTCTCCTCCCGACGTGTACGCATAGTTTCGGCATATACGATTCCCATGCATCTCAATATGAAGGTCGTCCACACGAGCTTCATGTGTGAGACCTCTGAAATTCTTGGAACAAGCCTTGCCATAGAAAGACTTGCCAAAACGGTATCGTCCATGCGCGATACGTGATCCACAGCCCGTCCTCGAATTAGCCGGGCCAGAGCCGGACCGTCAACGCAATCTGCCCCAAGATTTGCACAAGGAGACCCCAAGAAACCTCCAAGAGGCCCCCTGGAAGTTCCTGAGGCCCCAAGAATGATGAAAAAACTCCCAAGAGGTCTCATCATCCTTCCTTTGTTCTTCCATGTCCCTCCCTCTTCTCATCCTCCTCTTCCTCCCCCACGTGTTCCCCGAAGGGTTTTTCCAGTGGCTGGGGAAGCGCATTGTCCAATAGCGTGACCAAACGTTGCCCAAACGCTTGGCCACATACACGTTTCCTAAGAGGCAAAGGACGGCGGTGAGTCGCCGTAGGCGTCTCAACATGCTTTGAACGGTACACGCGCACTGTAACGAAAATCCTTCCTTTTCCCCATCATAATTAACATCATCAGCATCAGCATCAGCAGCAACATCGTCGTCACCAGTATCATCGTCAGTGGCACCATTATCATCATCAGCATCATCATCATCCTCATCATCAACATCATCACCATCAGAATCATCATCGTCATCCGCATAATTACCGTAATGGTCGTAACCGTCATCACCATCATCCGCATCATCATCATCACCATCACCATCATCATCATCATCATCATCATCATCATCAGCATCAGCATCATCATCATCATCATCATCATCATCATCATCATCACAATCATCATCACAGTCATCATCAGCAGCAGTATCACAAGCACCATCAGCATCATCACACTCATGTCATTCATCCTGCTGGCTCCCGTTGGCTCTGAAGCTGACCGCCGCCACGGAACGATCGAGCAGCAAAAAAGCACAGCAAAGACACAAGGAGAAGCGACGAGCAATAATCGGTTGCCACAGCGCACCGCAGCTTGCTGTACGACCCAACCGATCACCTGCCTGATGACACACGCACCAAGGGGCGCACGATCGTTTTTATCCGGTGCCTCCTAACAGCGCGCGCGCGCGGACAAGAGCCCGTTGAAACAAAACTCGAACGAGCTGAGACAGCAGGAACAGATGAGACAAGACAGCTGGGGAGAACAGACCTGACTGCCTGCATCCAGCTGTTCAAGCCGCGCCCGCCCCGCAGGGCTCAATAACGACACCCCCGGTGCCGCCCCGTCACTCCCCAGGCCGACTGCCACCCCTACGCACTTCCAGGACGGGGCACCGGGGCCGTGGGAAGAACGGGTGGGGATCCCCCAAGGAGCCGCCCGCAGGCGACCCGCGCCCCGGCCCAGGCCTTGGCGGGCTACCAGGTTGGCCATCGCAAAGGAGATGCAACGTAGCGACGAGAGTGCAATAGGGGGAAAACAAACCTACCTCGCTTTTGACCACCCTCGCTTCCAAGAGATACCAAACGATGCCAAATTGCAGCCTGTACTGGTCAGGCCGCTTGACGAGGAGGCGCGTGGTATGGCTTGGTTTTGCCTGGAAGCGAAAGCAAGGTAGGTAATTCACGCTCTGATGCAAGTTTCTCTCCCCCTGGTCCGCTACGGGCAAACAGGGCTTACGAGCGGGCTGCTACCCGCCTGGTTTGCTGGGACGCCCGAAGGCACCAAGTGGCACAGGCGCCTCCTCCTCCTCCTCCTCCTCCTCCTCCTCCTCCTCCTCCTGCTCCTCCTGCTCCTCCTGCTCCATGTACGCAACTAGCAAGCCTCCTGGCCTCGAGAGCCCCTGTCCCGCCGAGGGCACGCCTGGGTGGAATGTAACTGAGAGAGGCGGTTCTTGGCGGGCCATCATCCCAAGTGCGGCGAGAATGCGACGATAACCAAATGAAATATTCAACACTACGGTGCCGATCTCTGCATAAGCCCGCGCGCGGCGCCGTTTCTTGCACTTTGGCCTGACGGGCCCAACTCGGAGGGACGAAAACCTCATTCTCCTCCTCCTCCTCCTTCTCCTCCTCCTCTTCCTACTCCTCCTCCTCCTCTTCCTCCTCCTCCTCCGCCTCCTCCTCGCCGTCGTCCTCCTCCTCATCATCCTCCTCGCTTGCGCACGCCTCGATACGCTGCGACGTCGCCTTCGAGGAGGACAGGGTGTTGATCAGCTCCTCGCGGGCGCGCGGGCGCAACTCGCTGCAGGGGTGGGGAGGCCGCGGGGGCCTGTTAGCTCCAAATGGCGGCAGGTGTGCTCTGCAGACTGCCTTCGAAGGAAGAACAACTGTCCATACATATAAACTCACGAAACTCCGCGCGGATTTCAAAGTACTTGTACCACTACCCTTGCCAAGCTTTCGCCTTTTTGAGCCTCCTGGGAGACCCTCGCTGTCACCGCCGCATTCGCACCGAAATCCTAGTCTAAATGCAACCACTTCAAGGTCCTGGGAGCCTCTGGCGGTCCTCGGGAGGTAGTCTCGGTCTCAGTTGGGTCCGCAGTTTCCCCAGGAGGCCCTCGCGCACGAAGATTGGACGAACAAACTGGGGGAGGGCAGAGAGCCCAGACCGCATCCACCCCCTCCCTCCTCCCTTCTCCCTCCTTCGTCCTCCGTCCTCCGTCCTCCTCCTCCTCCTCCTACTCCTCGTCCTCTTCCTCCTCCTCCTCCTCCTGCTCCTCCTCCTCCTCCCTCCTCGAACTGTCCGAGCTCCGCACTCATGTATTGGATCGGCCCTGGAGTCCCCCTGGCGGCGCCTCGTTATCCCTATCGCGCGCTCTTGGATGGCTACATATATATATATATATATATATATATACATATATATGCACACACATATATATATATATATATATATATATCACAGAGAGAGAGTTCGCCCGCTCCTCCTCCTCCTCCTCCTCCTCCTCCTTCCTCTTCCAACTCCTCCTCCTCCAACTCCTCCTCCTCCCTCCTCCTCCTCCTCCTCCTCCTCCTCCACCTCCTCCTCATCCTCCTCCTCCCCTATTTCCTCCTCCTCCCCCATTTCCTCCTCCTCCTCCTCCCTCCTGGCCCACTCGGCACCAGCCACGGAGTGGCCGCGAGCGCAACAAGCCCCTGCGGGTGCTGCGTCACCGGCGCGGTGACATCCGAGAGGGCCCTCTGCGGGCTGGCTCGGCGCCTCGGGCGCCATGCCTCAACGAAGGGACGCATCTGGCCAGGGCGTCTCCGAACAAAGCGCGGGGGAGTACGCGTCGAGCCGTGTCCGTTGACGCTGCACCCGAGCCTTGAACATCCCACGTGGATGGCGAGGGAGTCTCTGGTCCTGAGTGTGAGGACGCATATGCCCAGAGCGCACGGGAGGCAAGTGCGAGGAAGTGTAGAGCTAGAGCTGTTGTCGTCGTAGTTGGGCCTTCACCAACCCAAGTGGATTGCGAGGAAGTCTTCGGCGAGAGCGCCAGTCCTGAATGTGAGAACGCATCTGCACAAGGCGTGCGTGTGGGAATGTGTTGCGATGAAGTACCGTGCGGGAGCCATTATTGTCGCAAGTGGGCCTTCACCATCTTGACGGGACTGCAAGGATGTCTCGGGCGAGAGCGGCATCACTGACATCGGGGGTGTCTCTGGCTGAGGCGCCTTGGATCACACTGCGAGAAAGTATACAACGGGAGCCGCTGTCGTCGCAGTTGGACCTTCACCAGCTTGACTGAAGCAGCGCGACAGGGTCTAGCGCGGAAGCGCCGTTCCTGAGTTTTGGGGCCCAGCTATGCTGGGCGTCTGGGAGGAAAGGGTGAGGAGGAATCGTGCGGGAGCCGTTGTCGTCGCAGCTGGGCCTTCCACGGCCAGGATTTTAAGTGAAGCCCGCGCTCCCGAGGAAGCATCGCCTTCGAAGAGAATGTAGCCGCACCATTGCGAAAACGCCCGAAACCGTTTTCCCTGATCAACCAATATTGTCCTCTGGAAATGAATGTTCGACGACGGCTAATATCACGAGGACGACGATGACGACGACGACGACGACGACGACAGCGACGACGACAACGACGACGACGGCGGCCTCGTCATCCAGGATGTTGCCTTTTGCGCTCGAGAGTTGCTCCAAGATGCGGTCCTCGATGACCTTCAGCTGCGCCTCCCGTGGGCACCGCTTTCCTCCTCTCCAATCTCCTCCTCCTCCTCCTCAATCTCCTCCTCCTCCTCCTCCTCTTCCTCCTCCTCCTCCTCCCCTCCTCCTCCAACTCCTCGTCGTCCTCCTCCCTCCTCCTCCTCTAACTCCTCCTCCTCCTCCTCCTCCTCCTCCTCCTCCTCCTCCTCCTCCTCCTTCTCCTCCGCATCCTCCTCCTACGTTTCATCATCCTCCTTTCCTCCTCCTCCTCCTCCTCCTCCTCATCCTCCTCCAGCTCCTCCCCCTGTTCATTACCCTCAGCCTCCCCCCCCCCACCCACCCCTCCCGCCCTCCCTCTCCTCCCGTTCGTCCTGCTATTCCTCATCATCCTCCCCATCTTTTTCTTAATATTATTCATACTGTGATTACTCATCCAACTCTTCTTCGTGATAGTAGTAGTATTATGACTAGTATCGGTACTCGTAGTATTCGTCGCAGTCTTCGTAGTAGTAGCAGAACAATCATTATTGACCGTGGTGTTCGTCGTACTCGTGATACTCATATGATTAATATTGTTTTGCTTTGATCTAGTAATACGACTATTATCCTTAGTAGCATTAGCATTGTTCGTTTTCATGGTGTTCCTCCACCTCCTCCTCCTCCTCCTCCTCCTCCTCCTCCTCCTCCTCCTCCTCCTCCTCCTCCTCCTCCTCCTCATCATCATCATCATCATCCTCCTCTGCCCTCGCGCGGGAAGGGGGGGAGAGACGGGGGGGGAGGGGAAAGCAGAAAGAGGGCGCGGGGGGAGAGAAGGGAAGGAAGATTGGGGGCAGGAAAGGAGGGGAAGATAATGGAGAGGGTACATAGGAATACGGGGAGGGAGAGAACAATGGGAGAGGAAGAAGGGGGAGGGAGGAGGCGGGGGGAGGAATCGGAATCGGAATCGAGCTCGGGGGGCACTAGGTTCGTCCGTTCGTGTGAGATGCCTGGGCAACTCCTGTCTGAATTCACCAGTTTGTAACATTCAGAGTAAAACCTGTCTTTGCCCTGAGTAAAACATTCAGAGTAAAAACAGTTTGTAACATTCAGAGTATTCTGGGGGTCCGCTCGTGCAGACAGGAGAGCACTGCAAAGCGGTCTGAGGCACCCTCGTCTGCCGACTGAGCTTAGGCTGAAGGGCGGGGCGAGCCACCCCGCCCTGGACGGCGGGGACACAATGGCCACTCCCGTCATCCAGGGCACAACTGGCTCGCTTCCTACATCCAGCCTCAGACCTCCGAACAAAAAGATTAATGCTCAAAGCTCGGGCCCAGGGGGCCGGGTGAGTTTGGCTCCCAGAAGGAGGCTCAGCGGCCTGAGAAACACCGCGGCCACTCACCCACCCCCCTTTCCCATTCCCTCTCTTCCGCCTCTCGGGCGGCTGCAAACGCCAACTGCCGGCTGCCACTCCTGGGCGTCGGAGCGCGGCATCCAGCGCGGCAGCTCCTCGCTCTACCATCTGCAGAAGCCGATTGGGGAACTGTGCAATCTGCACACGCTGGATGGCCGTCAGCCTCGGCAACTGCGAGCGTCCTACTGCTTCTGCTTGCTGCCCGTCGACGTACCCTCGAGCACCTCGAGGAGGTCCTGCGCCGCCCGCTCCAGGGGGGGCCCTGGGAGCTGGGCCGTGCTTCTTGACACCGCCGCTCTGCGCCAGCGCCGCCATGGTCGCCGCCTGCACCGCGCCGAGTTCCGTGCCCATCGCAATCGTGGCTTTCGCCTGGCCTGGTTGGCCATCCTTGACTTTGGCTGCCTTGCACTTGCAGTACATCGCTCTGCCCAGCAGGTCGACTGGCGCCTTGCCCTCCGCCGCCGCCTCTTTCGCCCAGAACTTCGTCAGGCACCGCGTGTTGGTCGGCTCGAGCACGATATGCGCCTTCGACAAGCCCGACATGAGGCCCGCGAATACGTGCGCGCACGGCGGCCCATGGCGTTCTTGAGCGGCAGGGTATCCTTTTGCCGCCCTGGTGGCCACGTGCAGGTCTTGCCTTGGGCCATCATCTCGACTGCGATGTGCGCTTTTGCGTCGACGAGCACCGCGTTCCACGGCATGCCTGCGATCCCCCTGGCCTCGGCCGCGTGCGTCAAACTGAGCTTTGCGAGGACGACGAGCAGCATCTCGACTGCGCCGGCACCTTCTCTTGAGGCGAGCAACTCTTGGATCTGCACCTTGCGAGCTGGTCCGTCGGAGCCCAAGCTGGATCCGGCACCTCTCTTCAAGCCCCAGGCAGGGGCGGCTACGGCAAGGGACATTGCGGGGTCGATATGGCCGCGTCGATACCAGCTCCGATAATACTTCGAATGGTGGCACGGGACTATGCAAATGCTCTTGTAGCTGCTCAAAGGCTTGGGCCCGAAATTCACACGGACGGCGGTCTACCCGATCAGGACGCCCCACCACCACCAACCACCACACACACACACACGCACACACAATGTATCTCGAGCGAGCAATGCAATGTCCACCTCTGGCCACGCTCGAGGGAAGACGTCGCTGCGCAGTCATCACACATCCGAAGACGACGAGGCATAATGGGCACACACTCGTGGTAACTAGGTCTACACATCACGCTGTCAATGTTTGGCCATCCTATGTTTGGCCTTAGTTGTGTCACAGCAAGCTGTACATAATATACCATTTCCCAATAAGAACATACAGCTCCATCCTCCTCCACCCGTGTGTAGTAGCAGTAGTAGCTGCTTGAGAAGGCAACTGACATGGGTGCCATTCTGGTGGCAGCACAGCTGGCATGTATACTCCCTCATCGAAATACAGTGAAGCCGTGATTAATCAATACCCCCTTCACCCCGCACGAATACGCACCCAAAGATACCCGCCCCCCATCATCATGCCCATCTACTCCTTCGAGTACATCCTGACGAAATTGGTCTACCCACGGATTTGCATGTTATGCCAGGTCTCCCCGGATCAGCGCCGGTTCGTCCTCAAACGAGATGTGGCCGAACATGGGGGTGAGAATCTGGCCATTCCTCCACTAGTGGGCGATCATGGTCTGACGCCAACGAAGGCGCCGCGCCCGCGTCTCGAGGCTCGCGGGTGCCATTCGCCGATGCCCCAGTACTTGTGCTGTGCTGAGTGCGCGATGCTGTTGTCCAGTGTCTCTCGTAATTCGCGCGCAGCTCCTCTCGTAGCCCCCCTCGCGCACCGCGCGACTAAATGATCTAATTCGCCATATGGTTGCTTGGAGCAAATATAGGCTACATTAGACTGCAGCGCGGTGTTGTGTACACAGCATGCCGGGAGCCTGCGCCCCACCCCCCACTGAGCGCGCTTTAGGAACCAAAAACTCCGGAGGAAGAAGCCGCCGCCACCGCCTTCTCGCGGTACGCATGCTCAACTACATAGCTAGAATTAGCTCCCATTCGTACTCCTAGATATCTGGCGCGGGCACAGCGCGGGGCGGGAAGGGCAACCCCTTGCACTCTAAGATCACGCGCATAGGTCCCCGACCCAGGCCCCGAGAGAACAGGTGCACTTTCTTGCTTGCTTATATTCTGCATGCAACCGATTCCGGCCAGGGCCTGATCCAGGAGGGCATCAGCTTGCTCGCTCATCTGAGCAAAGTCCTGGATCCCTCGGCGCGGCCCCCCGATCAAAAACTTCAAATGTCGTCGGCATACAGGCTGGGTGACACATCTACGGCCCCATCCAGGAATGGGCGCCGGGTAACCAACTCCCCCGCCACGAAACCCTCCCGCTCGAGTCGCCCCCCTAATCCTGGATAACTGCCTGGAATCTCTGGACAAACTGTCGCCCGAAATACGGGCCCCCCATCATGCCTCCGCATCCTGGCCCAAAAAACGGGGGCCCTCTTCGCGCTGTAAAGCCACTACGCCTTCTCCAAATCGCCGGCAGCCTAGACGTGCGTGGCCGCCCTGCATCAGCTCCACTGCAGCAGCCCGCATGTCTGCCCACTTCACACTCGCATACGCATGCGCGAGGCCACGTGGACGCAACAGCCCAAGCCGGCGTGCTCCGCGAATGCGCCACATCATGATTAGGGAATTGGCAATGGTAGTCTCCTTACATCTGTGGGGCAACAAAAAACCTAGCACCCGGGGCGACATCTCCGGGGTCGCGGAGCGGGCGGGGTACCAGCCCATACCCAGCGGGGGGAGGGGTGGATCGCAAGCCACGAGGCCGCTCCCCCAAAGGTGGTGCCATCGGTTCCTTTCTCCTGTCTACGAGACCCCCATGCAGGAGTGCCAAAAGACAGGCGCGCGCAGACTGGTTCTAATTCTGAGACAGGCGCCTCCGAGGTGCGATCTGAAAACTGGCGCATCTAGCTCGGGCCCTGGAGCCTCCAACCCACGATTTCTGAACGAGGCGACCGTGGGCGGGGCCCACAGAATAACTAAAAGCTCAACAGGGGCGGCCCAACTCGGCACAGCCTTTCTCTTGGGAGCTCCCAGAGCCCATCCCTCGAGTTTGCGAACATGCGACTCGGTTTTTTTTTGAATTGCTCATTCAGGGGGGCTGGTCGCGTCAGGGGCTCAAACTTCATCAATTCGGGCTCGGGCAAAATCTATCCGGGGCGGGACGAGCGCAGCCTGCATAACTCCCTCGCGCCCTGGGAGCGAAAGCTGGTCGAGCCATTCTTTCTCTGCCCATGGTGCGACCTGCGCGGCAAGATAGGGGCGCCGCTTAGCGCCAAATTTGCTGCCTGCTGCGCGCCGTGGGAGGCGATATACATCATATAA
This sequence comes from Prorocentrum cordatum, assembly GCA_963575745.1. Lineage (NCBI taxonomy): Eukaryota > Dinophyceae > Prorocentrales > Prorocentraceae > Prorocentrum > Prorocentrum cordatum. Next base: position 53,634 of record CAUYUJ010021968.1, on the reverse strand, counting down.
TTCCCTTGCCCCCCCCCCCCCCCCCCCCCCACTGCTCCCACATCTCATTGATCGCTCTGACCTGAAATGCCTTCCAAACCAATATCCGTACCCGCTTCATATGTCGAGACAGGGCTCTCAGCGCTTCTGAAATCCGTCGCTCGTCATCTGAAGGTTCAGCAGCATCTGGTTCTTGACTGGCGTCGGGTACATTATTCACCGTCACGCCTCTGGGACTGCCCAATGCCACTCGAAGTTCTCGGCGCTGCCGTAGCAATTGCCGACGGTGTATTTGCAGAGCAGCATACCTTGGATCCTCTTGCTGCTCAGCCGTGGGGTACTCTTCTCCAATATCCAGCATCACTCCCTCAAGTTGTGCCCGCAAAGCATCAGGCAGGGCGCCAGGTCCCTCATCAGCTCATCCTGCTGCAATCGCTCTTCCACGGCTAGAATGTAATCATCGCGCACAGCTGAGACATGGAATGCCTCAAGCAACGTGTCCCTGTCCCTTGTTGTACGCGTCGTCTGTCCCTGAGTCGCAGTCCAAGCAGGCAATTGGAATCGCACGTGCAGGAACATACGGCCTCGTCGTACTCTGGTGCCGATCAACTGTAGCCGTCGCGATAGCTGCGCCAGCGTCACTGGCACATCCCAAGCTGGTCGGTACACACATATAGTCAACAAGAGTCTCCACACCGCTTGCTCCATGCCACGTAGACTGACCAAGATCTTAACTTCTGGCCGTCATATGATGGCTCGCAAGAAGTTCGCGTAGTAGCTGTCCCGCCAAGTGTTCAGTCCGCGCCCCCATCTCTCCAGTAGCTTCTGCTGGAATAGTCAAACCGCTCGGCGGTGGTGCGATTCCCATGCCGTCGTTCAAGCCCGTACATATAATGGGAACGTTCCTGCCCGGTGCTTTGCTCAACACATCTGCGATCCAGTCGATGAGGCCCCGCACCGTGCGGCCATACTTGGTTCCCTCCTCCTTTGCCTTCACCCTCGGCGGGAAGTACACACCAATGAGAGTGAAAAGGTAAAAAAGATGACGCCACTCTGACTGCAAGTCCGCGACCAGCAAGGGCCTGTCCTGGGACTGTGATACGTCGGATATGTCGTTGTTGTTTGTTGCATCCAAACGTCATACTGGTACCCGCAGAACTGTTTGTATACTGGCCGGGGCACCATCCACCTTCCACCTGCCATCTTCGTCCAAGTCGTCGCTGCTGGACTCGTAGTGGACACGCTGCGTCGTTCCAACGACTGTAACACAATCGGAATTTTCGCACGCTTCCTGTCTGTCACGTCGAGAGGATGAGAGGGGATTGTAATGTCCGCATCGCCATACGTGTGGTAGTAGTTGCGGTGGCGTCGCGGGCGTTCCCATCTCCCACGATCATTTCTCCAAAAAGCTAAAGGCATACTCCCGCGGCCATGATGGCCACCAGCAGCCTGTGTTGCGACATCCGACCTGACAGGTCATAGAAAAAATGCTGCGAGGTCTATGGCCGCACTGCAATTGCTTAAGTCGTGGCGGCGGCTAGGAGGGAGGAGGGAGGAGGGAGGAAGAATGATTGGATTGGTCACATCTACGGTGGGAACCATGGGCTAGCAAGCGGCAGGCATCAAACCAGAAACATCCACTTGTTGTCACCGCCAGCCGAGCAAACGTCACCAGATCAGCTGGTGGTTGGCACTTCAACCCAGCAGCTGGGAGACAAGGGTGAGCTCCGCAAGGACAGCAGTATTGCTCTCAGCGTGCGAGGGGTGCTTACCCTCCTGCGCTCGTTTTCGATTAAACTTGAGGTGGTCACTGTTGGGCTCCCAGGGCATGATTCTGCAAGCTTGCTAAACCGCCCTGATTCGGCCATGCATCCACAAGCCATGCAGATGAAGGTCGCCCCCTCAAGGGTATTGAGGGGTACCCGAGGCTATGAGGCGTCAAGATCGACTGAACCGACTGGGTTTGGCGAGTTTGGCGCTCCAACAGGTCACCCGCGTCTGCCCCATGGGCCCCAACGCCGCCCACTACGTCACATGCCGGTGGTGGGAACGCGAGTTCGCAACTCGAGCAGGGAGCTCGGGGCGAGCCTGCGCTCAAGCGGGCGCGGGCAGGGAAAGGGCTCCGCGGGCTGCGCCTCGGGCAGACTCGACGGGCCCACCTGGACTGCCTCCACGCGCAGCCGTGGCCTCCCACACTGAAACCAGCGGGCACGGCAGCACTGATGTCAGGAGAAGGGGCAGGGGGAGGGGCAGGGGGAGGGGCAGCGGCGGGGGGGGGGGCCAGGGGGGAAACGGAGGGCCCTGCAACCGAGCCCAAGACCTCGCGTCCAGCTGCTGTGCCAGCCAGCACGGGCTCTCCCCGTAGCTGCCCCTCCCGTCGCCAACCGCCCCTTCGGCCGAGGGGGGGGGGGGCAGGGAAGCTCCAGCGCAGCAGTGCCTCACATACGAATTGTAAGGTACTGGGCCAAAGCATCACACTCACGAATCTACTCGTCCAGCTAAGCAGCCGCAGGGCGCGAGTGCGAAAGCAGCGCCGAGTTGGCAAGCAAGTCGGCCCATTGGCTTCCTTTAGCCTGGTACCACTCCTCGGTGTAGGGAGTGAGGCTGTCCAGATCTACATAGGCTTCCACTTTATAAAAGCGTAGCTGCCCACGCGGCCTGGTAAGACACCAATCCCACGAAGCTTCACTCTGGCATAGTAGGACCTTCGATCAAAGGCAGCCTCAGGAGCCTTCCCTGCAGTACCCACAAGACCCTGGCAACCTCGCAATCGGTGCAGCACTCGCTGGCTAAAAAGGCGCATGCCTGCACGAAGCCAGGCAACCTACATGTTCAGCGGCCGGGCTGATCCAAGGAAGGAGCCGAAAGGAGGGAGGAGGGAGGAGCCAAGAGGGAGGAGGAGGAGGAGGAGGAGGAGGAGGAGGAGGAGGAGGAGGAGGAGGAGGAGGAGGAGGAGGAGGGGGAGCAGGCGGAGGTCGACGGCGACGGGCGGCCGCCCTTCGACGCGCTGCCTGCCCATGCATGAAGCACGGAGAGCTCCCCTCGCCCTCGCCTGGTGAGCGTTTCACATCACACTTGGCCGAAGGGTGGGCGAGGGGGGGGGGTCTGGGTCTGGGCTGGTGCTCAGGCGATCTGCTCCTGCCAGTCGCGCAAGCAGACTGGTCTCTGGGGGTGAGGGGCCCTTGCCGGTCGCCAGAATCGGCCGCCGAAAGCAGCAAGGATCTGGTCTCTGAGGGGGGGGGGAAGGGGAGGGGGCCAGGGGCCCGCGCCGATCGGCGAAGCAAGACACCTCGTGTTTCTCCCCGGGCTCCTCATCTGTACTCCTCGCCCTTCAGCTGGTCCTCCTCCCCCTCCTCGCCCTTCAGCTCAAGCACGACCGCACAACTCCATCCGCACTCCTCCCTTGCTGCTTCGGTGGCAACTCATGGGAGCCTCCAATAGCACCTTGTCGGCTCTTGCGAATCGACGCTGGTCGACGCACATCGACGCTAAATCGACGCCAATCGACGCTAGCCAAAGCTGAATCGGCGTCACCTCGTCGACTCCCAGACGCTAACCGACGCGAATCGGCGCCGCTGAAGACGTAATTGCGAGGGCACACAAGGCTCCCATGATTCGCTACCGAACTCAGCGGGCTGCTCGTCTAAGGGAACAGAAAGTGACATAAACATAAAAACTCGGCGGAGGTCCGCGCGGATTTCTTGGACCCCCTTCCCTGGCGCACGGAGCGCGCCAGGGGCGGCGCCGGAGGCGCCGCCGGGGGGCCCCAGCGCCGATCCGAGAAATCCGCGCGGACCTCCGAGCTTTTATGTTTATGTCACTTTCTGTTCCCCATATCGTCCGTACTCTCGCTTCTTGCTCGGAAACAGACGCGGCTGGGGCGCGGCCACGCCACTCCGCGCTGCCCGGCCCCAGCCGCCACGCGAGCCGGCCTGGCTGCGACGGGCACGAGCCCGTGGAGGGGACCGTGGACGGAAGGAGAGAGACGTGAGCGTGCCGCCTCCGAAGACCCGACAATGCCCCAACGGCCTCCTAAAATATGGAGGCCCATGCCGAGAGACCCCCTGCGTGCCTCCAGGGTGCCCTGGGTGTCTTGGGTGTCGATGGTTCTGCGACGGGGAGCGCGACGTCTCCACACCAAGAATCAGTGGACGTCCTAGGGTCCCAAGGTTGGGTTTCTTGTGGAAGGCCTCTTGTGGACTGGCCTCCACGTGCACCACCTACACAAAACACGACGCGCGGAGGCGAGAGGAAGGGGGGGAAGAGGGCAAGGCGGGCATCCGCACTCCCCCTTACTACTCGCAGTTCCGCCACTGTGCCGCGAGGCATGAGCTGGAGTGCCCTCGGGTCCCATACAGCAGGGGCCCGACCGCGAGAAACCCTCCCACAAGAAACCCAACCCTGAGACCACAGGACGCCCATCGATGCTTGGCGCGGGGACGTCCGTCACGCTCTCCAGCGCAAAACCCTCGAGACCCGAGAAGCCCAGGCACCTTGGAGGCAAGCAGGGCGTTTCTTGGCATGGGCCTCCACTGAGACCACAGGACGCCCATCGATGCTTGGCGCGGGGACGTCCGTCACGCTCTCCAGCGCAGAACCCTCGAGACCCGAGAAGCCCAGAGCACCCTGGAGGCAAGCAGGGCGTTTCTTGGCATGGGCCTCCACTGAGACCACAGGACGTCCATCGATGCTTGGCGCGGGGACGTCCGTCACGCTCTCCAGCGCAGAACCCTCGAGACCCGAGAAGACCAGGCACCCTGGAGGCAAGCAGGGCGTTTCTTGGCATGGGCCTCCACTGAGACCACAGGACGTCCATCGATGCTTGGCGCGGGGACGTCCGTCACGCTCTCCAGCGCAGAACCCTCGAGACCCGAGAAGCCCAGGGCACCCTGGAGGCAAGCAGGGCGTTTCTTGGCATGGGCCTCCACTGAGACCACAAGACGTCCATCGATGCTTGGCGCGGGGACGTCCGTCACGCTCTCCAGCGCAAACCCTCGAGACCCAAGAAGCCCAGGCACCTCGGAGGCAAGCAGGGCGTTTCTTGGCATGGGCCTCCACTGAGACCACAGGACGCCCATCGATGCTTGGCGCGGGGACGTCCGTCACGCTCTCCAGCTCAGAACCCTCGAGACCCGAGAAGCCCAGGGCACCCTGGAGGCACGCAGGGCGTTTTCTTGGCATGGGCCTCCACTGAGACCACAGGACGCCCATCGATGCTTGGCGCGGGGACGTCCGTCACGCTCTCCAGCGCAGAACCCTCGAGACCCGAGAAGCCCAGGGCACCCTGGAGGCACGCAGGGCGTTTTCTTGGCATGGGCCTCCACTGAGACCACAGGACGCCCATCGATGCTTGGCGCGGGGACGTCCGTCACGCTCTCCAGCGCAGAACCCTCGAGACCCGAGAAGCCCAGGGCACCCTGGAGGCACGCAGGGCGTTTTCTTGGCATGGGCCTCCACTGAGACCACAGGACGCCCATCGATGCTTGGCGCGGGGACGTCCGTCACGCTCTCCAGCGTCGAGAGAAGCCCAGGTCACTCTCAGACGCAGAACTCCACAGACCTCGAGAAGCCCAGGGCACCCTGGAGGCACGCAGGGCGTTTTCTTGGCATGGGCCTCCACTGAGACCACAGGACGCCCATCGATGCTTGGCGCGGGGACGTCCGTCACGCTCTCCAGCGCAGAACCCTCGAGACCCGAGAAGCCCAGAGCACCCTGGAGGCACGCAGGGCGTTTTCTTGGCATGGGCCTCCACTGAGACCACAGGACGCCCATCGATGCTTGGCGCGGGGACGTCCGTCACGCTCTCCAGCGCAGAACCCTCGAGACCCGAGAAGCCCAGGGCACCCTGGAGGCACGCAGGGCGTTTTCTTGGCATGGGCCTCCACTGAGACCACAGACGCCCATCGATGCTTGGCGCGGGGACGTCCGTCACGCTCTCCAGCGCAGAACCCTCGAGACCCGAGAAGCCCAGGGCACCCTGGAGGCACGCAGGGCGTTTCTTGGCATGGGCCTCCACTGAGACCACAGGACGCCCATCGATGCTTGGCGCGGGGACGTCCGTCACGCTCTCCAGCGCAGAACCCTCGAGACCCGAGAAGCCCAGGGCACCCTGGAGGCACGCAGGGCGTTTTCTTGGCATGGGCCTCCACTGAGACCACAGGACGCCCATCGATGCTTGGCGCGGCGACGTCCGTCACGCTCTCCAGCGCAGAACCCTCGAGACCCGAGAAGCCCAGGGCACCCTGGAGGCACGGTGGGTTCCCCTGGCGTGGGCCTCCACTGTGCTGGACCTGGCTGCCAGGAGGTCCTCGGGGGGGCGCCTCGCGGCCGCCCCCCCCGCCCCCTGCGCCTGGCTGCCGGGCGTTCGCCCAGCGGGCGCCCGTGGGCGTGACGTCTGGGAGTGCTCGGGAGGAGGAGGAGGAGGAGGACGAGGAGGAGGAGGACCAGTGCAGGCCCAAGAATCATCAACGATGTTGGAGTTAGCCCTCCCTCCGAGCTCCCTCTTCACAGGCCCCCGCCACGGCTCACGTCCATTGAGGGAACTGCCCCGTTGGAAAACAACCGTTTGAAGACCCTGAAGCATGCCAAAACATTGTTCTCGGGATTTCAACGCCACTTATCAACCTGACTGCTGCGTTCTGGCGATCCCGAATCGTGCCATAACGCCATTTTGTGGGATTTCAACACCGCGAATAAACATAACTGTCTCCCAGGCGCCCCCGAACGGCCTCTCAACAGACCCCAAGAGGCCCCCCAAAGAAGCATCTTGACGGCGACTCTATTTCGCCCCATCGAGAGACGACCCCCAGGGAACTGCTTCACCATCAAAACTCCCCACGCAACGCGTCCGAACGACACCCGCCCCCAAGAGCGCAACATGGGCAACGAACACACAGACAAAAACCAGCGATGCCATATCACGGGCCGGCGGAATGAGCGAAGCGATTCAATAAACATAACTGTTGCATCCGCGTGATCCGGAATCCTTCCAAACACTTTGGGTCCGTTGATCATGCGAATCAGAGAAAATCTCGCAAATGTCTAAAACGAATGTGCGCGGCGCTAGAGCGAGAGCCACATTCTGAAAAGGAACGGCCCTCAACCCGTGAAGCTCTTGCAAATTTTGAAAACGAATGTGCGCGGCGCTAAGGCGAGAGCCACATTCTGAAAAGGAACCGCCCTCAATCCGTGAAGCTCTCGCAAGTTTTGAAAACGAATGTGTGCGGCGCTAAGGCGAGATCCACATTTTGAAAATGGCCCGCCCTCAATCTGTGAAGCTCTTGCAGATTGTTACAAAGAATGCGCGCGGCGCAGAAAGCGAGAGCCACACTTTGAAAACGGCCCGCCCTCAATCCGTGAACTTCTTGCAAATGTTGAAAACGAATGCGCGCGGCGCAAAAGGCGAGAGCCACATTGTGAGAAGGAGCCACCCTCAATCCGTGAAGCTCTTGGAAGTTTTGAAACGAATGTGCGCGGCGCTAAAGCGAGAGCGACATTTTGAGAAGAAACCGCCCTCAATCCGTGAAGCGCTTGCAAATGTTGAAAACGGATGTGCGCGGCGCTAAAGCGGAAGCCACATTTTGAGAAGGACCCGCCCTCAATCCGTAAAGCTTTTGCAAACGTTGAAAGCGAATGTGCGCGGCGCTAAAAACGAGAACCACATTTTGAGAAGGAGCCACCATCAATCCGTGAAGCTCTTGCAAGGTTTGAAAACGAATGCGCGCGGCGCAAAAAGCGAGAGCCACATTTTGAAAACGGCCCGCCCTCAATCCATGAAGCTCTTGCAAACATTTACAAAGAATGTACGCGGCGCAAAAAGCGAGAGCCACATGTTGAAAACGACCAACCCTCAATCCGTGAAGCTCTTGCAGTTTTTGAGAACGAATGCGCGCGGCGCTGAGGCAAGAGCCATCTTTTGAAGACGACCCACCCTCCATTTGTGAAGCTTCTGTCATTTATCAAATTTCAGGCGAAACGCCCGGCCCGCCCCAAAAACTAGCCTCGGAGTGCGACAGGGAGGAGTTACCTATAAGGAGAAGAGGTGGAGGAGGAGGAGGAGGAGGAGGAGGAGGAGGAAGAGCAGGAGGCGAAGGAGGAGGAGGAGGAGGAGGAGGAGGAGGATTATGACGATTACCCAGTGTTCTTTTCATCCCGCCAACGTGCCTGGGTTGTGGGTCAGAGGCCTCCTGGACGCTTGTGGGGCTCTTGGGATGCGTCTTGGAAACCTCGTGGAGGCGGTTTTGGAGGTGCCTTGTGGCCTCTCGCCTATCGGGAGCCTCTCGGGGGCTTCCTGGGGCCTGCTTTGGGAATCTCGGGAGCCTCTTGGTGCCATTGAGCGGCTTGGGAATCTGCTACTCGAAATGTCCGTTCGTGCTCCCACTCTTGGAGCCCCTCCTGGAGCTTTCTTTGGGTCCTCTGTGGTTGGCATCGGGGCCTCTTGGGCCATCTTCGGGCCCTCCTGCTGCTTGCGGCCCGTCATAATCCTCCTCCTCCTGCTGAAAAGAACACTGGGTAATCGTCATAATCCTCCTCCTCCTCCTCCTCCTCCTCCTCCTCCTCCTCCTTCGCCTCCTGCTCTTCCTCCTCCTCCTCCTCCTCCTCCTCCTCCTCCTCCTCCTCCTCCTCCTCCTCCTCCGCCTCCTCCATTCCTTTTCATTATGAACAGCTTCCCCCTGTCGCACCCCGAGGCCAGATGTTAGGGCGGGCCAGGCGCTTCTCCTGAGGCTGACAAAAGCAAGCAAAAGCTTCACGGATTGAGGGTGATCAGTTTTCACAATGTGGCTCTCGCCTTAGCGCCGCGCCCACTCGCTTCGAAAAAATGCAAGAGCTTCACGGATTGAGGGCGACCCGTTTTCAAAATTTGGCTCTCGCCTTAGCGCCGTGCCCATTCGTTTGCAAGGGCTTCACGGATTGAGGGCGACCCGTTTTAGAAATAAGGCTCTCGCCTTAGCGCAGCGCACATTGGCTTTAAACATTTGCAAGAGCACCATGGATTGCGGGCGACTCGTTTTCAAAATGTGGCTCTCGCCTTAGCGTCGCGCACAGTCGTTTTTCATTACAAGAGTTTCACGTATTCCCAAGATCAACATACCAGAACTGTTGTTTTGGAAGGATTCAGGGTCATGAGGGTGCAACAGCTACGTCGATTAGCTGCGTTGAAGTGCCAGGAATGGTGTACTGGCACGGTTCCGGATCATCAAGACGCAACAATCAGGTTGATCCGTGGCATTGGAATCCCGAGAACAATGTGTTGGTATGCTGCAGGGTCTTCAAACGGTCTTCCAACGAGGCAGGTCCCTCTATGGAAATGAACCGTAGAGGGAGCTTGAAGGGAGGGTTTATTACAACATCGTTGATTACTCTTGGGTTAACATTGGTCCTCCTCCATCGCCTCTTCCTCTTCCTCTTCCTCGTCCTCGTCATCATCATAACGATCACCATCACCATCACCATCACCATCACCATCACCACCACCATCATCATCATCATCAGCAGCATCAGCGTCGTCATCACTATCATCATCTTTCTCATCATCATCATCATCATCATCATCAGCATCATCATCAGCATCATCATCATCATCGTCATCATACTCATACTCATCATCTTCATCATCAGCATCGGCAACATGATCGTCATCGTCATCGTCATCATAATCAGCAGTGGCATAAGCATCGCTATCAGCATCGTCATCATCGTCATTATCGGCATCATCAGCAGCATCATCCACGTCCTCATCCTAATCATATCATAAGCAATAGCAGCGGCAGCATCAGCATCAGCATCAGCAGCAGCAACGTCAACAGCATCATCGGCATCATCCGCATGATCATCCTCATCCTCAACACTATCATCAGCAGCAGCATCAGCATCAGCATCAGCATCAACATCAGCAACATCAGCAGCAGCAGCAGCGACGACATCATCATCAACCTCACCAGCAGCAACAGCATCGCCATAGTCAACATCGTTCAACATCGTTGTACTCATCATCGGCATCACCAGCATGACCATCGTGATCATCGTCGTCATCATCATTACCATCATCATCATCAGCCTCACCATCAGCAGACTCGTCCTCTTCGACAACATGGTCATGATAACAATCACCATCCCATCATCCTCTCATCATCATACTCGTGATCATCGTGGTCGTCGTCCTCCTCGTCAACATTATGATCCTCGTCCTCATTGTCGTGCTCGTCCTCCTCCGCGTCCTTGTACTCATCGTCGTCGTCGCCGTCGCCGACGTCACCGTCGTCGTCGTCATCGTCGTCGTCGTCGTCACCGCCGTCATCACCGTCGTCGACGTCGTCTCCGTCGTCGACGCCGGCGTTGTCGTCGTCGCCGTCTCCGTCACCGTCCCCCCGTCCTCCTCCTCCCTCCTCCTCCCTCCTCCTCCCTCCTCCTCCTCCTCGACCCTCTCCCTCCTCCCTCCCGGCTGCTCCCCCGCAGCCTCCGCCTCCTCATGCCCCTCCCGCCCCTCAACAGCGGCAGGGGGCGAGGGACGACGGAGCCGACGGCGCAGCGGCCGCCGCGACGGCGCCGGTGCAGCGACGGCGGGCGGCGGCCGGCCCGCCACGAGCGGCGCGCCCCGCCCCGGCGCCTTGCTCTCCGCGCTGTCCACCACCAGCTGGATCCTCCGCTTTTCCGTCTCGGGCTCCTGCGCGAGGCCGGCGGGGGCCGCCCGCCCAGGAGAGGGGGCGGAGGACGGCGTGGCCAGCGACGGAACGCGGAGACGCCCGGCGTCGATCTCGGCTGAGGACACAGAGGGGCATACCAGTACTACGTCTGGGTCGGGCATGTCCCCCTACGGGCGGACGTTGGACGAGACATTAAAAAAAGAATTACACTAAATACCCCCAAAATGCTCAAAAGTGGTGAACAAATAGGCCCCCGACTGTTGTGTCACTAGTTCTGACTACTCCCCCTGCAGAGGGAAAGCCCCGACTCGATACGACGTGTGTGTTCGTGTCGGAGGGGCGCGTCCGAACCGAACCCGCAAGGCAGACTCTTGCAGCAGGCCCGTCTCCCGAGCGGAACGGCCAGAAGGCGCCCGCCACGGAGCTTTAACTGTGAGACTTCCGGGGGGGTGCGCGTCGCCCTTGCGCGGCTGGCGCAGTGCCGATCGGTCATCCTCCGCCTTGGCTCGAGTCGGGGATCGACCGGAGAATCGATGTACCCCAGCTTTGATTCTTGCGTCGTCGATCCTGCGAGAATATACGCAGAATGCTCCGTCAGAGTGAGGGGGCCGAAAGGTCATTCACTGTCCCTGGGTGCGTGGCTGAAGTGGGATTCCGCGATGCGAATTATTGGTGTTGCTGTTTGCTCTGTGTTGCTGTGTTTGGCGTCGTCCCCCCCGCGACCAAGCCCGCGACCCACCCTCGACCCACCCGCGACCCACCCCGCGACCCACCCGCAACCCACCCCGCGACCCACCCCGCGACCCCCCCCCGCGACCCACCCGCGACCCACCCCGCGACCCACCCCGCGACCCGCCCCGCGACCCGCCCGCGACCCTCTCACGACCCACCCGCGACCCACCCACAGCCCACCCGCGACCCACCGCAACCCACCCGCTACCCACCGCGACCCACCCGCGACCCACCCGCCTCCACGACGCCCCAAGAGGCCTCCAAGAGGCCCACGATGGCCCCAAAAGGCCCAGAAGAGCCCCCCAGGAGGCCCGCAAGAGGCTCAAAAGTTCCTCGACCTCCTCCTGCCCCAACTCCCCCTCCTCATCCTCCTCCGCATGCTCTCCCTCCATCTCCCCCTCCTGCTCCACCACGTCCTCCTCCTCCTCCTCCTCCTCCTCCTCCTTCTCCTCCTTCTCCTCCTTCTGCTCTGCCTCCTGCTCCTCCTCCTCCTCCTCCTCCTCCTCCTCCTCCTCCTCCTCCTCCACCTCCTCCTCCTCCTTCGCCTCCTCCGCGTCCTCCTCCTCCTCCTCCTCCTCTCCTCCTCCTCCTCCTCCTCCTCCTCCTCCTCCTCCTCCTGCCCCTCCTCCTCCCCCTCCTCCGTGTCCTCCTTCTTCGCCTGTTCCTCCGACTCCCATTATCCTCGTCCTCCTAATGCTCTTTCCCCCACCCCACCGTCCTCCCCATGCTCCTGCTGCCCCTCCGCATCCTCATCCGCATCCTCCCCCGCCTCCTCCTGTTGCTCCACCGCGTCCTCCGCTTCCTCCTCCCGCTCCTCCTCCCCCATCCCCCTCCTCGTCGTCCTCGTCGTCATCGACTTCAGGGTCGGCGGCACCAGCCAAAAGGCCTTCGCAATCACATCGGCAGATGTCAGAGAAGGGGGGGGGGGGGGGCAGGCCACGACAGGAAACCGACACCATTTTCGGCCTCCCGGGGGGACCTCACCAGGCCCTCGGACCATCAGAGGTCGGTCCAGGCTGGAAAGCTGTTCCCAGAGAAGGGTCGAGACCCAGGCGTCTCCGTTGGAGAGAAGAGAAAAAGAAGACAGAAAACAAAAACAAACAAAACAGCGTGGTCTGCAGATGCGAAAAGATGCGCAAGCACGATGGTAGCTCCGATAAACCCATTGCATGAAAACCATACAATGTCAGAAGTTCGTGCGAATTTCCCTGGCGGCGCCTCCGGCGCCGCCCCTGGGGCGCTGCGCAAGACAGGGAGGGGACACGCGCCGATCCAAGAAGCAGGCGCGGACATCCGAAACTGTCTATTTGTGCTATCTGTTTTTCCTAGATCCTCGTCCTCGCCCCTCCCCCCTTCTCGTCCTTCACCCTACTTCCGCTCCCTCCTCGGTTCCGCGCTCCCCCGCCCCCCCTCTGACAGGGGCCTGCAGGGGGGACCGGCTCAGGGAGGGGAAGCATCGAGCTTGAATCGGCGATACATCGCCGAGAGACCGGCGATGGGCCCCTCGCAGCGAATCCTCACGTCCGTGGTCGGAGTGAGCCATCGCGCCCCTATCGGCGATCAGTGGGCGGTCGGGGGTCGTTGCACTCCCCTGCTGAGCCCATCCCCGTCCCCGGTGGTCTTCGGGCCCTCACTCTGGCCTCCGGCGGCCACGCAGGGCGATCCGGGCATCCCCGGAACGCTCTCGGCGAGGCGCAGCTGCGGAAGAGCATCCCGAGGCCGGAGAGCTGCCGAGGACCGGCGGAAACGCCCGAAAACCTCAGGCCTCGAGCCCCTCCCGCCCAGCCCTGAGCCTGTTCCTCTCCCAGCGTTAGCCTGTTCCAGCCCTGAGCCCACAGCCCGCCTGTAGGGAGGCACGTCCCCCTACAGGCGGGCCGTGGACGCAGAGTGCAACATAATCGGAAAGTACTCAAAGATAGTCAAAGAATGCCGCCAAAAAAGCGTCCCCTGATCATGTGTTTTACTACTTTCTAGTATTCTGGCCCGTCCCGAGGTTGACACCAACACCAAATGTCGGCGGTGTGCCTCCAACCCAGGGAAGAAGACCCCGACCTCACTGGTGGTGGTAATGCTCTGGCTTCCAAGGAGACCGAAACATTACCACCAACACCGAAATCTAGGATCATCTTCCCCCTGTGGAGGCAAACTCCTGTGTGTTGGTGTTGGTGCCCATTCCCAGGTCTCCAAGATTCCCCCTGGCGAGGGACACGCCCGACTTGCCCCCAGCGTTGCCCCTGACCCCCGCGGCCCGCCTGCGCTCACCATCGCGCAGGTCGCCCGGACGCCCAACTCCCCATGGCAACTTGCCGACGTCGTGGGCGAAGATCGCAAGACGGTCCAGGAGGTTCCTCGACGGCCCTCGCCCCCCCCCACACACAAACAAAACAGCGCCGGAAACAAACGCTGGTTCTACTCACAACGCGTTCTCCGTTCAAACCAAACAAATCGCGACGTCGGAGCTCGTTCGGCGCTCTCGAACGCCAAAGACAAAAGCAAAACAAAAACAAAACGCAGCCTTCAGAACGACAAACCAAACAAAAAACAATACAAACGGTTGCTAACAGCAAACAGCGCTTGTTGCCACCGCTGCCCGAGGATGCACACGCCCGAGTGACGGCCAAAGACCCCCTTCGCGCAGGGGCTGCCCCCCCCCCCACCGAGGCTCGGGCGCCTCCGCTGCCACGAGGATCCCCAGCATCTGGTCCTCGAGGCCGTCGGGGGTGGCCATGAAGTTCAGCAGGGTCACCTGGCGGACGCGGCAGAGCAGGAGGAGGAGACGCTGGAGACCCGGCCGGATCGCGCACGCGGCGAGTTGGGAGAAAGAGGAGGCAGGGGAGAAGGTAGAGAGAGACAGAGAGACAGAGAGACAGAGAGACAGACAGACAGAGAGACAGACAGACAGACAGACCGACAGAGAGACAGACAAACAGACAGACAGACGACCCTGGGATTCAATGGCCTTCACCGCGCGCCTCGCCGCATGCACGCCCCGGCCGTGACGAAGAGCCGCCGGACCTACGGCCACCAGGAGTCTTTCGAAGCAGGCACCGCCCGGGGAGAGCCTGGCTCTCAGGCCTGCCAGCGAGCCTCCGGGGTGCTCGACCGCCGGATGGCCCCGACGGCGGAGCTGCGCACCCTCACGCCTGCAGTGGCAGAGAGCCGCCGGCACACCGCCGCACCTCTCGTACGCGCCTCGAGCTCAAAAATCGCTGCAGATCTGGGTCTATACGAGTTCGTCACCAAGGATGAATGGTCTGTACTAGTAGAAAGTAATCTGGGCCCAAAACAGACTGCTCCACAGATTGGTTTGGGAGGGCTGCATGCCGTGCTCAAGTGGACGGGCAGCGTCGGGGCCAAAATTCATGCGCATATGGCGGTCACACAGGGAGAGGGAGGGGAGGGACAAGTTGCAACGAGCAGCCAATCATCACAAGGCAACAAGACGGCGTGGCGCCGGCACCCCAAAGCCGGAAAGGGGAAAAAACTTACCAAACAACAATTTGGTACGCTATTCCCCCCCGCCCTGTTTTCGGGAAGACCAAAATGGACGGCGCAGGAAATCCTGGGGAACGACAGAGACCACAGCAAGCCCCACCAGAGGAGCGAAGCAGAGGAGGAGCGGAAGGCCACCGCGAGAACGGCGCCGAGATTACACGCACACACGCAAGCACGCACGCACGCACGCACGCACGCACGCACACACACACACACTTACACTTTCATCGTCGGCTAAGCAGTATCACTGCGCTAGCGATGGGGCGTAAGTGGTATGCACGAAACACACACACACACACACACACACACACACACGCGCATACAACACACATAAAGCTGCAACAATAAAACAGAAAACAAACTAACAACACTGAATAACATCTAAGCCCGAGGGACCTCCCGACAGTGTACGGTTCGCTAGAGGTCGTCCCAGGAGGAGCGCAGCCGCCAGGCGAGCCACGCCGGAGCGCCGGGCTGGGGGGCCTGCACGCATACCTCGGGCGAGTAGTGCGGGTTCGGGAGCTTCGTCGTGAGGAAGAAGCGGAAATCCTGCCGTCGGAGGGCCCGTCGAGACGGCTGCCGCATCCCTGGCGTGCTCTGTTGCCGTCAACGCGGCTGGCTCTCCGCCTCGAAGAACGGGTCCTTGCCATCGCTCGGACGTTCCTTCCTCGTGCATGTGTCGGTTTCGCGCGTGCTATTTTTGGCCCGCTGGTCCAGGATGCTGCTCGATAGTCCTCGCCGAGAAAAATAAGGAACCGCGCTCTATACACCGACGCTTTTCCGGCCCTGCACCGAAATTCGCATGGGAAAGCGGATCCTGGTGTATCATTACGGTACCGTGGTGTATATACGTGTTCCTTTTCTTATACTTTTACAAGCCTCGGCGGGGGTAAAACCCGTCACCCCCCCCCCAAAAAAAAACAAAACGGACTCCCGGGATCTGGGGCTTTGGGACCCTCCGGACGGGCCTCGAAGCGGCCCCCTGGGCCTCGCAGGGCGTTTTGCCAAGTCTTCCCAGCACACCTAGGGCGATCAGGGGGGTCATCGGAGACGTCCCAGAGACCCCCAAGACAGCACAAGAGCGCTCCAAGAGTAACCGACGTGACCTCAAGATGGCCTCTTGGGCCAAGAAGCTTCCGGGACGGCCCCAAGAAGACCTCCAAGAGCACTCCCAAGAAGGCCCCAAAACGCAAAAATCATTGATTTTCCGTTGGTGTTTGGTGAATGTTGGGGTTCTCCTCTTTTCGGCTTCCCGACGCTCCAAGACGGCGGTCTTCTGGGCGTCCGAAGCCGTCTGGGAGGCTCCAAAATCGCCCCACAACCATCCGAAAGGGCTTCCAGGCAGTCCAAGAGAGCCCCAAAACGGCACAACACGGGTCCAAGATGGCCCTCAGGGAGCCCCATGGCGGCCCAAGATGGCCCCAAGACACCCTCCGAAACACTCCAAATCGTGACCCTGTCGTTCAGGGAGACCGCGGTTGGAGGCAGGGTGGCCCGAGGAATCCCCCAGAGGCCCCCAGAATACCCCCAGGAGGCCTCCAGAAAGACTTAAGAAAGCCTGAAACAACTTTTGTGAGGCCCCCAGAGGCTCTCCAAGGAGGAGCCTCCTCAAAAAAGAGCTGAGGAGGATGGGGAGAATGCGCAGGGTATGGCGAAAATGAAGAAAAAGAAGCATGGAGGAAGGATGACGAATAACATTACTATAGCGACGATGCCGGAAAAGGCAAAAAGGAGTTATCGCTAAATTGTCGGCTTGACCTGCCTGCTATTCCGCCTGCATGCCACACTTCAAGGACCAAGGTGCATGGCGCGAAGCGCCACTGCAGTCTTGCATATATATATATATATATATATATATATATATATATACATACATACATACATACATACATATATGTGTGTATGTATGTATGTGTGTGCTTCGCTGTTTTCTGGGAAACGGAACAGCAAGTGTACACCACACTGCCCCGACGTCGTCACCGACCCTCAAAAAGTCCTGGGATTGAGAAACAGCCCGCCAGTGGCAGTGTATACGTCCCAGCTCCCGAAAGAATGCACACGTCCGAGCGATGCCGAGGGTCCGGATGGAGCCAGGGAGGGGCCCAGGGGCCGATCTTGAGCGGACCTGGGCCAGACGGGAGGGCCGCCGCTGTCTCCACTGCTCCCACCCCCATGCATCCACGACGACGAGGACGCGGAGGACGACGACGACGACGACGACGACGACGACGACGACGACGACGACGACGACTATGACGAGGACGACGCCTACGACGAGAACGACGACGACGACGACGACGACGACAACGACGCCTACGAAGGCGACGACGCCGACGACGACGACGACGACGACGACGACGACGATCGGCGACGGCGACGGCGACGAAAACGGCGACGACAACGACGAGGGAAGGCAACGGCGGCGGTGGCGGCAGCAGCGAGCGGTGGCTGCGGCGGCGGCAAGCAGTGGCGGCGGCGCCGCGAAGGAGAAGCGACAATCCGGCCGCGGCCGGCAGCCGCGGCCCCGCGGGGGGGCGCGGCAGGCTGCTCCCGCGGGCGGGCCGCCCCGGAGGGCGAGGGGGGCCCGAGGGGGTGGGCGTGGGCCGTTGTCCAAGTGCTGCACCGAAGCAATCAGCTTCGAAGTGACTTTCTTCTCTATCCCTAAGACTCACCAGCGAAAGGACGGTGACACTCTTGATCAGGCAGGAGATTCCTCGGAAGCTGAGGGAATCCTCGAGATCGGCATCGAGATGAGGCGATGCCAAACGCAGGGACAAGGAGATGCTTCAGGCTGGTAAACAGGGAGAGCTCCATGTCGACCGCCAGAGCAGCTTCGCCTGAAGGGCGCCCTCAGAGCACCGGCGGGGAGGGCGGCATGGAAGACCGAGCCGCATGCATGCCCCGGGGCAGTGCACCGCCAGGCACGCGCTTTGCTGCTCTGGGCGTCCTGCCCAGAAGAGAAACCCACGCCACACGAGGAAGCGCGTGTCATCTGCAGGCAGGACGCGGGTTTCCTAGCCAGCGGCCTGAGCGAGCCGCCTTTCCTCTCCCCCTTCCGTTTTCCCACTCCCCCTCAGGAGGGGAGGAGACACCGAGAGTAGGAGCGAGGTCGGGGGGAAGGAGGGAGCACGTCCATCGGCATAGTTAAGTGTGCCATTACTCCCGTCCTTACTCTCCCTCCTCCGCGGTCGTTTTCCTCATGTTGGACGCCTGAAGTGGGTATGGGAAAAAAATTGGGTACTATACCAAACAGCTAACGTTGTCCAACAACGACAGCGGCCGCTGTTGGGCAGGCGGTCCTCTGCCTCGAGTTGACCGTGCCCGCGGCGACACGACAGAGAGCCCTGTTCAAAGTGTTCCGGACATGCGATCGGTCTTTTGAGCAGGGACCGACCGTCCCGGCATTCCTATAGGCTTACCACGAGATGGTCTTAGAACCCAAGAATGTTCTAAGAACAAAAACAACGTTCTTAGAACAGATTCCCGATGTGCCAAAACGAGACAGTCCCAGCCAGAGATGTTCTAAGAACATGTCGTGGAAACCACACAAAAGGTTCTTAGAACATTGTTTGGTAGGCCTATAGACACGCCAGGACGCTTCGCCACTGCTTGAGTCTCCGTACCCATTCCTTCCGTGCCCGTTTCGATCGCCCCGACTCCCGCCCCCGCTCTCTTGTGCAGGGCGCGCCCGGCTGCGCCCCCGCTCGGGCCTCGACCGCGCCGCTCAGCGACGCGCCCGCGCCGCGACCAGAAAGAGCTACTCCTCCTCCGCCTCCTCCGCCTCCTCCTCCTCCTCCTCCGCCTCCTCCTCCTCCGCCTCCTCCTCCGCCTTCTCCTCCTCCTCATCCTCCTCCCTCCTCCTCCTCCTCCTCCTCCTCCTCCTCCCCTCCTCCTCCTCCTCACCTCCTCCTCCTCCTCCTCCTCCTCCTCCTCCTCCTCTCCTCCTCCTCCTTCTCCTCCTCCCCTCCTCCTCCTCCTCCTCCTCCTCCTCCTCCTCCTCCTCCTCCTCTCCTCCTCCTCCTCCTCCTCCTCCTCCTCCTCCTCCTCCTCCTCCTCCTCCTCCTCCTCCTCCTCCTCCTCCTCCTCCTCCTCCTCCTCCTCCTCCTCTTCCTCCCCCTCCTCCTCCTCCTCCTCCTCCTCCTCCTCCTGCCCGAAGCTAGGAGTCGGCGGGGGCGAAAACAGAGGCCTCCCAGATGGGGTCAGAGTAGATGGAGTCGGAGGATCGCGCCGCATCGCCGATGCATCGCCGATGCATCGGCGATGCACTGGTGATGCTGGCGATGCATCGGCGACGTCGGTGTGGAGAAAATCGGGCTCCACATCGAGCCGCATCGCCGATGCATCGGCGATGCGGCGCGATCCTCCGATCCCATCTACTTCGACCCCATCGAGGAGGCCTAAAGAATAGCCCAGGGGCGGGCCTTACACGTACTCGCACGGGAGCCTCGCCGAAGACATGCATCAGCTGCGCCTCGGGATACATGTATTGCTCCCCCCTGGGCTACTCGCCCCTATCGTCGCCTCTGAAGGAGGAAGGGGCCCAAGGACACACAAAAAAATACACACAAAGAAAAAGATTTCCCATATTTTCCTATATGTTTGGGGTCTTCGTCTTCCCCATCACTTCCCATATTTTCCCATATTTTCTGGGGAATCAACGATTCATTGTGTCTGTGTGTTTTTCCCTCCTGAGAGGAGGAGGGGCGAGGGGAGAGGATCGGGTCGGGCGAAAGGGGGGGATGATAGCAAAGGGGGGGGTGAGAATCGGCTCGCGCAGCTGATTTGCTCCTTTCCCAATACCCCTTTTCCCAATCCCTTCCTTTCCCCCTTTCCCAATCCCCCCCCTTTCGTCCGGCCCGAGGGGAGGGGGCGGCGCCCCGGCGGGGCGCGTCGACCCGGCAAGGTCGTGCGGGTGCAGGGCAGAGGTCGTCCTGGCTCGCTCGGCGGCGGCGCGAAGGCGGGGGCGGGTCTGCCGTGAAGGCGGGGGGCCTCCAAGAAGTGTCAAGTCGGGCCTGTCCCCCTACAGGGGGATTTTGGAGGACACATGAAAAAATGGTCAAAAAAAAGATTCCACACATGAGCAGAACATCATCTGCAAATGGTCCGCTGACTAGTTCTCCCATGTCTGAGGACTCCTCCTGTGGAGGGACAGGCCCGACTCCAGAGAAGTGGGCAGGGGCGGCTTCTTGGGAGCCCTCCCGAGCCTCTCGGCAGCCCTGCCCAGGGGCCGCCGGGTCCTGCCAGCAAGGCCCCCCCCCCTGCCTTCTGGGGAGCCCCGCCCCCGCTTCCTCGGGAGCCCACCTCCCTTGCGCCACCCCACTCGGGGGCGCCGCCAGCTCGCGTCGGATACGCCAGGGATGGCCCGTCCTCGCTGTACTCGATGGTGGTCTCGCCGAGGCGGATCATGTTGACGTTGCCCGCCTTGAAGACCGCCTGGATCGGGCGTTGGCAGTGCTGGGTTTCGTGGGACCTGGTTTAGTGATATGTACCGGGGGACGCCCCCCCCGCCCAGTTCCACTGACCGGAACTGCCGTCACTCGAAAAAGCACCAGCTACGGCAGACCTGGCTTAGTGACTCTGGCCAATTCAGGGGCCAGGGCCCCCTCACCAGGCGGGAGACCGCGCGCGCCAGGGGGAAGGGCGCGCGGCCCCGCGGCGAGCGCAGCAGGGGGGCAAGAGGGGCGCGGGGGGCGCCCTTCCCGAGTTCCCATCTGGGGGGGGGGATAGGCCGAGGGGGGGGGGAAAGTGCCAGCGCTGGCGGGCCGGGGGGGGGGGGCCCAGGGGCACAGGCCGAGGGGGAAGTGCCAACGCCGGCGGGGGGTCGGGCGGCGGGCTCGAGGCTCGAGGTCTTCGGAGGCCTCGCCGCTGGCTCTCTCGGAGGGGTGCTTGTGCTCGGCCTCGGGGTCCAGTCCAGGTCCGGGTAAACCCCAACGGAGGAATAATGGGCGCATCGGGCTTGCGGACCCCAGCGGACGGGGCACTGACAGCTCAGGGGGATGCAGGAGAGGGGTGGGCTCATTTTCAGAGTAGCCCCTCACCGAAGCAGCCACCTCTTCACCCTGTAGGCAGGCACACCGCGTCTCTCCGGCAGCTGCGCCCCGCCGAGCACGCTCCTTGGAGGGCCCGGCTCGTCCTCGAAGGGCCGCCGGGAGGCCCGAGCATCCGTGTCCAAAAGAAGCCCAAGAGCAGCCCGGGAGGGGCCCAACAACACTCCAAGAGGACCCGAAGATGGCACCCCGACAGTGGCACCCACGAGCCCCTCTTGGGTGCCAGTCCGGTGGCCTTTGGGGGGCCCTCCTGGGGTCCTCTTGGGCCCCCTCTGGTCGACTCTCGAGGCCCCGCTGGGCTTCTCTGAGAACCCTGGTGGGGCCGATCTGGGAAACCAGACAGAGCATGGTGACCGAGAAACTTTCTCAGCCGCCCGTCGGGCCGCTACGATGAACTGCGCACAGCTGATCTCATAACTGGATATCGTTTAACCGACCCCTATCCCCACTGGCATGGCCCTCGTCCCACTGAGCGATTTACCCCCCCACACGATGGAATGTATGCCGTCTCCCCCGGGTTTCAGGGGGTAATTCTCTACCTCGGCGACGGGGGGAGGGGTAGGTTGGTAGGAAGCTCAATCGGGGCTGGGGTCGGTTAGCCGATACTGAATAACCTCCACCACTGTCCCTGTCCTCCCCCCACCACCCCCGACGTCGCGATTTCTTCCCAACGGCGGCCCTGGATGTGTGAACCTCGTCCCCGGGATCAGCACTATCCGGCTTTATTATCCTGAGCTGTTTGTTCGCTCCAAAAAACAAATGATGGATTGTGGAGCCTGGGAACGGCCGGAAACGTTCCGTCGTCGTCGCTCGTGGGGAGGGCTTCATGGATCCAGGTCCCAGAAGTTGTTGCTTCGGAACCTGAATGGTAGGAATGTCTTGGAGGCTGCTTGCGGCGTTCCGTCGTCGTCGTCGTCGCTAAGGGCCTGATGAATCATGTTCCCGGCAAGCCTTCTGGGGACATGGGTTTTAGGAGTGTATTTGGGGCCTGCTTGGGGCGTTCCGTCGTTGTCGTCGCCTGTTGGGGAGACACTTTGAAGGCACAAGGAATGATGTCCTTGGAAGGCTTGTTGGCAAAATGAATACTGGAAGTGTCTTAGAAGGTTGCGTGGGGCGTTCCGTCTTCATCATACCCTATTGGAAGCCACGCTGGGGGCCTGATGACTCATGTTCCTGGCAGGCCTTGTAGGAACATGATTTTTGGGCGTACTCCTGTGTTGGAGGGCTGTTGATGGCGCTGCGTCATTGGAGTCGGCCATGCCTGGGGCCTGATGAATCATGTTCCCACAAGGACTTCTGGGAGCATGATATCTGGGAATGAGAATGTCTTTGGGGGTTGCTTGGGTCGGTCCGTCGTCGTCGTCGTCGAGTCTTGAAGAGCCACGAGAGCCACAATCATGTTCCCGCAAGGACTGCTGGGAACATGAATTGTGGGAATGCTTTGGGGGGGCCTGTTTGGGGCGGTCTGTCGTCGTCGTCGCCCATGGTGGGGCGTTTCCGCGTCGTCGTCGGCCACCGATTATCGCGCACCTTTAAAAAACCTGGGCGGGAAACCTGTGAAAGACCGAAGAGGTCGAGGATGAGCAGGCAACGAGGGGAAGAAAATGAGCAGGAAGATGGTGCAGTCAGGCGACATTACAAATATCGTCATCCGATGGACCCCCTCCTGGTCCCTCAGGGGCCTCCCCCTGGCCGCTCAAATTATCGAGGGGCCTTCGGCCCATCCTGCCTCTTGGAACCAGTTTCGACGCCTCTCGGGGCCGGTTTGGTCGGCCTCCTGGGGCCCCTTGGTGTCCTCTTGGGGTTTCTTGGGGGTCTCTTGGGGCCTCCTGGGAATTGACTGGGCGAAATCCAGGATTTTTTTACTCGTTGTCCCCCTCCCGGGCCCCTCTTGGGGCCGCCTTGGAGCTCTCTTGGGCCCTCTTGGGCGCCTCCTGGGCCGTGTTGGCGCCGCCTTGGACCGTCTTAGGGGCCTCTTGGGAGCTTCTGGGGTCGTCTTAGGGGCTACATTGGGGACCTACTGGGCCGTCGCCAACGCCGCGAAAGCCAAAAAAACGCAGTTGTTGAACATGCGAGGAAAATCAATGATTTGGGGCTCTTGGGGCCCTGTGGGTAAGCCTCCTGGGGGGGGGGGTCGGGCTTTTTGGCGGCCTGTAGGGCATCTTGGGCGTCTCGGGGCGATCTGTCGACAACCTTGTTGTTCGTGGACCACGCTGGGCACGTATGGGGGGGATCTTGGCGCGTCTCGGAACCGCCCGGGCCTCCTCCCGAACGGCTCCGGCTCCGAGAATTCAGAAAACGCCTGCTCAGCCCAAAGCGTTCGCTTGGGCAGTGCAGCTCGGTTTCCTGGATTCCTGCTGAGGTGCACTTGGCGGCCTCAGGGGCGAGCGAGGCGCTCTTCGAGCAGGTCGCCGAAGCCCTGAGCCTTTTCGAGATGTACGCCAAGGCTCGGGGGGAAACGGATCGAGCGCGCCCGAGGCTCACGCGGCCCCCTCCCCTTCGACCGCGTTGGCCTGGATGCGGGCGGCGGCGGGGCGGGGCCCAGGGCCGACGGTGCTCTCGGCGTTTACCTCGCCTTGCGCAGGAGGCTGGCATGGATGGCGCCACCGCCGACCCCGCGCCCCCAGGGTTGGAGGCGGTGGAGGTCTCCTCCAGCAGCGGCTCCGACGGCCCCTCCGACGTCGGCTCGGCGAAGGCACCGACGGTCACCCCCGTCCACCCCCAGGGCGCCGCGCCGATGTCGCCGCCACGTCGCACCCGGGACGTCGGCGGCACGTGGCGGTCGCAGCAGCAGCATCAGCAGCTGCCATCGCAGCAGCCTCAGCCGCAGCAGGAGCCGCAGCCGCAGCCTCAGCCGCAGCAGGAGCCGCAGCAGGAGCCGCAGCCGCAGCCTCAGCCGCAGCAGCAGGAAAAAAAGCTTCCCGTGGCGCGCGGCGCCGCCGCGAGCAGGCGCGCCCACCGCGGGGGCCTTCGTCGCAAAGGTACCCGAGTTGCCGAACGCGTTCTCGGCGCCAGAGGAAGTGGTGCAGGCGTGCAAGTTCTTGCGCTCGCTGTTGAGCGAGGACGCGCCCATCGCCCGGAACGCCGAGCGCGCGGCCAAACCACTCGAGCTGCCGCAGCGGCACGTCGGCCTGCGGGGTCGCGCGACCAGGGGGCCGCCCGCGCCCATGCACGGTGGCCCGCAGACATGGCGCGGCCGGACGTGGCGCAAGAGCGGCAAGCGCCGGGGCAACCGCGGCGGCTCTGGCGCCAAGTCGGCGTACTACGCCGCCAAATACGGCCGCGCGCCGCCGCCCAGCGCGCCGCAGGCCGACGGCCCCTACGTCGCGCCGTCGCCGAAGTGGCCGCCGCCGCCGCCGCCGCCGCCCCCGCGGCCTGCCGCGAAGGCGCGCCCCGCGGCGGCGGCGCCGCCGCCGCCGCCATGGCGGCGCGGCTTGCAGCGCCG
The DNA here is from genome assembly GCA_963575745.1 of Prorocentrum cordatum. NCBI lineage: Eukaryota > Dinophyceae > Prorocentrales > Prorocentraceae > Prorocentrum > Prorocentrum cordatum. Next base: position 29,292 of record CAUYUJ010021968.1, on the reverse strand, counting down.
AGGCCCGCGGGCCAGCGGCCCTGACGAGGTCGCGGCGACAACCCCCATCGGAGGTCGGACGCCGACTGGAACATCCATCGGGGGGCGGGGGGGTGCGGGGGCGGAGGAGCGGTGGACGGTGGGCCAGGAGATAAATCGGAAAGGGAGCGGGCGGCAGGGGTTTCAGTCGGCATCTGATCTCCGATTTGTTCAGCTGATCGTAGGCGCGGCGCGGGCCCGTCCGCGGCGCGGCGCGCGCGGGCGGGCGCGGGCCCGACCGCGAATGTCGTTTGCGCACATCGCAGCAACAAAATTGGCGGGGCACCGCCTGCCGTCGGTTCTCGTTGCCCCCAAAACGTCGCCCAACTTCGGCGGCGCACCGCTGCCATCGGCTCTCGTCGGCGGCGCTGCCTAACTTCGGCGGTGCACCGCCTGCGCGCGCCCCATCCGCCGCCCACCCTTCCCCCACCATTCCCCTTATGATGTTTTCCGCTCCCGCGGGCTCTGGCTCGAGCTTGCGCCGGGCCTTCCCCGCGCGCGCCATCGCGGGCGGCCCTCCTCCGCGCCGTCCTTCGCGCGTGCTCTCGCGGCCCTCCAGCGCGGCTTGCATCGCGCGCGGTCTCGCGCTCTTCGGCGCCCGCGGCCACGATCTTCGGCGTCAGCTGCCCCTTGTCGGGAAGCTGCAACAAGGGCGGCCACCTCTTCAACGGCGCGACGGCCGAGGAGGCGCAGCTCCGCCTGAAGAACCACCTTCAGAAGAGCTCGCACCACCTGCCGGAGGAGGTCGACGCCGATCTTCAGCTGCCCATCGCCAAGGTCGGCGCGCCCAAACGCACGCACGCCCACGTTTTTCTCAGCACCTCGGCGGACCTCGGCACACCGAGGTCCGAGCGCTGCCGAGGTCCGACGAATGGCGCGAGCGGGGCGGGGCGCGCTTGAAGGTCGAGGAGTGGGCGGAGGACGCCGAGTGGGGGCGCCGGCAGCGGGTCAACGACGAGAACTTGGCGCAGCGCAACCGCCGCCGCGGTTCCCGCTCGTCGCCGCACTCGCCTCCACCCGAACAAGCTGCTGCTCTGAACCAGTCGGCGACGCTCGCGGCGTTCCCCAGGGGCAGCGGCAAGGGTGCGCCGATGACCCTCAACGTCGGCGGCCCGAGCGGGCACGTCTCCGCTGGCGTCGCGGCCGACGCCGCCGCGACGCTGAATTCGCAGCAGTGTCAGGTGATCCTAGACTCAGCCACCAGGGCGAAGATGCGCGCGGCCGCCTGCCAGGCAGCGGCGGCGAGGAGCCCCACGGCCTTCCGCGCCGAGCAGGCGGCCCTCGGCGACCTCCAGGAGACGCCGGCGTCGTGGCTCGCGAACAACGCGTCGCGAAGCCGCGACGCCGCGCCCTGGCGCCCTGCCCCGCTCTCGGAGGGGCGGGGGGGGAGGAGGAGGAGGGGGGGGGGGCGGAGGAGGAGGGGGGGGGATAAGGAGCAGGAGGAGGAGGAGGAGGAGGAGGAGGAGGAGGAGGAGGACCTCTTCGGCCGCCCGCGGTGCTCGGTCGGCCCCGCGCGGGCGGCGCCGCCCGCCCTGCCTGCCGTCGCGCTCGCGGCACTCGCGAGCGCGCCGCCCGCGAGGCAGCCTCTTTGGCGCTCGGCCTGCCGTCGCGCCCGCTGCCTCTGAGGCCCGACGCCTCGGAGGCACTCGCGAGCGCCCGCGGCCCCCGCGGGGGCCCGACGCCGACTGACAGATCGCGGAAGGGGTAGGGGGGGGGGGAGGCGCGGGGGGCGGCGGGGCGAACAATGACTCGGCGGGGGGCGGGCGGGAAGGCCGTCGGTCGGCTTCTGGCCCCCGCAACTCTTCATTAATTGCGGCGGGCACTCGCGGCTCTCTTCTCGTCGCGGGACAGTCCGCGAGGCACGCCCGCTAGCGCCGCTGGCAAAAAAGTTCGAGGGCGGGCGACGGCGGCGGCGGCGACGACGACGACGACGACGAGGCCGACGACGCCGACGACGACGACGACGGAAACGACGACGACGGCCATTCGGATCACCGCCATCATCATCATCATCAGCATCATCATCATCATCAGCATCGCCATCATCACCACCACCTCCACCACCTCATCACCACAAACACCGTCGCCACATCATCACGGCGAATCGCGGCGCATCGCGGCGCATCGCGGCGCATCGCGGCGCGATACGCCGCGATACTCCGTGATACGCGGCACGGTGTACTTGGGTGACGACGTCGCCGAACGGACGGCGACGACTGCGATGATGACGGACGGGGCCGGCGACGGCGACGACGGCGACTACTATCCTCATCGCCCATATCACCCTCACCAGCTCATCACCACCATCATCGTCACCACCATCATCATCGCCACGGCGACGGCGACGACGGCGAACATCATCACGACCATCATCATCATCGTCATCATCATCACGACGACGACGATCATCATCATCACCACCATCATTACAACCACCACCTCACAACCACCATGATCGCATTCCATCTTCGTCGCCGCACTACCAGCTCCTCATTTGCACGTGTTCGTCGGCGGAACACCGCCCATCGGTTGGCTTGAGCCCAAAAGAACTGGGGGTCTCATGCCCAGGTGGCCGCGTCGGCGGCGCACCGCCCACTGTTTTGCATGACGTTTTCGTCGGCGGAGCACCGCCCATCGGTCGTCGTTGCCGGCGGCGCACCGCCCATTGTTTGACGTTTTCGTCGGCGGCGCACCGCGCGTCGGTCGTCGTTGTCGGCGGCGCACCGCCCGTTGTTTGCAGGTCTTCGTCGGCGGCGCACCGCCCCCCGCTCGTCGTTGTCGGCGGCGCACCGCCCACTGTTTGCATGGCTTCGTCGGCGGCGCACCGCCCAACTGTTGTCCTTGTCGGCGGCGCACCGCCCATTGTTTGCATGGCGTCGTCGGCGGCACACCGCCCAACTGTCGTCCTCGTCGCGGCTGTCGCATCGCGCCGCGCGTCTTCGGCGGCGCACCGCCTGTTGTTCCAACCGTTCGCCCATTGCCGTCTCATCCCCCTTGCCCCATGTCCCCTGCCATCCCCCCATGGCGCCCCCCAGAGCTGCTTCGGCCCCTGCGCGCCCGCAGCGCGCCAGCGCCGCGCGCGCCGCGCGCGCGCCATGGAGCAGCCCGAGGCGCAGCCCGAGGCGCAGCCCGAAGTGAAGTCGCCCGTGCACCCCCCCTCCGACTCGGGTGGCGAGGCAGCCTTGGCGAAGAACGAGGCGCAGGAGGCAGGCTGGGCGAAGGCCGAGGAAGGCGCCAGCACCTTGGCGGAAACCTCTGCACCTTCGGCTTCGCCCAATGCCAAGTCGCCCGCGCCTCCGCAGGAGCCGCCGCCGCAGGGGGGCGCGGCGCGCGCGCCTGAGGGGGCAGCGGCGACTGCGAAGCCACCGCCGATGAAGAGAGGGCCTGCCCTCCGCCGCCCCGCCGCCGCGCAACCCCCCAAGCAGCCCCCCGCGCAGGCCTTGCTCGCTCAGTTCTTGACAGCGAAGAAGAGCGGAGGGGCGCCGCCAGCGCAGCCAGCGGAGGGCGCGCAGGTCAGCAAGGCCAAGGCAAAGCAGAAGGCGAAGGCCAAGCAGCAGGCAAAGGCAAAGCAGCAGGCGAAGGCCAAGGGAGCAGCAGAGGCGGCACCACCGCCGCAGGAGGCAGACGCAGCAGCAGGCGCGGAGGAGGCAGAGCCACAGCAGCAGGCTAAGGCGCGCCAGCAGCGGAAGAAGGCAGAGGCGGCAGCAGAGGCGCCGTCAGCAGAGGCGCCCCTGGCCGCGGCCTCAGAGGCACCTCCCAGCACGGCCCCAGCAGAGGGAGGCCACTTCTCGACAGGCCACGACCCACCTCGCGGAGGCCCGACGTGCTCCAAGTGCGGCCGCGATGCGGAGAGCGTCCGGTTCAAGCTCGCCCAGAAGAGCGTCAACACGTGGTGGTGTGGGAGCTGCAACAACAAGAGCTCGATGGTGCAGCGCAACTATGCGTTCTGGCCACCGCGCTCGTTCGCGCTCATGCGCAAGGCGGACCAGCAGGCGTTCTGGCGCTCAATGGACGACCCTTCCATTGAGAACAGCGTGCAGTTCGAAGAGCAGCTGGTGAGGGCCCTCAGCGCCGCGAGGAAGGAGCGTCTCACGGAGAGCAGGGGCGGGGACTGGAAGCCCTTGTCCGTCTGGGCCCAGGAGGGGTTCGACGCGGACGCCGTGCGCGCCCACAACGACGCGAGGTACAATTCGGACTCGAAGCAGGATTGCTACCGCATCCGCATCGAGGGCAGCAGGGAGGAGAACATCGAAGAGACAGTGAGGCGGCCGCTCCAGGGGAACAAGAAGCCGCCGAGGCCGCCCCCGCCGAAGCACCGCTCCCCGAGCGGCAGCTGCGAGGGCCGATCGGACGGGGACGTGGAGCGCACAGGAAGCCGCCGCGTCGACAACCGCCGCTCGAGGAGCCGCAAGGGGAAGCGGGGCCACTCCAGCGACGGAGGCGACAAGGACGGCCCCACCAGCCGCGGCCGCAAGAAAGGCCGTTCGCGCAGCCGCGGCCGCAGAGCGGCCAGCACGAAGGGCCGCTCGACGAGCCGTGGCCGCAGGGCTGCCAGCACGAAGGGCCGCTCGACGAGCCGCGGCCGCGCGGCGGCCAGCACGACGGGCCGCTCGAGGAGCCGCGGCCGCAAGGCGGCCAGCACGAAGGGCCGCTCGAGGAGCCGCAGGCCGCACAGCAAGAAGGGGAAGGACCGCTCGAGGAGCCGCCAGAAACACAGCAAGAGGGCGAAGAAGCTCTCCCCCAGCCGCAACAAGGACCGCTCGACGAGCCGCAAGGAGCACGGCAAGAGGGCGAAGGACCGCTCGCGCAGCCGCGGCAGGCGCGAGCGCAGCAAGAGCCGCGCCAGGAGGGACCGCAGCGAGCAGAGCGCGTCCAGGAGGCCATGAAGGATCGCAAGGCGTTGGCGATGAAGACTCTGGAGAAGACGGGGTCCTGGGATGTGCAGCTCGCATCGCCCCTCGACGACGACGACTGCCAGAAGGTGCCCAGCTGGGCGGTGAAGAACGCCAAGGACAGCGAGAAGGAGATCTCGAAGCTCAGAGCTGCGGCGAAGTCGTCGCTCGAGGACCCCAAGGGGAGCCCGCCGTTCGAGTCGAAAGCCCTGGAGGAGGCCATCGTAGAGGACAAGCACGCCGTCGGGGGCCTGCGTTCGCCGCGTTCGGCCATCGAGCACGCGAGCTGCCCAATTCCCCTTTGATCCATCGGGGCCCTGACCGCGATCGCACGGCCGACCGACGCGCTGAAAAGGCGTGGATGGGCGATTCGAGCGAGCAACCGCGACATGCGCCTCTGCCGATCGAGCCCGCCGAGACCCTATCGAGATCCGCACCTCGACCGAACGATCGCGATCGATCGCGTTTGGATCGATCGCGTTGGGATCGATCGCGTTTGGATCGATCGCGCTTGGATCGATCGCGTTTGGATCGACCGCCTTTGGGCCCCGATCGATCGCGTTTGGACCGATCGCGTTTAGGTCCCGATCATGCTTCTGCAGGCGAAGAAGTACAACAAGAAGTCCGCCCTAGCTCGAGCCCGCCAGAAACTGCGACGCCCTGAGATGGGCGGCGGCGCCGCGCTGGCAGGCGCGCCGGAGGCGCGCTGGGCGTCTGCCACCGCCCGCGCAGACTTCCATTGGTCTGGACAATACGCCCATTCCTCCTTCGTCCGCCCCCCCCCATCCTCGCCCACGGCGCCCTCGTCTTCATGCTCCTCTTTTTTCTGGCGGTGCACCGCCCATGACCAGCCATCCGCCGACGGCGGTGCTCCCCCTCCTGTCCACGCCCCGCGCTCCTCTGGCGGTGCACCGCCCGTTGCCGGCCATTCGTCGTCGGCGGTGCTCCGCATCTTGGCCCCTGCAAACTTTCCTCCGCCTCCCCCGCCCCACTTCGTCGGCTCGAAGGGCGCGCTGCGCCTCGCGCGCTCCGCCGCGGCCGCCCGCGCGGCGGGGGCGGCGCCCGCGGCGGCGCGCCAGCGCCATGGCAGAGCGATGGCGAGCCCCCTCGCGCCCTGCCAGGGGCGCGGGGTGGGCCCTTCTGCCAGGCGGCAGAGGCTGAAGGAGGCAGCGCTTCTGCGGGGCGCCTCGCGGGCGGCGCTGGACAGGCGCACGGAATTCAAAAGTCATCCCGCGCAATGTGTTTGGGGGGGGTGCCCGAGTAGATAAACATGAACATGCACGTTCATGCGCATCCCCCCGCCTACCCCGCACTGGGTGGCCCGCGTCCTGCGGCGGGGCGACGGCGCGCACGTGACGGCGGCTACCGCGGGCGCCGACGCGGCTCGCGCTGCGTCGCCGCTTCTGGACGCCATCGAACTGCCGCGCCGAGGCGGTGGCCCAGCGCTCAGGTGGACTGCACGCTTGCCCGACAAGCTCGCCCCGAAGCTTGCCCACCAGGCGGGGCCTTGGAGCAAGCAGTTCTGGGCGGCGACGCAGGTGTTCCCTTCGTCGCCAGCGCAACCGCGGCGCATGGTGCTCCACCACGACGACGCGGTCGTCGGCGCGCAGCTCAAAGCTGCAAACCGCAGGACGACCATTGCCGTGTACATCTGTTTCTTGGAGCTGGGCACATACCTTGAAGAAGAGGGCGCCTGGCCCCCGCTGGGAGCCCTTCGCTCAGAGGAGAAGAAGCAGGTCAGCACAGCGGGCTTGGTGAGGGCCGCCCTGCGGCGCCTCTTCCTCGGGCCCGGGGGCGGCGCTTTCGACGCCGGCGCGTCTCGGCTGCACTTTAAGTGCCACAGGCTGATCATGGACGAAGGCGCGGGCAAGGACACCTTTTTCGTACAAGGGCTCGGGCGGTTGACGGCCCTGCTGCAGCCGCAAGAACGTCGTGCTCGACCAAGGGTCTGGCAGTCTGAGCCTTCGGGGCCCGACTGGTTACCTGGCGGGCCTCGCTTGCGTCGGCGCCCCCGCTCGGCGCGCCGCCACAAAGGGGCGGCCGCGCGCGAGGGCGCTGGCGTTCGCGGTCACCGCTCACGGCCCGCCCCCAAGGAGTTCGCGACCGCGTACGACGAGCTCGCGCAACTGCAACGCACGGCGAGCCCAGGGACGTTCGCGAACCCCCAGTCTGCGCACGGCATCACAGTGAACGAGTTGTCCCTGATGGCCGACGTGGAACTCAGACGCGCTTGCTCGCTGGACATGTACACGCGCGACCCGATGCACATCATCCTGGCGAGCGGAGGCACGTTTCAGGTGGAGGTGTTCTGCTTGTACAGAGCGGTGGCGCGCGTGATCCCCGACGCGCGGGATCGGTGGCGAACCGAATTCCAGCGCTGGGCTCCAGGGCGCGGCGGAGGGAAAGCCCCGCTGCATCTCTTCTCCCCAGCCAGGAAGAAAACCTGCGTCGAAGCAGGGCATGTCGTCGGCGCCGCGTCGGACTGCCTCGCCGCCCTGCCGTTCCTGAGGAATTGGCTCCATGTGGATTGCTTGCCGCGACACCCTCTCTGCCAGGCCCACGCGCGGCCCTCTGATGCCACGCATGCCGCCCTGGAACTTTACTCGGCGGCGAAACGCGGCGTTTGCCCAGACACGTCCGAGGCCGATTTCAAGCGCCACGTCGGGCTGGCGCTCAGGAAGCACGTGCGCGCCTACACGGACGCGCGGGTCGTGCCTAAGCATCACTATCTTTGGCACGCAGCCGCGCAGGCGGCGGAAGATGGGTTGATGCTCGATTGCTTTGTACTCGAGCGGAAGCACAAACTCATCAAGGACACCGCGGGACACCATGACCGCTTGGAGGCATGGACAAGGATGTGATCACCCAAGTCGTGGCCACGCACCTGCAAGAGTCCTTCGCCGCGCAACGTCAGTCGCACAAATGGTGGCCGACCCCTGAACTCGAGGGGGCCATCGGGCAGCGCGGTTGGGGCAAAATGGGCCTGGCGCACGCGCGAGCGCGCGGCTTGGCCCCGACGGGGGCGCCCCCGTGCGTTCAGGCGCGCCCCTGCGGGGCAACGCCGAGGCTCGCGCGCGCACCAGGGCCCACCCAGGCACGGCGCGCTGACTTGTCGTCGGGCTGCGGTCGGCGGCCTCGTTTACGGCAGCGGGAACGCGTGGCTCGAGGGGGGCGCCGCGTTTTACATCCACTGCGTGGCGGTGGCCGCGGGGCGCTCTTACTTGATCGTGAAGCCGCTGGACTTGGCGTCGCGGCCTGCGCCTGGGGAGTCCGCGTGGCGGCCGCGAGGAGGACCGAGGGGTGTTCACAAAGAGGGGGGGGGAGGGGAGATGGGGGAGGAGGGGGAGGGGGGACGGAAGGAGGAGGGGGAGAAGGAGAAGGGGGGGCGAGGAGGAGGGGGGGGGGCCCCCGCGCCGCCGCCCCATAGGATGCGGCGCGCTGGTTGCCGAGGGCGCCCCGCGGGTGCCTGCGGCGTACACCCGCCGAGCCGAGGACGGCTCGGTCCGCGTGTTGGTGTAAAAGGCGCGCGCGGCGGTAGACCGCCTGGCGGTGGGCCGCCTTGGGGAGGGGGGGCAATCGCGCGGCGGTAGACCGCCTGGCGGCATCCCGCCTGGGGGTAGGGGGGCGGGGGGGAGGGGGCGGGGGGGAGGGGAGAGGGGGGCGGGGAGGCAGACTGCGCGGATCGCTGGCGACGCCGACGCGCGTCTGAGACCCCTTTTGATTTCCAGACGCAAAACCAAACTTATCGGACTTATAAGTTAGATATACGTTAGTTATGCATAACCTATAAGTAAGCTAGTTTTGATGACCATGACAGATATACATATAATGATGTAACATACATGCATCATGTCACAAATGTCAACGCCATCACCAAAGTGGGACGGTCAAACAACGATTCAGGACGAAAAACCGGTCCTAAAGTGGTGCAGACCTCTGGGGCGCACGCATCGCAGAAAAATGGTGCCGTCGGATGTCTGGGCCTGCACTACTCTTCATCCTGACTGGTCTTTCAACGAGCCCAGGAGCCCAGCAATCTTTCCCGGGCCAGGGCCGGGGTCGGGGGCCGGGGCCAGGGGCCGGGAGCACGCGACCGAGGCCAGAGCCAGGACGGGGCCAAGGCCGGAGCCGGAGATGGGGGCCGGGCCCAGGCTGGGGTCGGGGCGTGGGCAGGAGCCCGGGCTGGTGCTGGGGCCAGAGCTCCCGAGCCCAGAGACCCACCAACGAGCCCATCCGTCGGGGAACTTGCCCGCCAACAAGCTCGGCAGACGGACACGACGCAAACATTCCATTCAACATACACTGCCTACGGCGACTGCCAACACCCTGATTATCCTCCTCCTCCTCCTCCTCCTCCTCCTCCTCCTCCTCCTCCTCCTCCTCCTCCTCCTCCTCCTCCTCCTCCTCCTCCTCCTCCTCCTCTCTTCCTCCTCCTCCTCCTCCTCTCTCTCCTCCTCCTCTCCTCCTCCTCCTCCTCCTCTCCTCCTCCCCTCCTCCTCCTCCTCCTCCTCCTCCTCCTCCTCCTCCTCCTCCTCCTCCTCCTCCTCCTCCTCCTCCTCTCCTCTGCCTCCTCCTTTTCCCCCTCCTCCTCCTCCTCCTCCGCCTCCTCCTTCTCCGCCTCCTCCTTCTCCCGCTCCCTCATCCTCCCTCCTGCCTCTTCGAGGCAAAACTCTCAAACTATAAAAATGGACGAGTTCGCACTCGCCCGGAGCGTCCCAGATCGGCTGCACAGGCCAGAGGCCTCTACAGTACATAACGTGGAGAGCCCGCATTGCCGACCTCCGTGACGAGGCGATCCCCGTGACGCCGCAACAGGATTCGAATAACAAAAAACATACGAGCTGTCGGAGGTCCCCGCGGATGTCTTTGGTCGGGGCTGGCGCGAAGAGCGCGCGAGGGGCGGCGCCAGAGGCGGCGCCAGGGGGCCCAACGCCGTGCATAAAAATCTGCGCGGAGCGCGGAAGTTGTGCTTATTCAATTCTGCGACCAATATCACGATGGATAATACGACTGCCACCAGTTTGATGAATATCCGCATATTCGTGACTACGCTTACAGTCGGGCCGCTGAAAAAAGGAACGCTGAATAGGGAACGAAGCCCCTCGTTGGCCCTGTCAGCGCCTCCGTGCCCCAGGAGGGCAGGAGGAACAGCACTGGAGGGACCTAAGGAACCTCGAGCCCCTTCCGAACCCAAACTGTTCCTTACTTCAGCGTCTCGACTGTGCTCGACGCGTAAAGCCTGAAACGTGCAGCGGCGGGCGCAGCCCGCGGTGCGGGGGGGAGAGCGCATGGTGCACAGGCCCTCTGCCGGACGAGCACGCCGCGCTTCGGCGGCGCGCCCAGTGGAGAGGCTGCTCGCGTCGAGTCCACGGCGAGGCGACCCCAGCGCGAGCGCTCAGGGTTCCACGCCGCTGGATGCCCAGAACTGGCGGACATCGGACGATCCACGCACTGGAAAGCCGCGATCGTTCAGAGTGGGCGGGCCTTTTCAAAAGGTTCCGATCGCTCAGAGTGGGCGGGCCTTTTCAAAAGGTTCCGAAGGCCATCGGCCTTCTGAGCCTCAGAAGGCAAAGACGGTGCCTGACATCCGCCGACTCGATTTTTCAAGCCGCGGCCATGAAGGTCCAGACCTCTTCCCTGTGGGCAGTTTTTCGCCCTAGATCTGTTCTTGATGGCCCACCAGCCTGTCGACGGGCCCCGGAGGCCGATATTATATAGATAGATAGAGAGATAGATAGATTGATAGATAGATAGATAGATAGATAGATAGATAGATATAGATATAGATATAGATATAGATATAGATATAGATATAGATATAGATATAGATATAGATATAGATATAGATATAGATATAGATATAGATATAGATATCCGCCGGTTCCCCTGTGGGGCCACCAGGCTGTAGGCGCGAGGTTCGCAGTTTCCTGTACCAGTCGTAGGTTGTAGTTTCCAGTGTTACAGTTCTGCTTCTTGCTGGTTACTGTAACTAGTTGATTGACCGCGCGAGGGGGGGGAGGCCCAAACAGGATTTTTTAGCACCCCCTGGGCGCGTTGTCTGAATTGCTGGGGGGGCTCGAAATCGACACCCCTCACGCAGATCCGCGGGGTCAGGGTCCAAAAACACAGGATTTGCCACATTTCTGAAATTCGGTGCCACCCCTCACGCAGATCCGCGGGGTCAGGGTCCAAAAACACAAGGGATTTGCCACATTTCTGAAATTCGGTGCCACCCCTCACGCAGATCCGCGGGGTCAGGGTCCAAAAACACATGGGATTTGCCACATTTCTGAAATTCGGTGCCACCCCTCACGCAGATCCGCGGGGTCAGGGTCCAAAAACACAGGGGATTTGCCACATTTCTGAAATTCGGTGCCACCCCTCACGCAGATCCGCGGGGTCAGGGTCCAAAAACACAGGGATTTGCCACATTTCTGAAATTCGGTGCCACCCCTCACGCAGATCCGCGGGGTCAGGGTCCAAAAACACAGGGGATTTGCCACATTTCTGAAATTCGGTGCCACCCCTCACGCAGATCCGCGGGGTCAGGGTCCAAAAACACAGGGGATTTGCCACATTTCTGAAATTCGGTGCCACCCCTCACGCAGATCCGCGGGGTCAGGGTCCAAAAACACATGGGATTTGCCACATTTCTGAAATTCGGTGCCACCCCTCACGCAGGGGATTTGCCACATTTCATCACGCACATCATCGCAAGGCGTGGTAACCCAAACTGCGAGTACTCCCTCGGCCCTTTAATCCCAAGGTGTGGTAACCAAGCTCGTAAACCATACACGTCTTACCAATCGCCCTGTGTGGTAACCCCTCTTGTGATCAGTTGGTTTTGCCGATTGCGAATCGGCCTCGCATGAAGTTCCGATACTGCTGCACGACAGCGCCAAAGCCTCATGACTTAGCTCTTCCATGGCCCATTCTCCGCGAGAGAGGGGGCCGGCGGCAGGGGGCGAAGCCCTTACGGATAGATAGATACAGATAGATATACAGATAATTCGAATTGTAATACGAAGAGTAGTAGTAATACTAATAATGTTAATGCGAATAATAATGATGCGAATAACAAATATAAGAAGAAGAGGAAGAAGAATATACAATATATACATACTATAAATACATATATATAGATATATCGAGATCTACTCACTTCCCCCTGGGCACGCCGCCACATGTTGACCTGCACGAGACGCCGGCGGGCAGTGGCTGCCCGCCTTCTGCAGCAGCGGCTCCAGCAGCGGGTCCAAGGCCTCGCCCACGTTCTCCAGCAGCACCGGCTTGCCGAGAGAGATCTGGCCCGGGGGGGCGAGCAGAAGACGAAGCGAGGACGAAGATAAAATCTAGGGAGCCAACAAAGGACGTACGCGCCCAGCTATGTACATGAACACGGCCCCTCGATTCGCGAGACCCGCCGCGTTATGCGAACATTTGTGCAGTGCGTGCTCTCGAAACCAGCGTGGATTCATGTACGTGTACGTCCTTGTTTCGCTCCTGAAAATCGGGTGAGAATAAATCGAGAATCTCTGGGACCTGGCGGCTCTGGAAGAGGTCTCGGGCCACGCGGTCCTCTCAGAGCGCTCCGGTCCGGAGCGCTCAAAGCGCGTGCCGGAACGCTCTGGAACAGAGTTCACGAGGGGTCAAGATTGTGCACCACCCTCATTCCCAGCAAATCTGGACTCTGAAGAAGGGGTCGGATTTAAAACGCATGCCAAGTACGGAGCATGGTAGAACCCTCCCCCAGCTCCGCTGCCCAGGAAGGGCGATTCATAGATGACCAAAGCTTCCCGTTCCCACGCCACGTCGGCCAGGAATGGATTCACCAAAACACTCATATGGTCGAGATGCGAAACGGGTCTCTGGAGAGCTGGCGACGGCCCCCAGGGGCTGGGGTCAAGAAATATCGCAGGCAGGTGAAAGGCGAAAGGCTTCCCCGAAATCGGCGGCGGCCCCCTGGGTGGGTCACCCCTTCAACTGAGCATGTTCTTAGGGTGGAGGGCCCATGGTGCAATCCATGTGGGCTTTTGCACCTCGAAGATCGCTCCGTCCTGTGGTTCGCCATTTGCAGATTCAAGCCTCGAGAATACATCGAAACGGCATTTCAGATTTCAGGAGGAGGAAGAGGAGGAGGAGGTCGAGGAGGAGGGGGAGGAGGGCTCGAGGGCTCGAGAGCCCCAAGAAGCCAAAACCAGTGACTCCCCCTTTGGTTCTTGAAAGTTGTTCGCGTTCTCGCCTTTTCCTTACGTCAAAATTAATGATGTCCCTTAGGTTTTTGATGGATTGTGGCGTTCTCCCCTTGTCAGCATTCCGACGCTCCAAGACGGCCCAAGAGGCGCCCAGCACTACCCCAAAGAGCCCAAGAGGCCCCCAAGAGAGCCCCAAGACGGCCCAAGACGGCCCAAGAGGCGCCCAAGACAGCCCAAAAAGGCTCCAAACGGGACCTAAGAGAGGATACCTGAACCGAAAAAATATCCGAACTTCCGCCCAAAGAGACCGTTAGGAGGCGCCCAAGAGGCCCAAAGAGGCCCCCAAGAGGCCAAGAGGCCCCAGTAGGGCCTCACGAGGTCCAAATGAGGCCCCAAGAGGCCCCGAAACGGCTCCCAAAAGGCTCCGAGACAGCCCGCAAGAGGCCTCCAAATCGCTTCCAACAGAAGGCCGCCGATGGGCCTCCCACAAGGTCCTAACGAACATCCAATAGGCCCCAGACCCAAAACGCAGGCACGGTGGCGAGATGGGCCGAAGGCTATTCGATCCGCCGCCCCCTGCGGTCTTGCCACATGGGTGTCTGGCATGCTAGACCCTATCGTATACGGCTTGGTTGTGGTTCCTTTCTGAAAGAACTCCCGCTGAAGCTTCGGCCGATCCCGCCGGCCACCCGGAAGGCTGCCGAAAAGGCCTGGGTGGTTGCCCAAATCACCTCCAAGACGGCCAAGATGGCCTCCAAGTTCTCCCACGATGGCCCAAGATGGTCTTCAAGACGGCCCGAGAGGGTCCAAGATGCCTCCAAGTCTGCCCAAGAAGCCTCCAAGTTTGTCCAAGACGGCCCAAGAGGCCCCCAAGAGGCCTCCAAGGCGGCCCAAGAGGCCTCCAAGAGGTCCTCCAGGAGGGCCCGAGGAGGCCAAAATCCTTGACTTCCCGTGGGTGTTTGAAGGATTGCGGCGATTGCTTCTTTTCGGCCTTCAAACGGCCTCCCGACGGCCCAAGAGGCCCCCAAGATCGTCCCCAGAGCGCCCAAGAGGCCTCCAAGATGGCCCCAGGACGGTCCTTGGAAGTCCCCAAGACGGTCCAGAGGGGGGCCCAAGAAGGCCAAAGAGGCCTCCATAACGGCCAAAATCTTCCAAAACGGCCCTGAAGCACCCCAAGAGGGCCCCAAGACGATCCAGAGAGGCCCCCAAGACCGTTCCCGACGGCGTCAGACGGCCCAGGAACGCCGTAAGACGGCCAAAGAGGCCTCGAAAAAGCCCCCCAATGCCCCCAAAAGACCAAAGCAGACCCCCAAGAGGCCGACCCCAAGAATGCCCCAAGAGGCTCCCAAGAGGTCTACTCATCCTCCTTATGTTCCTCATCCTCCTCATCCTCCTCCTCCTCCTCCTCCTCCTCCTCCTCCTCCTTCTCCTTCTCCCTTTTCCTTCTTCTCTTCATGATTCTCTTCCTCACGTGTTCCCCGAAGGATTTCAACGACGGCTGGGGGGAACACATGGTCCGATAGCTTGCCCCAGCTCTAGCCGAACTTTCGGCCACACAGGCGCTTCCAGAAAGGCGGGGGGGCGGCGGAAATTTGCCGTAAGCGTCTTCGATGCAAAATCGTTCCTCGAGACCACTTGTCGGGCTGCAGAGCCACAACTCAGAGCGTGCAGCGTTGTCTGGCGACCCCCGAACGCAGAGCAAGTAGTGGCAGGAAGGTCTACAGGAGCTAGAGTCTGTGACTGGATGCTACGATGCAATGTCAAGTGTTGCCTAACAGGCGAGCTGCCCCCCACGCCTGGCGGAAGACAACGCGAACCTACCGCGGAGAGATTGGGAGCGGGAGCAAGGAGTCATCCGCCCCGCGGGTCGCCTGTTCGGGGGGTGGAGGCGATGGACTGCTGCCTGCTGATTTGGGTAGACTTGCTACCAAAGAGTTTGCTCTGTGATGCCAAACCATAGTGAGGACAGCGACTGGACGTCCGCACCCCATGACAATAGCGACGTGCACACGAGCGCGACGCGTGCCGCAGTCAGGGCGACCGCTGCGGGGGGCTGCCCGATCGCCGCGGGTGCGCGACGGGGAAAGCCACGCGGCCGCGTGGCGCCGCCTCCGAGAGCACCACCGCCAGCTGCTGGGGTCTCAGGTGACTGAGCGCGGCCCCAACAACCTGTAGCAACGTACTGCAGCGTCGACCGCAGCGCCTCACAGAGGACGGGTGCGGTCGGCCACCCCTTGTCCAGACTCGCGCGGGCCCGACGTTGCTACTTCGGCTGGGCGGCGAAGCGCTTCATGGCGCGGATCGTGTCAGGCCCGCGGCCGCAGTGGCAGCGGTTGCACGTCGCACCGCGCACGCACGTAGCGCCGCCCCCGCTGCTGCGGCACAGCATGCACTAGCCCTTGCGGTGGTCCTTCCAGCCACGAGAGACTGGGGAAACCAAAAGACACCAATACCGCTACTCACCGAACCTCTCCCGGAGTGCGCTCTGGCCAGGATTTCCAGGCGAATCCAGCGATGGCGACGAGGGCCTCCCAGGAGGCCCAAAAAGGGGGAAAACGAGGGAAGGGTACAGGTACAGTGCGGGCGCGGCCGCAAGAAACCCTCGCAAGAAACCCAACCCTAAGAACCCGCGCGCGAGGTGCACCAGAGGGGAAAACCGGAGCACCCTGAACGCAGCAGCTCCTTCAACGGCCGCGGGAAGTCGCCGCGCAGCGAGAGGAGTCAACAGACCCAGGATACCTGGACGAAAAGCACATGATTGCTTGATGCGCGCCCCCACTGTATGGGTACCTCTTCCTCCTCTAGGGGAACAAAAAGTGGCATAAACATAAAAACTCCGAGGTCCGCGCGGATTTCTCGGATTGGCGCTGGACCCCCCTCCCTGGCGCGCCGGAGGCGCCGCCGGGGGACCCCAGCGCCGATCCGAGAAGTCCGCGCGGACCTCCGAGTTGTTATGTTTGTGTCACTGTTTGTTCCCCTATCCTCTGCGAGACGGCGTCCACCCGGGTCAGCAGGAAACTACAAACTGCAATGCAGGTCTTCGCAAATCCGGGTCACCCAATAGGCGCGGCCGCCTCGCGGCCACGAGCGGCTCGCTAACCCAAGGTCAGCCAGAGGGGGTCTTCGCAGGATCCTGCAAGATCTGGCGCTCTGCCTGATCCCCGTTTGCATTGACAAAGGGGCGGCGCCGGAGGCGCCGCCGGGAGGCCTCCAGCGCCGATCCGTGAAATCCGCGCGGACCTCCGAGTTGTTATGCTTACGTCACTTGTTGTGGCCCTATCCACCCGATGTGGTAAAACAAGACAGCCTCCACCAGAAGTGCTCTAAGAACATGCCGTGGAGACCACAAAAAGGTTCTTAGAGCATTGCTTGGTAGGGCCATAGGCGAGCCAGGACGCTTCGCCACTGCTTGAACCTCGTCCTCCTCTCGGCCACACGCAAGAGTGACCCTGGGCAAGAGTGACCTTGGGTGCGCGACTTCTTGGGGGCCGCGGGGGGGGGGGGCCAAACCTGGACGCACGAGCGGCTGCTGGTGCTTCGTCTTCGGCCACCTGGGGACCCATCTGTGCCCGCACCAAAGGTCACTCCGGCGAAAGGTCACTCTTACACCCTGCGAAATGCTTAAGAAATCATGGGTTAAGAAATTCAGAGTCTCAGAACTTGGATAAAAACCCAACATTTCCATTCAAATCTTAGGATTTACATTGAAAAGTTAAGAATAATCGAGACTCTGGCCGAAACCTTGGGTTTTCTTAAGCATCGCCTAAGGTGTAGTCGATCCTCTGCGAGACGGCGTCCACCGGGCCCGTGGGCGCGCCCACCGGAGCGTCGCCCGAGGAGCCCGCCGCGGCGGGCGCGGCGCGGAGCGCCCGCCCCGCCCCGCCCCGCCCTCCGCCCCCCGCGGCGTGCCCGGGCCAAAGGCGCGCAGGCGCCTGGCCTCAAGTCGGGCGTGTCCCCCCCTACAGGGGGACATTCGACGAAAAATAGGAGATACTCCAAAAATCATCCCCAGACTCACAGTACACTCCAAACAAAATCCCCTGACTCAAAATCCGCCGATGCGGCGTGTGAGTTTCAAGGGGTCTCAGCTACAGCCTCGAGGCTGAGCCTCAGCCTCTGGGGGGGTTGCCGGGGTGGCTCTGCCGGGGAAGGGGGGGTGTGGGGGGGGGTGCGAGTTTCCGGCGGATGCGTTTTTTGACACCCCTCACAAGGATCGTGGCCTCCGAGGGGGTTCCGAACTCGAGTACCACCCCTCCCGCACCAAGAGGCTCCGAGGAGGCCTCCAAGAGGCCCCAAGGGGCGCAGAAGAGGCCCCCAAGAAGCCCCAAGAGGCTCCCAAGAGACCCCCAAGAGGCCCTCTAGTGGCCCCAAGAGGCCCAAGAGGCCCCCAAGAAGCCCCAAGAGGCGCCCAAGAGGCCCCCAGAAGTCCCAGCCAACCACGAGATCCCAACCAGCATCCATGAGGCCTCTTACCCACCAGGCACGGTCGCGGGATAGGCCGACGGCCACTGGATAAATGCTGAGTGAGAGGAGGGGAGGGAAAAAGAGAGGAGGGACGAGGGCGAAGAAGGATCACATCAGTCGGAGCGCCCCGGATCGGCGGCACTGGCCGAAGGCCACTACAATATTCTTAAAAAACAGAAAACCACACTCAAAATATACTCAAAATATACTCAAAAAATTCCGCAGACTCAAAAAATAAAAGGTACCCCACAAATACTCCAAAATGGTCCAAACATACTCAACAAATAATCCCCGGACTTTTTTAAAACTATTTTTGAATTCTCCTCCTGTAGAGGGACAGGCGCGACTTAAGCCTGGCCACCTCCCGCGCTACCGCCGGCACGGAGCGCATGTCCTCCGTCCCTTGGCTCGACATCGCGGGCGCGGAGCGGCCGAGGTGCACGAGCACGAAACAGGAGGCAGACTCCGGAGAGGCGCGGGCGAACCTTGAGTCAAGGTGGCTACGGAGGCCAGCATCCTCCTCCTCCTCCTCCTCCTCCTCCTCCTCCTCCTCCTCCTCCTCATATCCCTTTTCCTTCTCCTCCTCCTCCTTCCTCAGCATCATCATCATCATCATCATCATCATCATCATCATCATCATCATCATCATCATCATCATCATCATCATCATCATCATCATCATCATCATGATCATCATCATCGTCATCATCAGCATCATCATCATCATCAGCAGCAGCAGCATCAGCATCAGCACAGCATCAGCATCATCATCATCATCATCATCAGCAGCAGCAGCATCATCATCAGCATCATCATAATTGTCATCATCATCAGCAGCAGCATCATGATCACCGTCATCATCATCATCATCATCATCATCATCATCATCATAATCATCATCATCAGCAGCAGCACCATCCTCCTCCTCCTCCTCCTCATCATCATCATAAGCATCAGCATCAGCATCATCCTCATCATCATCATCATCATCATCATCAGCATCATCATCAACATCATCATCATCAGCACCAGCATCATCATCATCAGCATCATCATCATCGTCGTCATCATCATGATCATCATCGCCATCATCATCATCATCATCGTCAACATCGCCATCATCATCAGCATAATCCTCATCATCAGCAGCAGCATCAGCAGCATCAGCATCAGCAGCAGCATCATCATAATCATCTTCATCAGCATCATCATAAGCAGCAGCAGCAGCATCATGATTAGCATCATCAGCATTTTCATCAGCATCATCATCAGCATCATCATCCCCCTCGACCTTCAGCTGATGCTCCCCCACCTCCTCCCCATCCTTTCCCGCATCGCCGTGCTCCTGCAACCTCCTACCGTCCCCCGTTCTCGTTGCCCTCCTCCTCCTCCTACTCCTCCTCCTCCTCCTCCTCCGCCTCCTCCTCCTCCTCCACCTCCTCTTATTCCTCTACTTGTTCTTCTTATCAGTAATACTCCTCGTCCGCCTCCTCCTCCTCCTCCTCCCTTTCCTTTCCTTTCCCCCTTCCCCCCCCCTCTCATTCTCGCTACGACGACGACGATTCACTCCGGCGACAACGCCGACAACGACCGACGACGACAACAACGACGACTCTATATCTCCGACGACCGACGGCCGACGGTCGACGATGGACGGCGGACGACCGACGACGCGGACGACCGACGACGACGACGACGACGACGACGACGACGACGACGACGA
>CAUYUJ010021968.1:0-5000 GCA_963575745.1 Prorocentrum cordatum | reverse complement strand
CCCTTTAGTAAAACGTGGTTTAGTGAAAACGACCTGAGGCCCAAACCTGGCGGGCGCAAGCCTGGAAAATAACGGCCACGGCGCCCTCTCGAGAACCGAAAACGGACAATTCACTAATCGACGTGTCACTGTTGGGGGTTGTGTCCACCTCCGATTGCAGATATAGCATGCCTTCCGAGCCTGCACGGGCGCCAAGTGGCTGGCGCCGAAGGACGAACCACACCGCCAGGCGGCGACGGCAGGCGAGGCGGGCGGGCGGCAGGGGAGGACGGAAGGGAGGGCGGGCGGAGGGCCGCGGTGGGGGCAGGAGGGCCCAGAGTCGAAGCGAGGAGTCCGACCGGCAATCGAAATGAGTCGGCGGAGATCGGAATGAAATCGGCAAGCGATGATGACTACCTACCAGACCACCCCAACCCAACCCGAAGACCCGAATTTCGGGTTGGGGGGAGTACGGGTTCCATACGTGTTTTCGCGACGTTCCCCGACCCCCCCCCCAACTGGAAATGGAGGGCAAATCGAGACCTTCGGGTTGGGTTGGGGTGGTTTGGTGGGTGGTGAGATGAGTCCAATCTGCGGAAATCGGAAGCCGGGTCCAGGAAAGCCGACCCGGCGGACAGCGGCAGGGGCCAGCGTGCCTCCGGCGAGAAACCGGAGGCCCAGGTCGGAGTCCCCAGCCGAGCCGCATCGGCATCGGAGGCCGTCGGAGTCGAGTCGACTCGGCATCGGAGGCCATCGAGGTCGAACCGCATCGGCATCGGAGGCCATCGAAGTCGAATCAAGTCGGAATCGGAGGCCATCGAAGTCGAATCGAGTCGGGATCGGAGGCCATCGAAGCCGAACAACATCGAATCGGAATCGGAGGCCGTCGAGGTCGAACAACATCGAATCGGAGGAATCGAAACGAGCCACGTTTTGGAGGCCCGAAATGGGTACGGAAAGAATGGGTACAATGCCCAACAGCAGTTCCTGTTCATGCTGAACAGGACTCGCCGTCGGTGTCGCCGCGGCCTGTGTCCACTTGAGACAGAAGGCCGCCTGCCCCACAGCGGCCGCTGTTGGCTTGGGACATCATTTGTTGATGAGCATTGCAGCCATTCTTCCCGTACCCATGCCGGCGTCCAAACGTCACGGGGAGCATCGGAGGCCGCCGAAGTCGAATCGGATCGGCATCGGAGGCCACCGAGGCCGAACAACATCGGATCGTACTCCAGATTTCGTAATAAAAGGAGGGGTCTGGACCCTCCAAGACAAGCCATTTCAGACCTCCCCCGTGGGAGAACCCTCCAAAACATCGTCCCCAGATCCCCCAGGCCCTCCAAGATAGCCTGGAAGAGACCCCCCCGAAATGAGACCCCCATCCCTTTATTACGAAATCTGGAGGAGGCATCGAGACGAGCCACGCGGGGGGGGGCCGACGCGGGCGAGGCGCCGGCGGGGCGCGGCGAGGCGGCGAGGAGCCGAGCCGCCGCCCCCCCTCAGTCTGAAGGGGCCCCAGGACACACAAATAAATACACACAAATAAAAAGATTCCCCATATTTTCCAATATTTTTTGGGTTTCTGTCTTCCCCCCCACTTCCCATATCTTCCTATATTTTCCTGGGAATCGACGATTAATTGTGTCTGTGATTTTTCCCCTCCTGACGCCCCCCCTCCTGCAGCTGCGGGTCGATCATCAGCGGCCAGCGCCTGGACCACTGCAGGATCAGCGCGTTCTCGATGGACACCTCCGCCGCTCGCCACAGGAGGGGTGAAGGGGCCTCCTCCTCCTCCTCCTCAGCGCGTTCTCGATGGACACCTCCGCCGCTCGCCACAGGAGGGGTGAAGGGGCCTCCTCCTCCTCCTCCTCCTCCTCCTCCTCTCCTCCTCGCTCCTCCTCTCCTCCTCCTCCTCCTCCTCTCCTCCTCCTCGCCTCCGCCTCCGCCTCCGCCTCCGCCTCCGCTCTCAGACCTCCGCCTCGCCGCCTGCCGCCTCGCCTCCGCTCCGCCTCCGCCTCCGCCTCCGCCTCCGCCTCCGGCCTCCCCTCGCTCGCTCGCCTCCGCCTCCGCTCCGCCTCACGTCCTCGCTCCGCCTCCGCTCCGCACCCTCGCCTCATCCTCCGCCTCCGCCTCCAGCAATCCGCCTCCGGCCTCCGCTTCGCCTCCCGCCTCCGCATCACGCCGCCGCCTCCGCATCCGCCTCCGCCTCCCCTCAGCCGAGACAGCCGAAGACATGCCTACAAGAAGATAATGACCTACGCAGCAGAAGACTTCGCACCAGCCTCATCCTCGCCTCCGAATAAGAGCAGCTGCTTCTGTCTTGCCAGTCTAGACATCTGGAAAAAAGCAGCAGCAATCTAGCAGCAATCCTCAGCATCATAATCATCATTCCATCTTCGCTCCTTTCTCATCATCATTAATCTTCATCATCTTCATCTTAACATCATCTATGCACTTCATCATCATCATCATCAATCATTTCATAATCTTCATCATCTTCATCATTCATTCCACCCCCCCCCCCTCCTCTCCTCCTCCTCCTCCTCCTCCCCCCCCCCCCTCCCCCCCCTCCCCCTCCCCTCCTCCCTCCTCCTCCTCCTCCTCTCCGCCTCCACCTGCTCCTCCTCCTCCTGCTCCCTCCTCCTCCTCCTCCTCCTCCTCCTCCACTCCTCCTCTCCTCTCTCCTCCTCTCCTCTCCTCCTTCCTCCCCCTTCCTCCCGCCGGCGCCACAGGGGGGTGAAGGGGCCTGGGACACACAGACAACTACACACAAAGCACAGGGTGCCCCATAGCTTCACCTATCTTCTGGGCTTCTGCCTTGCCCCCCCCCCCCCCCCGATTCCCAGATTCTGTTTTCTAGGGAATCGACGATGAATCGTGCCTGTGTGACTTTTCCCCTCCTGATAGAGGGGGGGGTGCGAGGGCCCGCGCCGATCGGCAGGACGCGGAATAAACAACGGCCGCCTCCGGAGCCCAAAGGCGGTCCCTGTTTCGGCGTCTGGACTCTAGGGCTCCCAGCGTCGCGCTCTCGCGCCCCGCGAAGCGCGAAGCGCGACTCACTTCGCGCCCTCGCGCCGCCCTCCCAGAGGGAGAAAAGGAGGACGAGGAGGAGGGGGAGAAGAAGCGAGGACCGCGAAGCGCGAAGCGCGAATGACTGCCCGCCCTCGCGGGAGCCCTTGTGGACTGCACCTGGGGGCGCGCAGCACGTGGAGCAGCGCTCCCAGGGAGCTGGCGCGCGGTCGCCAGACCCGTGGCTCGGGGGAGGTGCCCTCCCCCCCAACGTGCGGCCGGTGCCGCCCCGCTCGGCGGCGGAAATGAGAGCGGCTTCCCACGGAACCAGGGCCCGTCGCTCATCCACGCCCCCTGAATCCATGTTTGCGAGCGCCTGGCTCTGGAAGGCGACATCCGACCCCTGGCCCCCACCAGCCATCGAGTCCCCGAGCCCCCTGCCCCCACAAGCCATCGGTTCTTCCGCAACGGTGGGAGGCAGGGGCGGGGCTCGAGTTTCGCCACGTATTCGACGAAGTCCGGACCCTACCCTGAGGGGCAACGATAGAGGGGGACTGGCGTAGGAGGGGGGGGGAACATCGACCTGGAATCGGCGATACATCGCCGGTGAATCGGCGATGGGCACCCGTTAGTGAATCCGCACGTTCCTGGGCAGGGTGAGGCTGTCGGACCCACATCGGCGATGAATGGACGAGTGAGGGGTCGATGCAGCTGCCCCTGAGCCTATCCCCCCCATCGTTGCCCCTGATACCCCCACCGCCCATCGAGCTGCCTGAAGCGTTGATCGGCGAGGATACGCGTCGGTCGCAAGAAGTACGTAAAAACATGAAGTCGAAGGCGGCGAGAGTAGATTGGGTTCAGGCCCTCCCAGAAAGAAAAAAACAGCAGCAACAACAGCAACAACAACAACGACAACAACAACGACAACAACAACAAAAACAACAACAGCAGCAACAACAACAGCAACACCAGAAACAAGAACAAGCACAGCAACAACAACAACAACAACAACAGCAACAACAACAGAAACAACAATAACAATAACAATAACAACAACAACAACAACAACAACAACAACAACAACAACAAAAAAAACAACAACAACAACAGTAGCAACAACAACAACAACAACAAACAACAACAACAACAACAACAACAACAACAACAACAGCAACAACAACAGCATCAGCAGCACCCTCATCAGCATCATCATCAACAACAACAATAACAACAACAACAATCACTTTACCCGAACGCTCGGTGTTCTCACCAGTGCCAGGGTTTTCATGCGACGCCAGCCAATACCCCCACTTTGTGGGGGGGCATTGCAAGCTCTACCAAATAACCACACGACTCTTCGCCACCACCCACACCCAGCTTCCCGCCCTATGACGTTCGGACACTTCACTTCGTGGCCTGCGGACGACCGTGGCTACTACACTGGCGTGGAGTACACACCCACAGAAGTTGTTAAGCCTACGTTCGTACACCCACAGAAGTTGTTAAGCCTTGTTATCCCACAGAAGTTGTTAAGCCTTCCACAGAACATCTGTTGCATATGATGCATATGGTACATGATACACATGATGCGCGGTGCTAAAATTCTTAAGAAGCCCAATGGTTTTTGGAGATTTCGGCGTGCGCGCGCGAAGAAAAAACGAATCTGTCCCGCATGGTATTATTTGACAGGGATGATGGCCCTGGCAGGTGCGCAACCGTTGTCGCAGAAGTTCGAAAATGTTGCTCGCAAAAGCCCGTGTGACAGAAATGTTGAAAAAGTGTTGGGTTTCCTACGAATCCGCAAGAGCGCGCGGGATGAGATTTTGACATTTTTTGTTGAAAAACCATTGGTTTTTTTGATGTTTTTATGTTGAAATCGCTCCGAACACTAAGCTTTTGGAAGGATTTCGTCTTGCGCGCGCGAATGTCCACTTTACCTTATTTTTTGCAAGGGATTCTTGAAATTTGATTTTATTAGAACAAGAAATGTCATTTTATAGTGTTTTTTGCAAGGG
>CAUYUJ010021967.1:102500-130488 GCA_963575745.1 Prorocentrum cordatum | reverse complement strand
CGCACACGCACACGCACACGCACACGCACAGCACACGCACACGCACACGCACACGCACACGCACACGCACACGCACACGCACACGCACACGCACACGCACACGCACACGCACACGCACACGCACACGCACACGCACACGCACACGCACACGCACACGCACACGCACACGCACACTCACACGCACACGCACACGCACACTCACACGCACACGCACACGCACACGCACACGCACACGCACACGCACACGCACACGCACACGCACACGCACACGCACACGCACACGCACACGCACACGCACACGCACACGCACACGCACACGCACACGCACACGCACGCACACGCGCACACGCACACGCACACGCACACGCACACGCACACGCACACGCACACGCACACGCACACGCACACGCACACGCACACGCACACGCACACGCACACGCACACGCACACGCACACGCACACGCACACGCACACGCACACGCACACGCACACGCACACGCACACGCACACGCACACGCACACGCACACGCACACGCACACGCACACGCACACGCACACACACACACACACACACACACACTTACACTTCCCAGCGCGCGCAAGGGCGTTCGATTGATTCCGACATGCGGCGCGAGAGACCTGTTTGGCAGAGTTTGATGTAAATGTCGAAAAAACAATGGTGTTCATCAGAATTCGCAGGAGCGCGAGCGCCGTGTTTTTTTTTGTTTTGAAAACTGCCGCTGCAAAATCGCGCGCGCATGTCGCCCTGTTTTACGTCGAGAGACTCAGCCGACAGCGCGCGCGAAAGGGCGCCCGAATGATTTCAGCGTGCGCGAGCGAGAGGCACAGTTGGCAGCGCGTTATAAAACTGTTGAACAACATCTTGTCTCTTTCAGGATTCGCAAGAACGCGAGGGCGGGCTTTCCCATGGCGCGCCTGTCGCGCAACCATGTGTTTTTTTTACGTTTTCGGAGCACTGGATGTTTTGAGGATTTCGGCGCGCGCGACGGCGCGCGCGTGTATTTCGTTTCGTTTTCGTTCCGAGGGATTCTGGAAACGGGCGTTGTTTTGTTTAGCGAGCGCGCGCGCATATAGTTTTCCCCCAGGGGCGTGGGGGGGCCGCGCTGGCTTGCCAGGGACGGTCTGAACTCATGTTTAGGACGGACGACGGGGCAGAATCACATGCAAATTGCAATGCGAAGCGAGGCGAGGCGCCGCTAGGTCCAGGGGGAGGGGGGTAGAACCGATATCTCTTAGCAAGGAGAATCTCAGTTTGGGCAATTCGGAGATCTCAACTCCACTGCGCGCGCGGTCACCCCACCCGCCCACCCGCAACCTGGCTCGCAGAACCCACGCGGCGACGATTGCGATGAGCGCTCGGCGTTGGTTGGCGCATCTCTGCGACAGCGCTGCCCCGCGCATGCTCGCGCGCACAGCGGCCGGCTACTTTGGCGCGACCGACGCGGCCGCTGTGGCGCTGGCCGCCGGGCACTTCCCAACAGGCGATTCAGTGCGAGTCGGCGAGGTGGGCAGGCGCGGCACCACGGCAACGTCGACAACGGCGCGCGCGACGACGATAGCAGCGACGATGGCGAAGATGATGACAGCGACGACGGCGCGGCCAATAACGGCGCCGATCGCGCCGACGGCGACGACGGCGCCCTCGCGCCGGCGATGAGGTTTCTGGAAGGAGTTCGACATGCGCGCGCGGCCGACGCGCGCAGGTGGCCCGCGCGGCATTCTTCGACGGGGTTCGATTGGCCTCGATGGGCCATCCTGTGCGATTGGGGGGGGCATCTTGGGGCGTTGAAGGGTCATCTTGGGACCATCTTGGGCGATCTCGCGGTCTCTGGGGGGTGTCTTCAAACGGCGTTGGGACACCATGGGAACAAAACGTGGACGGGCATGAACATAAAAAACACGACAGTTGTTCCAATGTTGTTTGCCCTCTCGGGGGCGTTTTGAAGACGCTCCTCGGCCATCTAAGAAACATCTTGGGCCATGTTCGGCCGTATTGGGCTCTTGAGGCTCTATTCGGGGCCTCTTGGGGCGGGGCGTGATGTAGATCTCTTGGGCCCAGATGGCCGTCTCGTGGCGTCCCTCGGGGAGGTCTGGGGCAACACAGAGCGGGCAGGAGGCTGAGAAACATCCACCCACCCGCTTTTCTTAACTAGGTGGGACCCCCTTGGGAGACAGTGGAAATGAGACAGGACTATAGATATTAGAGCCAGACGTCTGATAGACAAGCGTAAAGAAAAAACAAGACAGCAGTTCAGCAACACTCTTCACAGCCTTGCACCCCAAGGGTGCCAGCGGAGATCAGACCCGTCGTTGCTCATCACGTGCCGGTGTGGGCGTGTGCGGTCGGAACCATCTCGGCTCAGGCCATGGCTTCAAAATCGCGTGGTTTTTCGCATGCCCCCGCCGACCTGAGCACAAGCCATGCGCCATGGCAGCCGCCGCGGCCCTGGAGTCCCGTGGGCAGTGGCGCTCCTGCCGTGGCCTGCCTGCGCTGCCACGGCGGCGCCGCGTGGCCTGTCCGATCCGCCGGAGCTCTCCGAGGTGCTGCGGGCCCTGGCGCGCGAGAGGGGCCGCGCGCGCGAGTGCCAGCGCCGCGCACGCGAGCACGAGGACCGCGCCCGGTACCTCGAGGGCCTGGCGAGACGCCTCGGCGAGGCCTCCACTACGAGAGCCAGCGCAGCAGCTGCGAGCGATCCGTCCACGACGGCATCGGCCAGCGCGCTGTTCGCAGGAGCTCCCGTGAGCACTGCGGCCACGGGCGCCGGCGATTCCAGCAGCGCTGCCGGTGCCAGCGCGACCAGGACAGCAGGCGCAAGGGCCCTGGAGGCTTGCAGCATCGTGGACGGATCGGCTTTCAGCTCTGCTTATCCGTGTGTATGTGGATCGACTGTGTGTGACGCCAGCGAGGCCTGCCATTCGGCATCCAGCGAGTGCGCTGCAGAAGGGAGCCTGCTGGTGACGTGGCCTTGCCTGGGCGTCGGGTGGGAGTCGTCGTTCTTCCACTACTGGGACACCAGCGTCAGCGGTGCCCCGATCTACTACAGCTCGCAGCAGGACTATTACATCTACCACGACGCCCAGTGCAGGGATGGCGCCCCTCCCAGGTGGATGGTTGACGTCGGTGGTGAGCCTGACCCGAGCGCCAACGCAGATGTGGACGGAGACGGAAGGTGTTTAGCCGCTGCTTACTACATCGATTCGGGTAGTGCAGGGGCGCCCCCTGGCGATGCCACCTGGAGAGTGCAATGCCACGGTGCCTTGCAGGACATGACGGTATCCATCATACTGTTGGAGTTGGGCGACCCTGAGTGGGAGCAGTGCGAAGACTTGCCAGATTCTACGGTATCCTCCCTGGCTGAAGAAGCGGGTTACGACGGGGTTCATGGTTGTGGGGATGTGCTTGGGCTTTGCCATGACGAGCAGGTGCGTGAAGTCTGTTGCGCAACCTGCGCTGAGTCGTTGATGACGTGCGAAGACTTGGACGAATTTGTCGGATGGACTTGGCAAGATCATGGTGGCGATTGGGACTCCTCTGTGGTGGACCCCCAAAGTTGTTCGGACATCTCTTCTGGTTGCTTCTCGGACAAACCAGCTTTCGCTGAGTACATGACCTACACCTGTTGTGCCACTTGCAATGTCGCCGAGACGCCAGAACCAACGCTGGCACCTGCGCTGGCACCAACACCAGCGCCTACTTCTGCGCCGTCGCCAGCACCGACCCCAGCACCAACGTCAGCGCCTACGCTGGAGCCGACACCAGAACCAACGTCCCCGGAGTGGGAGCAGTGCGAAGACTTGCCAGATTCTACGGTATCTTCCCTGGCTGAAGAAGCGGGTTACGACGGGGTTCATGGTTGTGGGGATGTGCTTGGGCTTTGCCATGACGAGCAGGTGCGTGAAGTCTGTTGCGCAACCTGCGCTGAGTCGTTGATGACGTGCGAAGACTTGGACGAATTTATCGGCTGGACGTGGCAAGATCATGGGGACGATTGGGACTCCTCTGTGGTGGACCCCCAGAGTTGTTCGGACATCTCTTCTGGTTGCTTCTCGGACAAACCAGCTTTCGCTGAGTACATGACCTACACCTGTTGCGC
This sequence comes from Prorocentrum cordatum, assembly GCA_963575745.1. NCBI lineage: Eukaryota > Dinophyceae > Prorocentrales > Prorocentraceae > Prorocentrum > Prorocentrum cordatum. Next base: position 126,373 of record CAUYUJ010021967.1, on the reverse strand, counting down.
CACTTGCAAGGCTGCCGAGACGCCAGAACCAACGCTGGCACCCACGCTGGAGCCGACGCCAGAATCAACGTCGGCGCCTACACCTGCACTCTTACCTGCGCCGTCGCCCTCTCCCACGCCGTCACCACTGACATTCTACCTAGTTGAAGAGACGGGAGACAATTGTGACGACAGCGCAGTTGTAGACACGAAATCACAATGTAAAGAAGCTGCGGCCAGCCTCGGTTTTACGTTCATGGGTGAGGTATCCTTTGAAAGTAGCCGGCCTAAGGGATGTTTTTTTGTGTCAATTCAGACACATGTTGTCAGTGTGAGCGGCGTGTGGTTTAACCAGCTATTCACATCTAGTGGTGGGCGCGCATGTTGCGATCGTGGGATCTGCAGAGCGGATTCGTCATCAGCCCCATCACCGGCACCATCTTTTGCACCGACACCAGGGCACTGGGGAGCACCTTGTCACACGATGAGGTGTGGTGAAGATTCGTTCTGCGTGGCATACGAATTTGATGGTATGGTCTATTGCTATGGGTCCGTGAACGGTTGTCTGTGGGGAGTGAACGATTGCTCAACAGACGCACACTGCTCCAAGTACACGTCGTCCAGCCCGAAGTTTACCAATGGCGACATGCCGCTGTGTGGCAGCGGTAACATGCCTGGAGGCTGGAGGGACTCGGCCTGCATGTGCGCCGAGGTGCGGCAGGACTGCGTCGACTATCCCCTGGACTGGCACGACAGCTCCATTCATCAAGGCACATGTGCAGACTATGGCGAGCGCGAGTTTTGCACCTCATCTGGTGGCTATGGACCCGGGTGGCTACCCATTTTCGGCACGTTTGACGATTATTCAAGCGACGGGTTTAACGCCACGACAGCCTGCTGCGTTTGTGGCGGCGGGATGACAACAGCGGCGGCATCAACGCCAGCACCGGAGGAATGCGAAGACCTCGACAATCTCCTGGCTGGGGCCCCCAACTTACCCGATGATTGCAGCGCTGCCGCTGAAGAAGGTTATTGTGAGAGTGTCGCTGACATTGGCGGCTTAACCACAACATCTGTTGCGTCACTCTGCTGCGCATCATGTTCTCAAGCTCCCGTTGCAACGTTCAGCTCAACCAGCGTGAGCGAAAGCGAGACGTCCACCCAGACCAGCACTACAACGCCGCTTTGGATTGTGAGCGGTTCCATCATGTTTGAAAGTTCTGGGGCACAGGAAAAAGTACAAACTACGGTGGCCTCCCATCTCCTAAATGTTTATGGTGTTGACGAAGAACGGCTGGTCGTTGTTGTTTCGCAGTCCTCCGGATCTCCAGCCCGGCATCGCTTCGCGCGTGGCACCGTTCCGTGGCAGGCCGATTTCGAAATCGTGGCGAACGAAGTCGATGCCGCGCATTACTACGAGACAACGTTGAGCATGAGTATCAATGAAACGGGCACCGCAGCAGCGATGAGCACACTCTTCGAATCTGCAGGTTTGCAACTGGATGAAGCATCGTTGTCCGTGTTCAACCCAGAGATGAAGGTTGTGACCGTCACAGTCACAACTGCAACGACCGCGACCATCACAACTGCAACCACCACGAATCCATTGATTATTGATTGTGACATTGTAGATGGATCGTCCTTCAGCTCGACTTTTCCGTGTTCATGTGGGGCGGCCATTTGTTACGACAGTGAGGCTTGCCATTTGGCGTCCAGCGAGTGTTCTTCAGCAGGGAGCTTATTGGTCACGTGGCCTTGTCAACCGCAGGAGTCGTCTTTTTTCTACCATTGGCGAACCAGCACCGACGGTGCAGCGATTTACTACAGCTCGAGATTGGGCTGGTACATCTACCGCGATCCCGATTGCAGCAATAAGCAGTTGCCTCCCAGGTGGATTTTCGACACTGACAGGCCCAACCCACGCGCAGAGGCAGATCTGGACGAAGACGGAGATTGCAGAATCCTGGGATATTTTGACATTGTCCCCGGCAGCGCGGAGCCCGATGAGCCCCCCCCTCAAGATGCCGTCTGGAACGTCTGGTGTATGGGGCAGGAGCAGCCAGCCGAGAGATTGACGGTCTCCTACAGCATTGTGGGGCCTGCCGTCTGCGACATCGACGACGGATCGGCTTTGAGCTCGGTTTATCCTTGCACATGTGGACGAGCGGAGTGCAGCAGTGGCAAGGCCTGCCATTCAGGGTCCAGCGAGTGCGCTGCAGCAGGTAGCCTGCTGGTCACGCGGCCTTGCTCCAGCGAGGGACTTGAACCGTTGTTCTTCTACCACTCGCAAACGAGCGTGGGCGGCGCACCGATCTACACCACGGAGATAGACGGTATCGCCTATTACATCTATCACGACCCCGATTGCAGTGGGAAAGGTGAACCTCCACGATGGATAATCAATTCGATCGAATGGGGTGGTGAGCCGAATCCGAATGCAAGCGCAGACTTGGACGATGACGGAAATTGTAATGTTTGGGCCTACATAGAGGACTCCAGTGTGGAGGTCCCCCCTTTCAATGGCATCTGGATGTATTATTGCGATGGGGACTACTTGGAGGGTTCAGTCTCCCTCAGCCTGGTGCAGCCGCTTTGCGCAGACACCGACGCTGGAGCCACAGACGCATATGGTGATGACTGCGCCGACTACGCGTTCGACCCCTCGTGGTGCGATACGGCAAGTGTCGGGGATGATGTGGACTTCACTGCTGCAGCTATGTGCTGTGATTGCGGAGGTGGCGGCGCTCAGACTTACACGCCCACGCCGACGGCGGCGCCGACGCTGGAGGCCTGCGCAGACACCGACAGCGGAGCCAAGGATGCAAATGACGATGGCTGTGCCAGCTATGTGCAGGCTCCCTCGTGGTGCGCATTTGCAAGCGACTTTGATGATGCAGATTTCTCGGCGCGAGAGATGTGCTGCGCTTGCGGTGGGGGCCAGACCTTGACGCCGACGGCTACCGCGACCTCCAGCACGACCAGCGAAGTGAGCGCCACATCGACCCATACCAGCACTACAACAACAACAGTACGTTTTAGTGTAAGCAGTTCGGTGAACTTCGAGAGCTCTGGGGCCCAAGAGAGGGTGCAAGCTGCGCTGACCTCACATCTCCTCGCCACGTACAGCCTTGGTGAGGATCAGTTGAGCCTAGTTGTGTTGCAGTCCAATGGGTATCTGTGGCAGGCCGACTTCACGATAGATGCCAGCGAGGCTGCCGCCGAATTGTACTATGAGGCTGCTCTGAACATGAGTGTGGATGTTGCCAGCACAGCCGCGGCACTGAACGCCACGTTCGTATCGGTGGGCTTGCGGTTGATGGAGGCGTCGCTGTCAATGTCAGCGCCAGTCATTCAGCGTGTTACTGTTACAATCACAACCACGACCACCATCGAAGATGCCTGCGGTGAGACGTCGTCGCCCCCTGTCTTTTGGAAATGCTCGTGTGAAATCTCGTACGGAAGCGCGGCCACGCTAGTAGACTGCGTGCTAGGGGAAACAATTGGGGGAAACATTAAGGATGGGCCCTTTGGGGCCGTCTTGAGGCTGCTTTGGAGCCCTTTGTCTTGCCTGCTGGGCCTTGGGGGGAGCCTTCTCGGGGGCCTCCTGGGGCCACCTTAGGGTGTTTGGGGGTCGTCTAACGCCCTCGGCGGCCGTCGCGGGCTATGTGGGCCGTCTTGAGGCCCACTTGGTGAATTGTAGAGCCTTCTTGGGGTGATTATCTTGGGCCGTCTTGGGCCGTCTGGGGGTCTACTTGGGGCCTGTTTGGGGCATCTTATGCTGGTCCTGGGCTCTGGTCGTACATTTCGTGGCCCCACACGGAGCCCCACCGAAGGCCCCAGTGCTATCGCCAGCATGCGCCCCCCCACCCAGCACAGCGTTTCGTGGCCCCAAAAGGACCTCCACCCAAGGTCCCTGTGCTACCGCCCGCATGCGTCGCCCACCCCCAGCACAGCGCTTCGTGGCCTCATAGGGAGCCCCACCGCAGGTCCCAGCGCTACCGCCCGTATGCGCCCCCCCACCCAGTGCAGCGTTTCGTGGCCACGTAGGGAGCTTCACCGACGGCCCCAGTGCTACCGTCCGCGTGCGTCCCCCCACCCATTACAGCGTTTCGTGGCCCCGTGGGGAGCTCCACCGACGGCCAGTGCTACCGCCGGCATGCGCCCCCCCCACACCCAGTGCAGCGTTTCGTGGCCCTATAAGGAGCCCCGCCGAAGGCCCCAGTGCTACCGTCCGCATGCGCCCTCCACCAAGTACAGCGCTTCGTGGCCCCATCGGTAGGTCCACCTCCCAGCGCTACCGCCCGCATGCGTCCCCCCGACCCAAGGCAGCTTTTCGTGGCCCCATAGGGAGCTCCACCGAAGGACCCAGTGGAACTGCCCGCATGCGTCTCCCCCAGCCAGTACAGCGCTTCGCGGCCCCACAGGGAACCCCAACGCAGGCCTCAATGGCACCGTGCACATGCGTCTCCCCCACCCAGTACAGCGCTTCGTGGCCCCATAGAGAGCTCTACCGACGGCCCCAGTGGCAAAGTCCACATGCGTTTCCCCAACCCAGCACAGCGCTTCGTGGCCCCATAGGGAGCTCCACCGAAGGCCCGAGTGGCAAAGTTCGCTTCGCTTTCCCCACCCAGTACAGCGTTTCGTGGCACATAGGGAGCTCCACCGAAGGCCCCAGTGGCAAAGTTCGCATGCGTTCCCCCACCCAAGACAGCGTTGCGTAGCCCATAGGGGTCTCCACCGAAGTCCCCAATGGCACAGTTCGCATGGGTCTCCCCCACCGAGTACAGCGCTTCGTGGCCCCATAGGGATCTTCACCGAAGACGATACCCACAACTACGGTATTCACAACTGCATATGGTTGGGTTCTTCGCCGGGTTTATTTGCAAGGAATGGTTGAGGGGCTAGCATTGTACACATAAGGCAATATGCTGGCCCCCTGGCCGTCTCTGTCAAAAACCATGCAAGGTGATCGCGGGGCGCCCGCGCTTGATCTAGATTTTGGTGCAAAGTGAGCTCGCATTGTGTTTTGCAAGCGACGGTTGGAGGGGGGTCAATTGTACACAGCAGGCAATGTGTCGACACCCCCACCATCCCTGTCAAAACCAAGGCAACATGATCGCGCGGCGTTCGCGCATGATCCAGATGCTGGTGCAACAGGCATGTTGCATTGTTTTTGTGTGAGGGATGGTGTGGTTGGGGGGGCAGTGTCCCTGGTTTGTCGCTGGTCGGGAGTGGGAGGGGGCGTTTATTCAGAAGGAATTGTGATCTAGCTTCTCCCCGAAGGACTGCCGTCTCGCTCACTCCCACCCGCCCTCCCACAGCAGAAGAAACACCTGAGTCAGCATCGGCAAGGGTCGTCATAGGATGGGCAGCCAGTGGGAACCGAAACAGACGCCAGGTGTCTGACGCTCGCGAGGTGCGCCGCGTGTGCCAGGCGCGCCCTCTCGCAGCAGGTGCGCCAGGCGCCCCGGGAGCCGAAGCGTGCCAGGCGCGCCTGGTGCGCCTGCTTCGCCGCGAGCTCCACAGTCATCAGGTGTGCCCTCAGGTGCGCCGCGCGCTCCACCTACGCCACGTCTTGCGCGTCTGACAGCACGCCGATCCCCACGAGAGTTGTGAAAAACCGATGCAGAGTGACAGTGGTCAGCATTGCTATGGCGCGCGCACCAGCAAACAGCTTGCATATGTTTCTGACAGGAATGCACACGCCACGCAAACGCTGCTGATCGCGAGGCGCCCGTGGATGGTCCAGTATTTAGCCGCAACGTGTACTATGCACTGTTTTGTTACAGGTGTGGTGGGCCTGTACAAGCGGGGCTATATGACGCCCCCACCTCCGCCGCCCCTGACGAGGAAGCAATACAGAATGATGGCGGGACGCCCCGGGCACGATCCAGACTTCGCCGCAGACCCGAAGGGACGCAGGACACTCCACTTGGGTACCTGCGGCACGGTGGCGGATGGTGACGCTACAGACAGCCAGCCCGGGCGAAGATTTGGGGAGGCCCCCCAACGCACGGAGTGGGGAAGCAAGAGCCTTTCAATGCAGGCACCGTTCCTGGACAAAGGGCGTGGCGGTGGTGGACCGTCTGACGTCTCCCGGGGTCGACCCGCCCAGCCCCCCAAGACACGGCCGAAAAGAGAGCGCAGCTCGAGGGTTCCAATGTCGAGCCCCACGGGGCCCTTTCGAAGGACATGTTCGACGCACGGACTTCGGACCACGCCCCCGAGACCACGGGGAGAGGTCACGCAGGGAGCCAGGGAAGCGCACAGGGATCCCGTGCGCAGGGGCCTGGCGTTTTTTTTATATATAATATATATATATATATATATATATATATATAGATATAGAGTATGTGTAATATAGCTGGCGTTGGGGGCTCGGAGGGGCCTGGTGGCACACCGCTCAGTGCCTGCGGCACGGTGGCGGATAGTCGACACGACAACCGCGCCGCCTTCGGATGCCAATACGCCAGAAAATGCCTGTGCAGTGCTCCATGGTCAGCGCATCGTCGATGACGGCAGCTGGGCTTACGCGTGCGACGCGTTCGGCATCGGCGGCTTCCCCGTGGACTCCGATGTGGCGTGCCAGTACTTCTGCCACCAGTGCCATGCCTGCGATGCCTGGATGACGGACAGCTTCGGTGACTTGACGTGCCACCTTGTGTCTGGAGCTGTGGTGTGGGAGGCAGACGCTTACAAGAACGGTGGATATGCCTGCGAGGGCTGCGGCGCAGAGGCAAACAATGTTCCGGCGGTCGAGCGAGACTACAGCAGCGTCTTCCACGATTCTGCCAGTAACTTGTCAATGCTCGACTCTGCAAATTCTTGGGGACCCCTGTTCCCAACGCTGGGTCATTGGATGCAAATGGACCTTGGGAGCGTAATGTGGGTCGCGGGCGTTGTTACTCAAGGCCGTAATTCACGGTCCGGCTTCACCCAATGGGTGAGTCGCTACGAAGTGATTCTGACGCTTGACGGCCGCTCCTGGTCCACCGTGGACGGCAGTTTCAAGGGTAATTCCGACATGGACACGCCTGTGCTGGGTTTTTTTCGGTCCGTACGGAAGGCACGCTTCGTGCGCATCTTGCCGTTGGCATGGAAGGGTTGGATGTCTATGAGAGCTGCGGTCCTGACCTTCACGTGCCCCGTTCCCACGCCAGCACCAACGCCGCGTGCTTGCGCAGACACCGACGATGGAGCCACAGACACATTGCTTGCTACTTGCGCCGACTACATGTCTCGCCCCGACTGGTGCCCAAAGACAGTTGATTGGAGTGATCAAGACTTCACGGCGTCGGAAATGTGCTGTGCTTGCGGGGGGGGGCAGTTGGCTTGCGCGGACAGTGACCGTGGAGCCACAGATATCGAGAATCGTGACTGCGCTGCATATGTGTCCGAACCCTCATTGTGCTCAAACGCGCGTCTATATGACGATCCAGATTTCACAGCAACCGACATGTGCTGTGCCTGCGAAGGGGGCCAGGAGTTTTGCGCAAACACCAACCAGGGAGCAACAGACTTGAATGGTGTTGATGACTGTGCCAGTTACGCGTCCAATCCGTCGTTGTGCTCGGCGACAGGCGACTGGGATGATGTAGATTTCAAGGCCGCGGTCATGTGCTGCGCCTGCGGCGGGGGTTGCATGGACAGCGACGCAGGAGCCACGGATACGTTTGGCGTTGACTGCGCTGGCTATGCGTCCAATTCTTCGTGGTGCGACTCTGCAGCTGCCTTCGACGACGCAGATTCTTGGGCTCACGCCGCACCGCCGGCCCCGCGGAGTCTTTGGGTCGCAGAGGCTGTGGGTGGTCCCGCAGGGCGATCCGTCTGAGGAGGAGGAGGAGAAGGAGGAGGAGGAGGAGGAGGAGGAGGAGGAGGGAGGAGGGAGGAGGGAGGAGGGAGGAGGGAGGAGGGAGGAGGGAGGAGGGAGGAGGTGGTGGTGGTGGAACTCTGCGTCTTGTCGGTGCCGACGTGCAGTGGCCCTTATAGTGGGCCGGCTCGGACCTGGCCTGTAGCCAGGTGGAGGGTGTGGCGGGCCCGAATCCTTGTCAGGCCCTTCCGAAGATTTGTTGGGCCCAGGCCGACCCGCTCCTTGGCAAGTCCGCCCGAGCTCCGCAGGGGCTCTCCTGCATAGGGCAGCCCTCTGGGGCTCCCCACGCGAGTCGCAGGTCAAGGCCCCTAGAGGCCCACGGCCTACGGCGTTCTTGCCGTATCCGCTGGGCCCTGGCCTTATTCTCGGCAACCCTGCGCCGCTGGGTGTCGGTCAGAGGGGGACGGGGAGGGAGAGGCGGAGGCGGAGGCGGAGTCGGGGGACAGAGGAGGGGAGAGAATCCGATCACCTCAGCAGCGTAGGCCTCCTCCTCTGTGGGGCCCTGGCTGTCTTCAGGATCCTGGGAGGGGCCCGGGGGGTCCTGGCCCGGTGGGTCTGGGGCCTCAAAGCGGCCCCTCTCAGGGTCAGGCCTGCTGCGGCCCTTTCCCCTCGCGAAGTCCGGGGCCCACTCCCTGGCCCCGTCCTCAGTCGTAGGGATCTCTGAGACATAAAAGTCCGCCAGGCCCTGCACAAGGAGGTGGTGAGACTGGGAGTCATCACTAGGCGCATCCGGGAGCGCTTCGTCCAGAGCCGATTCGAGCGTCTCCAGAATGCTCTCCGCGATGCAGCGGCAGAGGCCCGGGGGGAAGACCTTCTTCCGCGCGGTCCGGAAGGCCCTGGATCCTACCTCACGCCCTAGGAGAGTGGCGTGGGCCTCTCGCCCGTGGGAGCATTTTCCTCCCCCAGGCGTCGCAGTCAGGCGACGGTGGAGCCCCGCCATGCGGAGCCCGAAAAGTCTGGTCGGGGCCCTGCTCAGCTGGCCGTGCTCGCACTGGTCGAAGTCCGTGGTCGTGGTGCACGGCGCCGACTGCAGCGCGAGCCACGGCTCCCATGTCCAGGATGTGACGGCTGCCAGCCGCCAGCTGCACGGGATAGGGTGCTCCGACCACCCTGCCGTGCCTGCCACCAGGTGCGCCGCGAGGAGGAGCACCATGGACTGCATCAGGGCATTCCCCACGGCTAGCTGGACCCTCTGCTGCGGTGCAGCGTGCGCCACTCCCCAGAACTGGTCGTGGGACCTGAGCGGCGGTGGGCCTGGCTGCTCCGACCATCTCGCCGCACTCCATGTCTCGCATGGCTGTCCTCCTCCCGACATCACGATCTGCCTCCTCAGGATCCCTTCGTGGAAGACCATCAGGCTGTCCTGGCGCATGAGGTCGCAGCGCTGCGCATCGATCGCCACGTCGATGCTGAGGACCATGATGTGCACCTTCTCTGACATCACTTCGAACTTCGGCGCTGACTCGAACACGTGCTGTATGTCGTCCTTGCGCCTGTGCCCGCAGAACAGGTTGAGTACGTAGATCTCTGCCCTTTGGATCCTCCACGGGATCTTCTCCTCCGTGGTGACCCCGCTGTACTTGTCGGTGCGGAACTGGTTCAGGTCGTACCTTTCGTCATGCTGAACTTTCGGCTTCTCCTGAGGCCGTTCTTCTGAGCCCTCTTGCAGCGTGGTCCTGGCTACGTCGTCGAGCACGTAGTCTGACTCGAGCAGGACCACCTTTGCATCGTCTTGGCTGAGGGGCACCACGTCTGGCATGGGCCCCGCTGCCTTGATCGCGGGTATGTTCACTCTCTTCCTCAGTAGGCCTCGCGGGAGCTCCTTGCGCATCTCGTACTCCTCGGTACCCGGCGCCTCTCCCGCCTCAATGGTCGCGACGAGGCAGGCAGGCGATGCAATCGCCAGGTGCTCGGTGAGGTGGTGGGTCTGGTCGAACAGCGTCAGGCACCCTTGGCACTGCGTTGCTGAACCCGTCCAGGTACGCGCGAGACTGACCATGGTCCAGTGCTGCTGTGAAATGTGGACCCTGAGCCCTCTTTGGCGCCTGAACGTCCTCTGGCACCATGAGCATGTCCATTGTCTCGTCGACGCTGTGTCCTCGTCTGCCTGCGGGGGCCCGAAAGGGCTGCCTTCTCTCGTGGAATACGGCACTCCCGCTGGCTGCACTGTGGCGAAGAAGCGCTTCTCTGCCATGCGTGCCGCGTGTCCTCTGCTCAGCTGCGCCGCCGCCGCCTTGAGCGTGTCGTTGAGCCTGTACTTCCACGAGGAGTGCGAGCGTAGAATCATCATCTCCCAAGGCCTCAGCTCTTCGTTGGGGTCCGGGAGGTCCTGCAGGTCCGCCGAGTAGCCTTGCAGCCAGCGGAGGTCCCCCATTAGCATCTGTGGCCAGGACTGCCTCTTGGCGTGCTGAGGTCGCAGGAGGAGCTGGGCCATCGTCGCAAAGGCGAGGGGTGGTCCTGCTTGCAGTAGCTCGCCGAAGAGCCTTAGCCTCGCTACTCTCAGCAGGTCCTCCGGGCGAGCCCTTCCCACCTTGGCGAGCAGCGCCTCATCCTCTGCCTCCGGGTAGGCGTCGAGGTCCAGCTCGCCGTCCTCTTTCGTGGCGAATTTTTTCCCCGCCGCTGCCCTGTAGACTGCCATGACCATGGCGTGGTGGTACTTGGCCTCCGCCCTCGTGAGTCCTGGCCAGCTGCCTTGCGAGAAGCACCTTGACGAGCAGACCAGGGCGTCTGCGAAGACCATCTTGGCAGGCAGGTCCAGCTGGTGGTTGCGGGAGACCTTATCTCTCAGCTTCCTGAGAGCGGCTGTGGTGGTGGCTGAGCGGCGGTAGAGCTCGGGGTACACCGCACCGTGGTCGTCGATGACCGTCCCCAGCGCCACGTGGTTGTGCACTGCGTGGATGATGGCCCCCTCGTAGTGCTTCGACCTGAGCTTGACCCTTCCATGGCACTCATGCCATAGGGTACTCCTCGCACCCTTGGCCCCTTGGCCTGCGAAGGCAAAGAGCACTTCTGATTTGCCAGGATCCAGGTTGAGGACGAGGCCGAACTCCGCGAACGTGTCCAGCACAATGCCTGCGATGACTGCCACCGCATCCATCGCCTCGTCGGCCTTGCCGATGAAGAAGAACGTGCCGTCGTCTGCAAAGGCCACGCTGTGGCCTGGTATCTTCTCGAAGTCAAGGTCGCTGTCGAACTGCTGCGCCAGCGAGCGTACGTTGGCTCCTGTGACGAAGATGCCGTAGCCCTCCTCCTCGATCCTCGCCTCCGAGACCCTGATGGCCTCTGCCATGGCGATCTCGTAGATCTGGTCGGCGAGAGGTTGGCCTGGGATCGAGGACTTGGTGCCAAGGGCGACGTGGTCCGAGCTCTCGCAGACGAACCATGAGGCCGTGTACTGCTCCTCGACCAATGCCTTCAGATGCTCGCTGGCCTCCGTACGGTGAAGTAGCGGCATCTCCTCCTCGAGCTTCTTCTTCAGGATCTCCAGGGCCGTGGCCGGGACGGCCGTGGACTCGGCGATCGCGTCTTTGTCTGCCTTGGCCATGGGCGTGCGCAGCACCAGCTCCCTGACCATGGAGTAGAAGACGTTCTTGACGTCCATGAAGATTGCCGCGAAGGACAGCATGTTGGCGGTCGCCGCTGACTGCAGCATCCTGGTGACCACAGACGCATGCTGTGTGCCTCTGCGCCTGACTCCTCCAAATTGGCGGTCTCCTACTGCCTGTGGTAGGTACTCGGCCACCTTTGCCCTGTAGAAGTGCCTCACCCTTTTGCCCACCATGGCCGTGACCGCGAAGCACCTGTGGTTGCCGCACTCTTCGGCCTGCTTCTTCTTGTGGTGGTGTCTGTAGAATCCTCCTTTCCACTGTACTGGCTCCACTCCTGTGCAGGCAAACTTGGCTGCCAGTGGGTGGTATGCTGCCGCCAGTGTCTTCGGCTGCGTCCGAAAGAGCTTCCCCATCAGGCCGTCGACCCCTGGCGCTGAGTCCTTTGTGATCTTCATTGCGCGCTCCATGTCCGCCAACGTCGGGATGCAGCTGGGGTCGAGTACATCTGGCATCAGGGCTCCCTTCTCAAACTGCGCCTGTATGAGCCTGTGAAGGTCCGCGATCGGTACATCGGCCGCGAACTCGACCAGGCTGAAGTGCTGGAGCCACCTGTTCCCCATCTGCGCCTGCGACGTGGCATACGTGCCGTCGAGGAGTTTGACCGACGGGAGGCACTTGCTCATCATGCGCTTCTGAGAGCCGATGCCCATTCCCCTCAGCCGTGCAAACGCTACGTCCGTTTGCCTCTTGTCCCATGCGTCCCGTATGTCACCTGCAATGCGATGGTACTGATCTCGAGCGTCTTGGCGGTGGGAAGCCAGAATGTCTGCGCCCACCAGCTTCCAGCACCACTGGCTCAGAGCCTCAGTCTTGGTCTGGATTATGCTCGCCATCCAGTAGAGGGTCGGCAGCAGGGTCTCCCAGTCGTCCCCCGCCTCCTCTATGGCCTTGATGAGCGTCTGGGTCGGGCTGATCGCCAGGCGCTCGTGGAACAGGTGTCCGTCGGGCCTCTGTAGCTTGGGCTGCAGGCTGAAGGTGCCTCTCTTGCTGGCCTGCCTGTTTTGATCCGGCAGCGTGGCGACGCGTGAGGCAGCCCTCGGTTCGAGGAGCACCGGGGCTGCCGGTTCTGACCTTGGCAAAGCGTGGCCATTCGAGGCATCCGTCAGACCAGTGGCGACGACTTGGGACGCTCTCGGCTCGAGGAGCACCGAGGCGTCCCGCTCTGACTTCGGCAAAACATGGCTGCCTCCATCAGCTTCACCTCGCCACTGGTCAGCACCTGCACCTGCTGGTGGGTCTGGTTCGAGTCGCCGACGTCGCCTTGTGCCTTCAGGCGGAGCCCGCCTTCCAAGTACTCAGTACTCCACGAAATTCAGCTCGAATATTGTCCAGGGTGCGCCAGTGCTCCGCCACCAGCCTGTCCCTGCTGGCATGCTCGCCTTGGCGATCCTGCCACCCGATCCAGTTGATCATGCCGGCCCTGCGGTCCACCGTGTTGCTCCAAGCGGCCTCGCAGATGTCCTCTGCGATGCGGTCGATGTGCTTGGCCTCGCCGTCCCTGGTGTCCTGGATGGCGCGTAGCCTCGCGGGGTGTCGGCGTAGGAGACGTTTGACGACAGGTACACACCACAGCTTCCATGACCTGTGGCTGCCCTCCGCCTCCGCGAGGTTGTAGACCCAGAAGCTGGAGCGCTCCTCCATGTGCTCCCTCAGGTCTTCCTCCTCGTCAATTGCGGCCTCCCACAGCGGGTCGCACATGTCCGCAGGCTGCTGTACATCGTCCTGCTGCACTGCGGATGCTTGGCTGCTTCTGGTGCTGGTCCGACTCAGGTTGTCCGATGCTTCCCCGACGGCTTGACTTAACAAGAGCTCGTCGTGCTTGGGTTGCAGCATGCCTTCACTCTGGCCCAAACACCATCTGCCGCCAGCGTGCCCCTCGTAGTCCTCGACGTGAGGGTCGTGGGCCCTGTCTGGCTCCTCCAGGTCGCTGTTGTCCGCGCAGTCGGCCCACGCGAGTGGCGGATCGATGGCGGCAATGCCTGTAGGCGCTGGCCATCGCGCCCATGTCGTTGTTTCCTGGCCGCCCCTGCTTCAGCTGGGATGTCGAAGTCGGGCACCTCGTTGAAGGTCACGTGCTTCGAGGTGCGGCCCTGGGGATACTGCGTCGATCTTCTTCCTTGCTTCTTTATCTTTGCAGGGTGCTGCTGGCCCATGACCATGGCCGAGAAGTCGTGCACCTGGCGGTATTCCTGCAGTGCCGTGCGGCATGGTTCCACGACCTTGTCGCACGTGACCCTGCCTCTTCTCGATGCTTGCCACTGTGCTGTCCTCAGGTTGTGCCACAGCCCCTGGTCGCAGCAGTTGGCCCACGCCGCCATCGTAACCACCAGCATGATGTGGCCCAGGCGATTCCTGGCCCTCCTTGTGGTCCTTAGGAGCAGCGCCCTGACATGGCAGAGGTCCTGTGTGGCTGGCGACTCCCATGTCGGCGTAGGCGCCGTGGGCTCAAGCGGAAAAGCCTCCTCCGCCGCCTTCAGGACCTGGCTGTCGAGGTAGTTCGCGTGGTCGTTGGTGTGGACGTTCGCTGCCGGGTGCTGCACCTGCCCCATCAGCTTGTCGAACCTCACCTGGCAGGAGAACGTGGTGAGCTTGGTCTTGTCCACCTTGGGGCGCTGCCACCTGGGCGGTCTTTCCCCGTCTTGACCCTGCGGGAGCTGCACCTCCAGGTCCACCACTGCGTGGTCCTTGTGGGAGACCGCGAGCTCGATGTTGTCGTTGACCCCTTGATCGCCCACATGCTGTAGCAGCTCCTGCGGTACCGCGATGTAGTCGATGCGCTTGCCGTCCTCTGCAGACCTGGCCCTCGACGGAGTCCACGTAGCGTAGACGTTGTTCCTGGACTGGACCAGCGTGGAGGGCAGGCAGGAGTCGGTGCGCTTGACGTACTTGCGGAGGCAGGCCCCTGGGAGGTTCTCCTTCTGCGCGCCGTACTCTCCGATGCCGACCGTGGGGACCGACCCCACCTGGGCGTTGGCGTCGACCAGGGAGAATAGCCACGGGCTGGGGTCGGGCCTCTTGTCGACGATCCTTTGGGTGTGCTCCCACCAGTCCCTGATCTCCCCTGGGGGCCTGTGGCTATGTGGGGCATGCCCTACCAGGATGTCGCAGTGGAGGAAGGGCGCCCTGATGCACACCAACATGCGGGTCGGCCCGTTGTGTACGATCGCCACGTGCTGCTCCTGCAGGGTGGGGCCGTCCTCACCCAGCTGGCCCACCGTGTTGACCCACAGCGAGACCCCGAAGCGTCCTCCTTCTGCGGCAGCAGTGTGGAGCACCAGGTAGTGGCCCACTCTCACGACGGACTCGGCGGGGACCCTGGTCTCGAGCGTGCCGACCAGGTGGTAGCCCGCGTCCCCGAACTGCTGCGCTAGGGACTGCATCCTTCCTGGGATGAGGACACCTGTGAAAGCTTTCCCCTTGCTCACCCTGGACTTCCTGGGGTCGAGCGTCAGGACATTGGCCACAGCTAGCCGTAGCTTCCGTGGCTTGCTAAGTTACCCCTCCCCCCTCCTTTTGCCTCGGCCCTCCCCTTGCGAGCCGTTCTCTCCCTGGGACAGGTGCTTCAGGAGGAAGCTCTGGAGGCCTTGGGACGGGGCCTCGAGGACAGGGACGGGGTGGCCTGGGAGCGGGTATTGCAGTCTCTCGGCCTGAGGGGCAACACTGAGCCACAGCCAGGGCGCCTGCGGCAACACCTGCTCCATGCGCTCCCAGAGGTCGAAGTCGTTGGGCCACGCGATGAGGCCGCCTCTGGCCAGCGTGGCGACGGTGTCGGCGAGCTCGTTCCACGGGTCCGCCATGTGGCCGCTGACGTGCGACCAGAGGATGTCCTCCGCGCTGTGTCTCAGCTCCTTGACGATGCTGTCCAGGAAGCTGGCGTACGGCGCGTAGTGCTCCAGCGCGGCTCCTCCTCTCCCGATGTCGACCACGTAGTTGTTGTCGGTGTAGAAGCTGATCACTGGCAGCTGCGCGTGCATGCCCGTCTCGTCCACAGCCACCCGGAGCTGCAAGAGCCAGAGCATTTCTCTGCGGCTCCTGACGGCTGGCTGAACTGGTCCCCCAGCGCGGCATCGCATCCCCCATCGTGCCGATGAGCACGAACTCGTCGTCATGCGTGTAGCCCAGCACGACGAAGGCCCAGGCCGGGGGCCCAGGAAGATGACCATGCGTGCTGCCGCCTGAGCCATCCGTGTAGATGAGTAGCGTCTCGAACAGGCTTGGATCAAAAACGCCCTGCAGACGCGAGCACTTGGAAAGCACTCCCTTGGTGGAGCTGTGAAGGTATTGCTCTCCATGTTCGACGAAACCCTTGTCGATGGAGATCGGCCATGCTGCCCTCAGCACGGCCATGGCGGCTGCTGTGTCTGGAATTGGCGTATCCACACCACACCTTGGCAGCGCCTCTGAAGGTGAAGTTGAAGTGGCGGCACTGTCTACCGGGCCACACACCCCTGTCGCTTCCGTCGCCGCTGAAGACGGTAGCGGGGGCTGGCCCGGGTAAACTAGCCCAACGGCCGCCCGTTGGCGTCCAGCCGCTGCCCCACTCTGACGTCCCTCATGGCGTTCTCGTCGGCGGCAGGTGGCGTCTGGCACTGCTGCAGCTCCTGCAGTGGGGAGCGGGCGGCCGCCACTTCGACCACGACTGGGTCGCCGTTCTCGTCCTTCATGACCTTGACGGCTCCCTCTGAGCTGTCCGTGGCTGCACCTCCAGACGACAGGGCCAGCCTCCGCTGGCCTGGCGGCGGCGGCTCAGCAAACGCCTTGGCCGGGGACTTGGCAGTCTTGCCTGCGCTCTTCTGGCTGGTGGGCAGCCTCCCTCCACCTGGAACGGGGATGTCCTCCGCTCCTGCGGCCTGTGGGGGTTGGCCTTGGAGGGGCTGCCCATTGAGCGCCGCAAGGATCTGCCCCAGCGTGTCATGCATGGACCCCATCTGTGTCTCCAGCTTCGCCACGCGGTTCTGATCTTGGGCCGTGCCCGTGTGTGACCATGCTGGCCTCACTGGCATCTGCTGCTGCCCCGACGAGCCTCCTCCGTAGACGCCGTCGTCCGCGTCCTCAATCTCCTCGTCGCTGTCGTCCGGCACCGCCGCCTCCTTGGCAAACTTGTGCGCGGCTGGCTCCGCAGCGGCGGGGGATCCACCCTCTGGCGGGTAGGCGCACCAGTGCTCGAGCTGAGCCATCTGCGCCATGAACTCCTGCGCGTGCTGGTACTCCTTCTGGGCCTTGGCCGTCTCCGCCTTGCACGCCTCTGCCGCCAGCTCCGCGGCGAACTGGGCGTCCTTGGCGGCCGTCAGCGCTTTCTTGGCCTTGTTGACGAACTGCTCCTGCTTCTCCATGCGCGTGGTCGGGTCCTTAGCTAGGATGACCTGGCAGTGGAGCGCAGCGTACTCGTTCTCCGCCTGCTTGAGGCGCTGCGGGGAGACCTGCTCGGGCGGCATGCTTCGGATCGCCCTCACCGCCTCTGCCGCCGCCACCATCGCCTCGCGCAAGGACTCTCTGTGGCGCTTGAGTCCTGCGGCGATCGGCGGGGCTGTCAGCCAGCTGGGGTGATGCTGCGCCTGCTTCGGCAGCATGGGCAAAATGCCGATGTTGCCCGAGGCTGCTGGCGCTCCTGCACCTGCATCACCGTGGTCTCCTGCCGCAGCTCCTCTCCTGTGACCTCCTCTCTCTGCCGAGGCTGAGCGCTTCCTCCAGGGGGGCTTGGCCTTGTCCTTCTGGCCTCCACCTCCTCCTCCCTTGGGCGCTCCGCAGCCTCTGCATGTCGTTCTCGACGCAAAATTGTCCTGGCTGCACTTCACGAAAGAGCAGCGCCAGATTGACGTATGGCCTGTCGATCGCGACGATGCACGATCCCCCAGCGCCATCCTGCCGCTGCTGTGGTGCCTGTCCAGGAGGCCGGCCGCCGCGCCTAGCCGCAGGAGCACTCGTGCGTTGGCACGCTCCTTGCGGCGGCGGCGGTGCCAGGCCGGATCCCGATCGGGGCCGCGCGGCGTGGCGGCGCCCGTGGTCGCGCAACCGCGGAGGTGTCGCAGGCCACTGTGGCCTGCACCCAAACACCTCGAGCAGGTCACGGCGACTGAGGGAGGAGGGAGGAGGGAGGAGGGGGTCGTTGAGGGTGGTCCTAAAGATGGCTCCGGATCTTCGGCAGGAACGCGCACAGGACACTGGTGGGAGATGTGGGTGAGGGGATGGATAGAGATCGGGGGGGAGAGAGAGAGAGAGAGAGAGAGAGAGGGAGATGCCACGCAGGTCGGAGCTGCACTGGCAAACTGGTAGAACGGCTGCCCATGCCAGTGGCACTGCTGTGAAGCAGTGCATTGCCAGGCAGAGGAGGAGGAAGGGGAGGAGGAGGAGGAGGAGGAGGAGGAGGAGGAGGAGGAGGAGGAGGAGGAGGAGGAGGAAGGGGGGAGGAGGAGGAGGAGGAGGAGGAGGGAGGAGGAGGAGGAGGAGGAGCAGGAGGAGGAGCAGGAGGAGGAGCAGGAGGATGAGGAGGAGGAGGAGGAGGCGAGCGGCCAGTCCGTCCGATCGAAGCTTGGCTGGGAACCGAGCCGGCGCAAAAGAGGAGGAGGTTGAGGAGAAGGAGGAGGAGGAAGAGGAGGAGGAGAGGCTTGGACATTCCGAGAGGGAGTGGGGAGACGGAGGAGGAGGAGGAGGAGGAGGAGGATCGATCGATCGATCGAGCTCTCGGGCCAGTTCGATGCTACTCCCCCTCGACTGGAGCTGAGTTGATTCAACAATCTAGTATGGCCTAGCTGTGTTCACTTCGTGGAAAGGGGATCGCTGGCGCCAGCGCTCTGGCCCTACCTGCACCGACCTCTCCTCGCAGGGGTCCGCGGGAAGGGTAGCACACGCGTTTACGGATGCCCTCTCTGCTGCCTCTCCCCGCCTTTGTCTTGGCCCCCTCTCCCCCTCCCTTATGGTTTCGGTTCGTGGGGGGGGGATGGAGGTGCATCACAAAACAGTTCGGAAAATTCGGACCTTGGAGCTGAAACAGTTCTGGAGCATCCTGCTGAGGTGGAGGGGGTGTCCACCATTCTGCAACAGTTCGCGAAAGCGAGCGCTTGTTTCGAAAACTCTCCGCACAGCACGTGGGAGGGAGGCCTGCGGAACGGAGCGAAGTTGCACGCGATGCTCAGCGGCCTCTGCGGCCTCGTATCGTCGATCGTGTTGAGCCCTCACCCGTTGATCAGCCTGCCCAGCTCCCTCTCCAGCGCTCCCCAGGGCACCGGTCCCACTTTGCATGTAGCGCTCTCTTTCTTCGGCTGCTTCACCACTGTGGTCTCGAGCTGATGGTGCGCATGCTTCATCTGGAGCTGGAACCGGCACTTCTCCGCTGCTCCGCCCTCCGTTCCCCCTGTTGCGCCTCGCCCTGAAGACGGGGACGGAGTCTGCCACCAGCTCCGCGCTGCCACTGAGGATCATCTCCTGAGAGTGCTTCTCGATGAACTTGCTTCGCCGCCCCGTCCTCCAGGCTGCGTCCCAGGTAGATCACGACGTCCGTCCAGATCTTCACGTGCGGGCTGCCGAGGGACGCCGTATCGATTTGCTCTCCTTGAGCCGCCCTCTGTGCAAGTCCTGCGCCGCGTCGTCGTGGTACTTGCCGCTGTCGAGCGCCGCAGTAGCTATGTTCGCGGCTGCCACGATCTCCCACGTCTGGTACCGCCGAGGCGAGTTCCGCTTTTTCCCGTGCCAGTCTGAGTGCCAAGCGCGCCGTGAGGTCTACCACCTGGTTGTTGGGTGTTGCCACCGCGCCTCCTACTTGTCCCGCGGGTGCTCGTCGTCCTTGATTGCTTCGGTTTGGGCGCGCTGGTCTCGCTGCTGGTGCAGCCGCGCCCTAGTGGACTCTGATCGAACAGTGCCATTATGTGCTTGAGGTAGTAGTAGCTGTCTCGGCACATGTGTGTGCACAAGTGTTTGAGGCAAGTCTTTCCGTCCGAAGCAAAATAACTACAGATTGGGCACCTCGGATTATGGGATTATGTCTGGGATTGGTTTCTCGCTATGTCCTGATTGCAACATCCGTTCACCATGCTCCTCGCCAGATGCTTCCACGCTGTGCCTCTACTCGTGAATAATTGCCCGCAAGTGACGCACTCGCTGTTTGACGTTGATACTGCAGCCAGATTGTGTACAGGATGGTCTCGTATGATGTGGTTGCGCAGTGCCTTTTTTTCTTGCGAATAGTAGCACGCACTCCTCCTTCTCCGCCTTGAGTTCACATGTCCAAGGTTTTAGCCCTTGTAGGGCTAGCTCCTCTCGTAGTTCGTCGTGTTGTCCTACTCCAGGTGCGGGTACTGCCAATGTTAGCGTAGCTGACCTCACTTCCCAGACGTCGAGTAGATGTAGTTGCATTAAGAGTACGTTTTGCATAAATAGTGTGCAGATCGAGATATAGATGCAGATGTAGTAGCTCTCGTACGTTTAGCATAAAGAATTTGCCGATCGAGATCTCGTCGCCGAGTGCCGTACGAACACGTTCCGAAACTTCGCAGGCGTACCCGATGTCGTTGACGAATGGTCGGGCCCAGGGGTTCGTGTCGCTCTTGAGCTCGCCATTCGTGTCGTAATCGTCCTTTCTCTCGAACTCGAGTTGGTCGAACATCGCTACAATCAGCTGGCGGTGGCTGCTCGGGAATATCCACATGTTTTTGTACAGCCAAGTCTGCGGACCAGTGCTTCTTCCGCAGGCGGCCATATTTGCCAGTAGCGAAAAGATTCCAATGTGGCGATGCTCCTCGCGCTGCCGTCTTGACGGTGAGTAGTAGCGCCTCCTCTCATAGCCCGTCGGAGGATTACGCTTATGTGTTCTGCAGTTGCAGGTGTTCGCTCGGCGTCGGTAGGAAGCACTCGATGCACGAGAGGCCCGTGCTGATGAACTTGCACGCAAGTACCGCGCGCTTCCACCTGAACGGGATGCCCGCCTTCGTCCAGAAATTTCCGCATTCGTAGTAGGTGTTCTTCATCGCCAGGGCGCGTTTTGGGAGCTCCGCGGTGTAGCTCTGGGTCATTGTGATCAGCGGGCCCAGGTAGCGCGCGGTTTCGAGTATGGTGCCAGGCATCGTACAGTTGGGGTTATTATTCCAGTCGCGGTACGCCGTGGTGGTGCCCTTGCTTTGGAAATACACGATGCTATCGTGTGTGTGTGTGCCTTGGTCCTGTCGCATTCCGATAGCTTCAAGCTTCCTGTTGAGTTGCTCGTCTATTTGCGTTGCCATGTCCACCAGCCCCTACGCGTTTGCGCCGTAGCCTCCTAAGAGAAGCCTCATGAGGCCGTCGGCGTATTTAGTGAGGCCGAGGTAAATTCGGTGCTGGAATAACTCGCTATTGTCGTACAGGAGGCTGTCCGTCTCGATCTCTCGTTTTGCAGTCTTCTACCCATCTCTGGATGCAGGGTGTGAAATTCGCCGCACAGTTGCTGACCATTTACGGGTGTCCGATGAGTCTTCCGCAGTGTTGTTTGATGCATATTAGTTTGTCCGTGTCCTTGCATGGTATGTTAAACGTGGCTCGGCGATATCTGTGTTCTCCCAAGTCTCATTGATTTTCTGGCATGATCTTGCTGTTGGCCGCGTCCACGGTTAGCCACGAGCAGCTCGCGAAGGCGTTGGAATGCCTTTCAGCGTGGACGCGTAGTTATTGTTTGCGTGTCGCGTCTTGTGTTCCATTATTGCCATAGTCAGTGTAACTCCTTTCCGTCGTCTTCCTCTGATGAAGCCGTAGTCCTGGTCGTTGTGTACGTTGTTGTTGTTTCTTCTAATCCCTGCCGAGTAGTATGTGTTGCCTATCGGGTCCATGAAGTGGTAGATTGTCTTGCCATCGGGGCCTTTCTTCGCGTTCTTTCGTATTGCCGTCGCTGCGTGTTGATACCACGTTCTGTTGCCACGTTGCCAATTCTTGTCGCCGCCAGCGCTGCTCTGTATAGAGCCTCGAAGCCTTCAGGTTGTTCTGGTGATTGTTCCGCTCCGAGTCCTTGTCGTTGCTGTTGTTGCAGTTCGTGTGGGTGGCATAGTAAGAGTCGCCATGGTTCCGAAGGTGCTGCCTTTGCGGAGCCGCCCTGCGTAGGTTGGCCTTATTCAGGCTCTGCATGATCACCTCGTAATCTGCCTCGACTAGCTCCTCGAGGTCGTTCTCGTAATAATATATGTTTTCCGCTAAGCGTGGGATCTGCTCCAGCTCCTCCTCGTTCTGTTCCGTGCCTTCCGTGCCTCCTTCGCCTCCTGGTAGCTTCCAGGAATCGATCCACTCCTGATTGGTCGGATTCGCGGTGACCGCCGTCCAGTGGTCTCGTTTGCGTGGTCTTTAGCGTCCTTCTGCTATGAGTCGTGATAGTCGTCCAATTCTTGCGAGATCTCGTCTCGCCCATGCCTTGTACAGCTCTTTGGCCCTGGCGTCGTTCCTCTGCCGCTGCTCTTGCTTCCGTAGTTTTGCGCGCTGCCTGGTGATCTGCTAGAGCTCCTGCTCTATCTCCCCGAGTGCCATCTCTGTCTCGCTGAGCCGAGTGCCCGGTAGTGTGCCCAGCCGTCGGGCAGGGTTCCCTGGGCTGGTTGGGGGGCGGTCGTTTCGATTATTCTTTGGACAGGCCTCTCCAGGCCATAAGTCGGGCCCTTTACAAGCTCGGTCGGTGTTCGTGCTCCTCGTCGGCGTAGGGGCTGTTCCCTTCGCTGTCCCTTGGGCCCACGGGGCCCCTCCTGGGCTCCCAGGGAGGCTCTCGGCGGCGGGTCCCGGCCCGGCTCCGCCCGAGTCCTGGGAGGGCCGTGGCGACGAGGTCGGTAACTACTTGATGGCGGTGAGCCTCTGTGCTGGGTTTCGCGGTATACTCTCCTCCTCGGCCACGTCTGGGCTGTCTGCGCAGGGCTCGATCGTGAGATCTGCTCTGCCCTCTCGTCTCCGTCGTCGTAGGTCCGTTGGTTGGCGTTTCAGCCCCTCGCAGTTGGAAGCCGGCCGGGGTCCGCAATGCCTCTGCACCGCGTTGACGATCATCTCACTGATGCCCTGTTTTCCCTCTGCCTTGTACTGCTCCACGTTCTGCTCGAGGTTGCGGATGAACTCCTTCCTGTTGTATCCTGGTCGGACTGCATGTGCTAGCCCGTCCCTGTCTCATGCTGTTATTTTCAGTTGTTGCGGAATTCGCTGTTGTAGTGGTGGTCGCAGTGTAGCTTGAAATGGTACGTGGTCTCTATGTTCCCGACAAGGAATATGTTGTAGGCGTGTGCCCATGCGCAGCGACAGGCCTTGTGAGATCATGCTGTTCGCCAGCTCCTGTGGTGCCATGATGTAGTCGATGCAACTCGAGCTCTTCTCGCCGAAGTACGTAGGCCTCCAGTTTCCCACAGTATGCAATACCGGCAGGCCATTCTTCTCCGCGAAGTGCCTGGCCTTCTGTCCTGCTCCTCCTGGTAGTCTTTCGAGCGCTCTTCCTGGTCCCAGTGCTGGTGATTCCGGATGTGCTCCTTTCGCTGTGATGCCCATTCCATCGTTGAGGTCACCTGCGACGAGCAGTACGCTGTGTCTGGGCCCATCCCTCGCCGTCCCCTCCATCCACTTGAGCAGGCGGACGACCGTCGCGTAGTATTCACTGCTTTCTGGTGTTGTCCTTGTTGGGCTGCGGCGGGCAGTAGCATCCGATCATCGTGATGAGTAGGTCGTGATGCTGCACTGTGAAAGCGGGTCCACGTCCGCATAGTTCCGAAGGTGTTTCCGGCATGCTGATGAATTGTAATCCTCTAGGTCGTCCTTGCAATCCAATCACTATGCCCGTGCTTCTGTTTGTCAGCTCTCCCGCCCTCCATCCTGCGTTGATATACCTCGTGCCTTCTACTCGACCTCGTGTCGCGTGAACCTCTCTCCTCGATCTAGCAGTTCCTGTCAGGATGATTGCATCAAAATTTAGCGCCTCCTCACATATCTCAGCCATTATGTCGGGTCTGGTGGACATGGGGCTGAAGAGAAGCAATGACAGAGAAGCCGTCCACACCGTCGCTGCCACGCGGGCCTTCCGCCCGATGATTTCAACACGTGCTGTGGAATAGCATCTGGCTTCGCACGTTGCCGTGACTATCTCTTAGGCCCAGATGGTAGCTAGGAGGAGGAGGAGGAGGAGGAGGAGGAGGAGAAGGAGGAGGAGGAGGAGGAGGAGGAGGAGGAGGCGGCCCGCGGCTTCTCGGCAGGCACCGAGCTGCTCGGGCGCCCAAGGCGTTGCCCAAGAGGACGGCTGCAACGACAGGCACGACAGTTGTCAAGAAGAAGAAGAAGAAAGAGCAATAATAATAATAATAAGAATACTAATAATAATAATCATAATCATAATCATAATCATAATCATACTAATAATCATAATTTTATTATTAATAATAATACTAATACTACTACTACTACTAATAATAATAATAATAATAATAACAGTAATAATAATGAGAATT
>CAUYUJ010021967.1:27500-92500 GCA_963575745.1 Prorocentrum cordatum | reverse complement strand
CTGCGCGAGGACGGAGACGCGCGCGCGGCCCGCATGGCATAATTTTGCAGTTGCGAGGCACAGCATGATGGTGGAATGTGTGCGACGTGCGCGCGCATGTGGCCCGCACGGCCCCGTCTGACAGAGTGACCACACACCTAGGTCGTTCTTACGACTTCCGCGAGTGCGCTCGCGCTCGCAGACGTCTTGCAACCTGCTGCTGGAAAGAGCACACTGGTTTTCCCCAAGCAGCGCTTGCACTTGGAGGCGCTTCCACAGGGAACTCTAGACGCTTAGCGTATCCCCACTAGCCGCTAAGATGCGTCTCCCTGAATTTAGTTCATTTTGTTCTGTGCATGTGCCGCTGCGAGCATTCGCTAATTGCACTCTGGCGTTGGCTTTTGGCCCGCTGGCAATTATCTTGCGTGCTGCCCCATGCTCGATACGACCCGCTCTCTGGAATCGTCCTTGGAGCCGCAGATCAAAAAAGTATCCCCACCAGCCCGTCCAGAACTGAGTCCAGGGGACGGGATAGGGGGAAGGGTAAACCCCTCCCCGAAGGGGAAGAAGGGGGTTGGAAGAGGAAACTCTCTAGACCACCGACGCCCAGAGCGCTGGTGGGATTGCAGTGGCGTGCCAGGCTGCCGCCTCGTGCCTGGCCCGTGGGCGCCTCGTGGGCGCCTCGTGCTGCGTGGGCGTGCCGAGGTCTCGCCCAGGGCCCGCCCGGGGACGCCTCGTGGGCGCCGCGCGCGATGCTGGCGGGTGCGCCGAGGTTCCGGCCGCTGCCCGCAGGTGGCCGCCTCGTGGGCGCCTCGTGAGCGCCTCGTGGGCGCTGCTGGCGGGCCTCCCGAGGGGCCGCCCGGCTGGTGCCGGCCCGTGGCGTCCCCGCTGGGCGCCGCGCGGGCGCCTCGTGGGCGCCTCGTGCGCTGGGCGGCGGGCCGCGCGGGCTGCACTGCCCATCGGGGGCGGACAGGCCTCACTCAGGAGGGGAAAAAACACACAGACACAATTAATCGTCGACTCCCCAGAAAATACGGGAGAATATGGGAAGTGATGGGGAAGACAAGAACCCAGAAAACATGGGACAACATGCGGAATCTTTGTATTTGTGTGTATTTATTTGTGTGTCCCAGGGCCCCTTCACTTACACTCTGACACGTCGATCAGTGGGCTGTCCGTTTTCGGTTCTCGGGGGGGCGCCGGGGCCGTCATGTTCCAGGCTTGGGCCCGCCAGCTCTGGGCCCGATGTCGTTTTCACGAAGCCACGCTCTACTAAAGGGGGGTCGGTCCATCCCCGGACCCAGCTTTTACCACAAAGCTTGCACCACATGGCTCAGTCCCTCCTTTCAAGAGAAGAGTAAGCTCCACTGCCCTCTCCCCCCGGGGGTTATCGACCCCCCCCCCTGCGGCACGGCAGATTACATAATTAGGATTCTGCTCCATCGCCCCCCTCTCGATGCGAGCTCATGATTTGCGGCCTGGGTCCTGCAGTGGCAAACGCACGAGCTGTGGAGCAGATGTATGGGAAGGGTCAGAGACCCCATTGCATGGAGTGACTGCGACGCGCGCGCGTGTGGGGGCGCGCGCCTGTGGCCTTGCGGGGTGCTTTTGGCCTCGCGCGTTTCTACAAAGCCCGCTTCCTGGACCAGCGCACGTGCACCGCACAGTGTCTCTGCGCGAGATGATGGGGCGTCGGTGCCAGCCTGGCTGGAGTGGTGCTCTTGTGTATACCTAGGAGGAGCGATGATGCACTCTGGGCACGCAGCAGAGCCACACGTGGATCGGAGGGGGTGGGAGAAGCCCAGCTTCGGCGGGGGGATGCTGGTTGTCGGTGTGTCTGTCCTCTTGGGGCCTCGCTGGAGCCCCCTTCGGGCGTCTCCTGGAGGCTTCTCGGGGCATCTAGGGGCATCTCGGGGAGATCTTGGAGCCTTGGGGGGCTCGTTGGGCCATCTGTGGATTGTCTTTGGGCGTCTTGCAAACGTTTGGGGGCGATCTGTGGCTTGTTGGAGTCGTCCTTAGGCTGAAAATGGCGATCGACAGCACCACTACACGGGGGGCTCTGACACTGGGTGTTCGGGGAGGGCGCACCTTGAAAAACCACAGAAACCTTACCTGGCACTACCAGGCTGTGGAGAAGCATTCCAACACGCCTCGATCGCGCACATCGCGCCCGCGCGACGGCGGATAACAATCAAATTTGTGATTTGGCGTCGAGTACGTGCATCACAGCACATCACTTCACTGTCACTGCGCAGTGCCCAAGCCAGACAATCGTCAATGGGGATTTCATTATGTTTGGCACCAGTCTGAGTGGAGCACCTGTTTACACAAATGGACATACGTATATCTATTACGATCATTGTTGTGGCGGCGAATACACAACAGCAGGTGCATGCTCTGGTGATCTACCAGGCTGGTTGATCAGCGATATCGAACCCGACCTGTCAGCTGAGGGAAATCTCGATGGAGTTGTAGGGACGTGTTACGCTTTGGCGTATCGAAGACCCCTGCGGCAATTTCCCGCCGCCCCCTGCCTTCTGGAAACACCTGCGCCATTCCAACGTCGGGCGAAAGTGCGGCCACGCTGGTGGACCGTGTGCTCCCCCGGCTGTCCGGGAGAGTACTGCACGAGCACCGGGGGGCGGGGTCGCCTCGGGGTGTGCATCGGGGCTCTTTTCGAGCCTTTAGCGGCCGTTTTGGGGGACCTCCTGGGGCCCTCTTGGTTCATCTTGGGGCCTTCTGCGGCTGTCGCAGGGCCTTCTTGGGCCGTCTACGCTTTCGGAGGCCGCAGCGGGTGCCTCTCTGAGCCGTCTGTCTTGGGGCCGTATTCGGCCGACCTGGAGGCCTCTTGGAGGCCATCTTGGAGGCCATCTGTGACCGCCTCGGGCCGCACTTGCCAGGCACAAAGGGTACTTGTGCACCTTATGCGGGGGCGGCGCGGCAGGCAGAAGTGTTTGTGGGAGCCGTTTGGAAGGGCGAAGGTGTTCCCAAATACGACACGCTGCATCTGGGCTAAATCACCGCGGGCGGCGGATCTAAGACGCCTGCGGTGACTCACAGCTCCCTGCATTTCTGGAGATGTCGATGTGGCCAAAGGTTGGGCCAAAGTTTGACCACGCTATTGGACTATGTGTGCACCCGGCCGTTGTGGAAACCCTTGTGTGAACATTTTGGGGGGGAGGGCAGGAGTAGGAGAGGAAGGAGGAGGAGGAGGAGGAGGAGGAGGAGAAGGGAGGAGGAGGAGGAGGAGGAGGAGGAGGAGGAGGAGGAGGAGGAGGGCAGGAGCAGAGAGGTAGGAGGAGGAGGAGGAGGAGGAGGAGGAGGAGGAGGAGGAGGCGGAGGCGGAGGCGGAGGCGGAGGAGGCCAAGGAGGAGGAAGAGGGGGAGGGGGAGGGGAACGGGGAGGAAGCGGACGAGGAGGCGGCCTCTTTGGGGGGCATTGGGGGCCTCTTGGTGGTCTCTTAGGGCCTATGAGGCCGCCTTGCCAGATTGGTGCCATAGCGGGCTATAGATTTGCCGTCTTGGAGGGTGGAGGGCATTTTGGACCGTGCTCGAGGCCGTAAAGGGCCATCTTGGCCGACTTGAGGGACATCATGGCCATCGTGGAGGCCATATTGGGCCGTCCTGGGGCCATCTTGGAAGCCTCGTGGGCCGTCTGAGGCTGTCGGAAGTCCTCGAAGGCGCGCACGCCGAAATCATAAAAATTGATGGGGATCAAAATCTCGGGCCATCACGGAGGGGAGGGCTCATGGAAACCCTTGACCTACAGATGTTCTTGTGATTTGGGTCAGTTTGTTTGGCCCTCAGGGTCTTCATCAAGAACCCAGACGGCCCTTGGAACCTCTTCAGATACGAGGGCACATGGCAACGTTGGATTTGGAACGTCGCTCCTTTGGCCACTGGAGAAGCCGTGCAAGAAGGCCCAGGGGCGCATGGAACCGCCCAGAAATGTTGGAACTCGAGTGCCTGGGGACCTTGAGGAGTACGTACGGTAGGCTTGTGCTGCTCTGGCGCGCCGGCCACGCTGGCGAAGGCGTTCAAGGTTTAGGCACGAACGAAATGGGTATGGAAAGAATGGGTGCAATGCCCAACAGCAGTTCCTGTCCATTTCGAACAGGACTCGCTGTCCGCGCCGCCGCGGACGTTGTCCATTGAAGACAAAAAGCCGCCTGCCCAACAGCGGCCGCCGTCGGTTTTGAACAACATTTGTTGTTGGGCATTGTACACATTTTAAACGTACCCAATTCGGGCGTCCTAAAGGTTGAATTCTGCGAAGCGGAAGCATCGATGGACACGTTAACGTCATTGGACCCGACCGAATTTAATTTTGATGAACGATCGGGGCCGCGATCGATTCAAGGTTGAGCGATTGATGCGGTGCCAAAAACCTTTGCGGGCGCCGACGCCGCACCAATTTACCGTACAGCGCTCAAGTTTCCGGATGCCAGAGCTGCATCTCTGTTGGAGCTCAATACTTGAGGCAATTCACATGACGCTTGCAGTAGGGGATTCGCTACGATTGCGTGAGAGAGTAAACAAGCTTTCGAGGTTTTCGAAGGTTGGAAAAAAAACCGCAGGGCACTCCATTCAGTGCCTACGGCGCGGTGGCGGATACTCCTGGCAGTTTTACGACGGGCCCACCTACGCATACGGTGGAATGGTTTGTGCATTGCGGTGATGCCTTCACGTGGTTGAATTTGACCATCAAATACTACGCGTATGACTGCCAAGGCCCGATATTTTACTGCCAGCCTTCGGTTGTTATCTGCGATGGGGTCACTGAAATTGCTGCAGGCGCGTTCCATTCTTGCGGTGCGCTCAGGCAGGTGCGCATGCCGAATTCTATGAAGTCCATTGGGGCTTCAGCGTTTCATTCATGCAGTTCGCTCGAGCTTGTGGAAATGTCGGACTGGCTTGTTGAGATCAACCATTCTGCTTTCCACTCTTGCAGCT
Organism: Prorocentrum cordatum; assembly: GCA_963575745.1. NCBI lineage: Eukaryota > Dinophyceae > Prorocentrales > Prorocentraceae > Prorocentrum > Prorocentrum cordatum. The sequence continues at coordinate 87,569 of CAUYUJ010021967.1, read as the reverse complement.
CGCTCGTTCACGTGGACATTCCCAATACTGTTGCGCATATCGGCCCCTTCGTCTTTTATGCATGCAGCTCGCTGCAGAGCGTCAGCATTTCAACATCGGCGGAAAGCATCGGCGAGTATTCCTTTAGCGAGTGCAGCTCCCTCGTTCAAGTGAGCATACCTGAATCGGTAACGTATGTAGGCCCTTGGGCTTTCTCCACGTGCAGTTCGCTTCAGAGCGTTGATATTGGTGGTCAGATTCGCGACATCCATGAGGGGACGTTTGCTGATTGCCAGGCGCTGGTTCATATACATATTCCTAGTTCTGTCACCACCATTGGCCCCAGAGCCTTCAAGTACTGTAGCAGCCTAAGTGTGGTTAGTATTTCTGAGTCAGTTATCCAGATCGCCGCAGAAGCGTTCTTGTCGTGCGCGTCGCTTGCGTTTTTGTGTATACCAGATTATGTTGTCGAATTGGACAATCGTGCGTTTGCTGACTGCGGTGCGCTGAGGAACGTTACGCTTGGTTCTTCGCTGCGTGACCTAGGAGACGCGCCTTTTGAAGGCTGCTGCAACATAACGGCCGTCGTCTCTCGGTCTGACAGTCTCACGAGCGTGTTCGACGAGTGCTCAATCATCACAGACGTTACAATTGCCGCAGGTACTGCCCAACAGACTATGCTCAGCAGTTGCGACCATGTGGTTACTTTGAGCATATTGGCCACACACGTGGTTTCGCATGCATGGTCAGGCTGCAGATCTCTGTTATATTTAAACTTCGGCAACGACGTGCTTTCTATCGGCTCACAGGCGTTCCAGAACTGCTCGGAGCTAGCCATTGTTTCCATTGGTGGATCCGTCATTACTGTCGGGGCTGAAGCATTCCGTGATTGCTCGTCATTGACATCTGTTGTCTTGGGGAGCAGTCTCGACTACATTGGAACGGATGTGTTCACCGACTGCCATGCGTTGACTGATGTGACCGTCCCTTCGCCGCTCCCCAGGAGTATAGTCGATGTGTTTGATTGCTCGATCCTGACCTCTGTAACCTTCTCAGAACCATCGACCAGCATCGACGACGAGGCTATGCGAAACTGTCCTTCTGTGGTTGCTGTATACATGTTCGATAACGTCACGTCCATCGGAGAACAGGCCTTCGCATTGTGTCCCAGCCTGTCTTCTGTCAAGATGTCAAACCAAATTCGATATATCGGAGCTGGGGCCTTCCTGGGCTGTGAAAGCATAATCGGCTTGTTTCTCAGTGATACCGTTGACTCCATAGGCGAAGGCGCGTTTGAGGGTTGCGCGGCCTTGGTTCACATGGAGCTCCCTCCGAATGTCATGAGCATCGCTGACAGGACCTTCTCTGGATGCAGTGCCATGGAAAACCTGACAGTGCGTGGCCTCGGTCGACGGCTGTCTGCGGGGGGCAGTTCCCAACTCCGGACCATGCGGATGCCTGCGGCAGGCCCCGCCGCCGTGCCAGCGCAGGACTGCTGTAGGAGGGCGGCGGTGATTCGGCAGCCCGCCCCAGCTCAGCGCGTTGTCTCCACCGGCGCGTGGCCCGTACGCCCAGTGCTCAGGAGGGGAAAAAACACACAGACCCAATTAATCGTCGCCTCCCAGGAAAATATGGGAAAATATCAGCAGTGGGGGGGAAGACAGAAACCGAGAAAATATGGGAAAATATGTTTAGTTGTGTGTATTTATTTGTGTGTCCCAGGGCCCCTTCAAGTGCGTTCTCCTCTTCTCCCCCCCCCCGCGGCCGCCTCTTCCTCCGCCTCGCTGCCCTCTGTGCCCCCGATTCGCTCTGCCGCGCCCCGTCCGCAGCTGCCCGACCGCGCGGCAGTTTTCTCCCGCCGCCGCCGATCAGAGGTGTCTTGCACACGCCTCCTCGTTGTCCGCAGCCTCCCCCGAGATCCGAGGTTGCGAAAAAGTGTAACATCGCGAGAAGTCACGACTGGAGCCCAAGACCCCTATCAGTCTGCGGCATTCTTCAAGCCGGATCGACTTGCGATGGTCCTGGAGCCTGAACCAAGCGAAAACGCCCGGTGTGAAAGAATGGCAAGCCCCCGGATCTCATGGTCGTTCCGCAAAGGTGGAAAAACCACCGCGACCCCGACAATTCGCGTTTACTACACAGCCTTGGGCGTTTACTTAACAGCCCTGCCCTGTTCGATTCCTTCCATGGGTGCGTTTACTAAACGGCTTCGCTTGTCGGGATGCTTACTGTGGGGGTGGATTTTCTGCCCCCTAGTTCCCCCCATCTTCCCCCTTCTCTCCTTACTTTTTTGCTCGTCCTTCCTCCTCCTTCTCCGTCGGCGGCCTCGGGGCCGTCTTGGGTGCGATGGCCCAGGGGGGTCGAGCAATCTCAGAGCTGTTTTCGGGCGCCCGCTGGGCCTTCTTGGGTCGGGCTCGGGAGCCTCGCCCGCTCGTGGGCGGGGCTTCTTCGGCACCGCCCAAGCACACTTCTACTTCCGGCGGCCCGGATTCGTAGGTCGACCTTGCCAGATCAAGGGTACACCTTAGGCGATGCTTAAGAAAACTTCAGTTTTCGTCCAGGGTCTCGATTATTCTTAATGGTTCAATGTAAATCCTAAAATTTTAATAGAAATGTTGGGTTTTTTACTCAAGTTCTGAGACTCTGAATTTCTTAACCCATGATTTCTTAAGCATTTCGCAGGGTGTACCCTTGTGTCCTGTGTCTCGCAACCCATGTTTCGTACATTCCTGTGGCGAGGTGGCCCTCGATACACTCTAGGCGATGCTTCAGAAAACCCATGTTTTCGTCCAGAGTCTCGATTATTCTTACCTTTTCAATGTAAATCCCAAGATGTTAATAGAAGTTCTTGGTTGTTGTTCAAATTCTGAGATTATGAATCTCTTAACCCATGATTTCTTAAGCATATCGCAGGGTGTAGGGTCTTGTGTCCTCTCGCGTGTCCTCTCCAGTCAGTCCCGACTGGAAGTGCGCGTCGGCCCCGCAAGGGCGACGCGCGCGCTGAGAAATCTTGCAGTCTGAACTCCACGGCGGACGTTTCTTGGCCATGCCGCTCGGGAAACGATCCATACACCACACGATGCATGTTGTACATGTTCGTGTCGGACGTGCGCTTCCAGCATCAGCGCGCAGTATTCGTATGTCCTTCGGCGCGGGGCCCAGGACAGCGCGGCTTCGTTCCGCCCGCGGGCACGAGGAGCTGCGACCCCACCGTGAGCAGGAGCGGACACTGGCTACTCCCACGTTCCGGGCTCATTGTTTCGCCCTTTCTCTGCTAATTAAAGCTGTGCGCGGCCCGCTTAGCTTCTAGCGGAAGAGGTTCGCTCTCGCCCCGCAGATCAAAAAAGTTCCGGGCTCACGGAGGCCACGGCGGCGAAGGGCGCGGGCCATGCGGTGGAACAGCTGCAGCCCGAGGCGGAGCCATGCGACGGCGCTGCAGGCAGCAGCAACGCCGGCGACGTCAAGGAGACGAACCAGGACAGCAGGATGGTCGATTTCCAAGACTGGTCCTGCGGAGGAGGCGGCGGCAGCGGCGGCGCCTGCTGCCCTGGTCGCCTGGGGGGGCGCAGGGCCCGGGTCGCGGCGGCCAGGGCAGCTGTCGAACGCCATCAGGCAGAGCCGCGCCACGTTCAGGGTCTGGGCCACTGGCTCGGTTTGGGCACCGCGACGTGCGCGCCTCGAGAACGGCCGATGGCCTACGACCAGGCGTTCGCTGAGGAGGCTCGCCAGTTGAGGCGTCAGCTCGCGGAGGGTCGCTTTCGTCTTTTCTGGGCTGATCTTCTTGGACGACGAAGTGCAGAACGAGGGCAGCGACCGCGACGGCGCAATCGAAGTCTCGGTGATTGCGCGAGGGCCCAGGTGGCGAGCGAGGGCGCGGCCATGCTAGTCGCTGGGCGTGGCAGCTCTACGTTGGCGGATCCAGCAGCCGTTCGGTTTCGAGAATATCCACTTCGCGAGGTCGAGATTCACGGGGTGTTCTTGTGATGTGCGTGCTCTACCTGACGAAAATGGCGAAAGACGTTGGAAGGACTGAGTGGATCGAGTTTGGTAAGCGTGTAATGTGAGGCCGACGCAGCGCGAGCGCAGAGGGAAAGGCCGCAGGCATTTGTCTGACTGGAAGAGTTCGTCAGTCAATGATGACCGGCGCAGGTTGAGAGACAAGCAGCACGCGCAGCACTTGGTGGCGATGTTCTAGGAGATCGTCGGCGCTCTCAGCTATGGGATCGACAGGTCACCACCAGAGTTGAAATCAAAAACGACAGCATGGAAAAAAAACACATTGATTCAGGCTCTGATGTTCTGGGCCAGCGGGGGACAGTGCCACTACCCACGGAGGCCACGATGCGCGCGAAGATGACGTCACTGGTGGACTAGCCGAAGGAGACGAAGCGCCGCAAGTTAGACATCGAAGATCGCTTCGACGACTTCGGCGACAGTACACAGGGTCAGACTTTCCCTACGCGTTGTTGTCGCGAACTACGGCGACGAGCAGGGCGCATGGTCGAAGGATGACGACGACGCCATCGTTGCGTCCGCCGCGGATGATGTCTACGACAACGCGCACTTCGTCTGGCGCTTCACGGGAATACCTGGCGACGATGTAGCTACGTGGGTAGGTGGGACAGGAGTCAGACGCGCAGCGAATCTCGCTCATCTGGCGGTTTATCTGGCCAAATCAGAGTCAGGCAAGGTCGCGCAGGAGATGCGCGGCGGCCGGGTTCACGTTAGCCGCGCATGCGTCAGGAGGCGCGCGGCGTCGACCTAGCAGATCCGAATGAGCGGCAGACGCTCTGACTTCGCTTAGAGCGCGGCGCCACGGCGGCGGCGACGTCTCCGCCGCTGCGGGTTCGCCAGCCCGAACGTGATCAGCACCGAGAAGGTCTGGGAGGCCAACGCGATGAGGTGGCAGCCCCTGGCGAAGCTTTGCGGCGAAGTGGCGATCAACCAGCTCGAGCGCGACCAGGGCTTCACCAACGACGGTCCAGCAGGTTCCACCGCCTCGGCCGGTCGCGGCCGCAACGCCGGGCGCGGCGCGCGCCCGCGAGGGCCAGCGCGTGGGCGACGCGGCGAGCTCGAAGGGCGCGCCCATGAGGAAACGCGCCGAGCCTTGGACGTCGCGCGACGCCCTGCTGCGGCGCGCGGCAGAAATGCAGCGCGACCGCGATCGCCGGGGCGCGGTGATCTGGCGCGGAGACGGGGCGGGCCGGTCTCGGGCCCCGACGCTCGAGTAGCGATCGCCAATGCAATCGCCGGTTATTCGGCGGAGGCGGCGAATAAGGCGGCTCTGTCGGCCCGCCCCGGCGCCGCGACGGCAGCGCCGCTCGAGGGGTAGGTGCCCCGCGCCATGGGCTTAGCGGCCGGTGGCCGGGCGCTCGCTGGAGCGGCGCCCGCAGAACCAGCCGGCGCAGCGCTGGGGGCAGTGGCGGCGCCGGCGGCGGCAACGCCGAGGAGGATGCTGTCGGACGCGACGGCAGCCGCGGCATCGGCGCCGCCGGCCCCCTAGGCTGAATCAGATGCGCCAGCAGAATCTCAGCGCCGCCCTGGGCAGCGGCTGCAGGCGCAGCGGGGCCTCGGGCCATCGCGGCCGCGAAGCGACAGTGGAAGCGCCTCGCGCGCAACGGCAGGCGCGCCCAGCGCGCGCGCGGATTGGAGGCGAGCGCCGGGCGGGCGCCGCCTAGAGAGCAGATTCGAAGCAGAGGCGTCGGCGGCGCGAGAGAAGAGGGCCATAGTCACAGCCAGAGTATTCTCCCATACCTGGTCAAAGTGCAGGGAGGCAACCGAGGCCGGACCGAGCGCGCCAGGAGCGCCTCGACGAGCTCGCGCGGCTGCGGGCGACCCTGCCCCCGGCGCTGGCCTGCCTCGACTGGGCGGGAAGATGGGCGCCGACGACGCGCCCGACGCCTCGGAGGCAGTTGCTGGAGGCGCAGGCGCGGCTGCGGCTCCACCGCAACCGCCCCAGCAGGACGACGCGCAGGCCGACCGGGCGAGCTGGGGCCCGGGCGCTGCGCGGAGAACCGTTGTCAGGAACGACCCAGAGGTGGCGAGGCGCGTGCTCGGGCGGCTGCATCTGGGACGGTTCCACGCGAACAAGAAGGCCATGAAGCAGATGTTCAAGGCCGCGGGCGCTCCTCCAAAGATCATCGGCATGGCGGGCGACTACCGAGTCTGCAGGTCGCGGACGAAGCGCAACAACCAACCAGCCACCACGAGCACTGTCAGCATGGAGTTCAACGACGAGGCGCAGTTGGACTCGCTGTTCAACGAGCGGAGGGCGGTCGGAGCTCGCGGACTCTACCCGACTTTCTCCAGGCGCGTCGGACTTAGGTCTTCGGCCCGATTAGCGCGCTCACAGTCGACGGCAAAAGAGCGATAGGAGGCAGGAGTTGCTCTTGGCTGGGCGGGAACTACGAGGAAGACCAAGGCGCCCGGCCAATGTGCCCAGAGAGGTGATAGACCCATGGCGCAAGAAGGAGAACATCCAGGCGCGCAACGCCATCTCGACCATCGGCGCGACCTGCAAGGCTCTGCGCGAGCGAGCGCACATTTTCTGCGTCGGGATTTCAATCGCAGGAGCGCCCGGGATTATGATGACAGCGATTGAGGAGGAGCTTTTCGCCTCTATGAGACGCTCGGAGCATGATGATTACTCCGTATCCTCCGCTGCTGACTGCTAGCTTGGCGCGCGATGATGCGCGCCGACATATGGATACACGCGCGCACTACAGCGACATGGCAAGGGCCCAGGAGCTGGACATGCGCGGCGCACGAATGTCCTGCCGTCTCTGTTGGCCCAGGCGCCGAGGATGCCGGCGAAGCTCGTTGACGTCGGAGATGTAGCGTTCAGGCGCGATCCCGAGGTTGGCGATGAGACGCGCAGTATACATGATCGCAATGGTTGGCGCAGGCCCAGGTGGACGACGCAACGCGCTGGAGTTCTACTCGAGGAAGCAGGCGCGCGCAGCGAGGTCGGCCAGGGGCGCGGAGTTGCTATTTGCTGTTCTTGGCCAGCTTCCTGATTGATGTGCAAGGCGGCGACCGCTGCCGCGGCGGCCCCTGCGTCTACGACGAAAGAACCAGGGAAATAGGCACGGATTCGGGTGCCTCTGTTCTGGGCCAGATTGGGCCCCGCTAGGCTGGCGATGTTCGACTTATGCCAGCGCTCGGAACGGCAACGCGGATTGGCGACGCAGCGAAGCGATGACTTGCTGGAGCTCTTCGTAAAGCCGAGGCCCGCCCGTTATGATATCATCCATATCGGGTCAGGTCTATAGTAAAGGATGCGGGGCTGAGGGCGCGAGGCCATGAGCCAGCTGGAAACTGACTGCAGGGTTGGTCCGATGATTTCAGCGCTGACGGGCACTGCGAGTTCGGCGGCCTGGACTAGGTCATTACGCGAGGAGCCTGGGCGGCGCGGCCCCGCCCGCGCCCGAGGGCGCGGACGATTCGCCGCGGCGCGCGGCGGCGGCGCGGAGAAATCCACCCTTCGACCCTTCCCTCTCCCCGCTCCGAGATGCTTGTTCCGCTGCGGCCAGAAGGGGGGTCGCTGGAGCATGCTGGGGTCGTGCTATTCACGAGCCCCCCCAGCGCACCCCTTGCGAAACGCTGCCAAGCCGGGGCGTGTTACTTCACCGACTGATTGCGTGCACTCACGCGATATAGCGTTAGTTTGTAATGACCCTTGCTTTTCTGGTATACTGCGCTGCGCCTCTCTGCGATCATCCCGCCCGCGGCCCCCTCGCCCGCCTCATCTCGCAACTGCCTCAGCCGCCGGCCGTCAGCCGAGCAGTTCAAGGGTGGCCCGTGGCGGGGCTGGCTCGCCTCCGGAACGCCGTCGCCTCTTCGCTGCGTGCGCCTCCTTTGCGGGCTCGGATTGAGCGCCGCGCCAGCTTGCGACTCCGTGGCCGGCCGGCGCCGTGCCGCGCCGCGCCCGGCGGGCCTGCCTTGGGTTCTTTGCTGGCACGGCCAGAAGCTTAGCCTAGGTCGCGCGCGCGCGCCTCGCGCAACCCCAACGCGTTTTCTGGAGCTCAGATGAGGCGATGAAGCAGCGGGCCCAGGCGACGACCCGGGTCGCGCGGCCCGTCGGACGAACTTGGCGCCGCGACGCCGTCGCAGCCGCCCCGCGCCCGCCTCCAGCCGAGCCGCCCCCCAGCGAGTGGGCCCCCTTCCTGGAGGCGCCGCCGAAGGCCAGCGCGGCCGCGCCCCCGGCGAAAGCGGAGTCTTCGGCGCAGAGCCCAGCGCGCGCCACTTACGGAGTGGACCGGCGCAGCGCCAGGGCCGCCGCCGCCGCCGCCGCCGCCGCGGCGGGGGCATCGACGCGCGCGCCGCCCAGAGCCGCGTTTTCTTTGTTCTGGACATGCATGCGGGGAGGGGGGGCCGGCAGAGCCACTGGGGCACGCCCAGTAGTTCTCGTCGCGGCCCCTGCAGTTCCTGCCCGCGCCCCCGCGCCCGCAGCCCCGCCGGGCTCGGCCCCCCCGAGCGGCGGCCGCGCGGGCGCGGCGCCGTCGGGCCACGCGCGCCCGCCAGTGGCAGCACGGGCGCAGGCCTTGCCGCAGAGCACGGCGCACGCGGCGGCGGGTCCCGCGCTGGCCCCAGCTGGCGCGCTCCGCCGCGCCCGGATTGGGCGTCGCCAGCGGGGGAGGGGGCGGGCGCGCCGTTCGGCTTAGTTGAATATTGCGTTTCGACTTCGCGGGACCTCGCTCCGCGATGCCGCGCACGGTCTCGCAGATCTTCGCGCGCTTGCCCCGTTAGCAGGCTAGGGTTTCAGCGTCGGCTCGCCCTGCGGCGCCCGGGGGGGCGGCGGGGCTTGGACTCGGGGTGCGTGGGCGGTAATTCCGCTTGCGATGGCGCCGGCATGCGTGGCCTCGCTCCGTTGCTCTGCAATGTCGCGCGCGCGCGCGCGTGCTGGGGGTCGGCGTCTTCGCCCGCCCTCGCCAGGGCAGCCCCCCCGGGGGCGGGGGGGGAGCGCCGCGCGCGCGCGGCCGCGCGCGCCCAGGCGGGCGCGGCGGGGCAGCGCCAGCAAGGGCAAAGGACCCTGAGCCCAGAGTCGCGATGCGCGCGTGCTCCCCGCTTGCTTGTCCTGTCTCGTCTGCCCCACGATCACGCTGCGCCCCGCAGCTTCGCGTCGCCGTCGCAACGCGCCCCCCCGGCCCCGGGCCATCCTCGTTGCCGACAATGCCCTAGCCCAGCGCTCTCCGGAGCGACGCAGCGACGGTCCACCGGCGCGCCTTGCAGGAGGAGGGCGGCGGCCGCGCGCGCGCGGCTGCGAGCGCGCCGCGCGGGCCCAGGCCCCATTCGGCGAGAAGTCACGCGCCGGCCGGGCGCGCCCCGCAGCCGCGCGCAGCTGGCGCGGCCGCTTCCAGGAACGTGCTGGCCGCATTGCACCGGGCCCTGGCACGCCCAGATGGGGCGAACCGCAACGCGGGCGCCGTGGCTGGCCCCTCTGCGCTTTCGCAGCGGAGTTGCAGCGGTTTCTCACGCCATGTAAGGGGGGGGCCCTGCGCGCGCCCCGGGGCCCGCCCGGCGGGGCCCCGCCCGCGCGCCCACGCTTTCGCATGGTAACCTTGAACCCGGACCGCGCGGGTCTACCGCATCTCGGCGCGGGAGTTCATCCTCGCGCGGCGCCCGGGGCCAGCTGCCCGCGCTCTTGTCGAGCAGCGCGTTCGCGTCTGTGGATCACGCCTGGCTTGCGGCCCCCCGCTGGCTGGCGGTCCGTTTGTTTGGGTTGGCCCGACGTCCGCCGAGAGGGGCTCGACCGGCCTCTTCGCGCGGCTCGAGTTGGAGCGGACAGTCAGATTCGTTCGGGAGGCGCCGTCGGCGCGCGAACAATGGTTTGAAGTTTGAAGGGTGACCCCTCGCGCCCGCGCCCCCCCCGTGCATGACCTTCTGCGCCGCGCATCCTGTCCAGCACGGGGACAGATGTCCTCGGACGTCTATCGTTGCCCGTGCTGCGGAGTTTCATGCTGGGCGCCCACTGACCCGGCAATTGCGGCCGACGGCCACCTGTCGTTGCCTGCGCCGCCCCCGACGTTGCCCTGACAGGGATGTTCTGGCATTGCTTGGCGGTGCAATCTTGCGGGCGCCCGCGCCCCCGAAGCCGACGCATTCCTCCAGAACACGCATCGACATGTGTGCAAGCTTGCGAAACGACCCTTTACATTTCCAGGTAGCGGATGTTTTCATAGCCCTCTCGGACCACAACCTTGTCCTGCGCGATGGGCCCTGCCTTGTTGCGGCGCCTGCGGCCGCTGGCCTCGGTCGGGCAGCGTGTATTCCAGGTGCTGAATAGGGGGCCAGCGTCGGTGAATTCGTGTCCTCTCTGGCCTCGCTTGTCCACGCGGTCGAGCAATTCGCGGGGCCCAGTGGCTGCGCCCGGATTGACGCAGAGGCCAGGCCGCGAGGTTCCATTGCCGCGCAGTCCTGAACGTTGCTGCCCGGCGCCGCGACGCAGCGTTCACTTCAGCCAGCCACGGTTCGGGAGATGTCCGCCTCGTCGGGGGGGGGGGGGGGGGCAGCGCAAGCGTGGGCGCCAGCTGCGGCGCCGCCACTGGCCCCTGCCGCGTTTTGTCGCACCGCGGATTTAACGGCGGCTGACGAGGCTGCCCAGCATCAGCGACGCAAGGCAGCGCGCCGCTACTTGCGCCCCAGGAAAATGAATAGCGGCGCGGCGGGCAGTTTTCTTGTTCCTTATTTTTAAAAACTTAAGCACAGATTCGACATCCGGCTCGTCAGCCCAGAGGCTGGGGGCACGCGTTCCGCGTGCGAGACGTTCGATACGATTCCCGCGGGCTTGATAGACCGCGCTCAGAACGACTCCACCAATGCCCCGGAGAGCGGGAACTCATCTCTAGGGCGTTCTCTTAGATCCGTCGCACAGGGGCCGCGCGAGGACCCTTTTGCACATTATGACCGAAGCCGAAGAGGCCACATCATTGTTGCACCTTGGAAAGCGCACGTCGCCAGTTCAGGAGAGTTTATGTATGCCGCGAGCGCTGTTGAACTTAGTGTGAGGTCTGTGCGCTGCGTTTCGTTATTCGCCTCGCTGGCATTTATTTGCCACTTCGGAAGTCGGGCCCACGCGCGGTCGGAGAGTTATCTGCCCTTGGCCCCGCGTCCTTCGACTGAGACACGGCGCCCGTGCAGGGCGCGTTGTGGCTGGCGCGAAGTGAGGTCCGCATGGGGCCAGATATGCGGCGCGGCCCAACAGGTCGGGGTTCGAGGCGTTTCCAGGCCTTTGCCCTCCGCGCGTAGCTTCGGCGCACGCATGACTGCCCCGCGTGGCGGGCTGCAGCGGGCAGAGAATGTGCATGCGGTGTCGCCTGGATTGGCGAGCTCCTTGGCGCCTGCGACGCCAGGGTCGCGGGGGTCGCTTGGCTCCTCTTAGGCGACATCCTGGCGCAGGCCTGCTATGTCCGGTCTTCTCTTCGCCGTGTGGAACCGCCCAGGGCCGCCGTTTTCCCGCCCGCATTTTGAACGCGCAGTGGCGCGCACTGCGCGACGAAAGCCTGGGGCGCTGCCCAGAGGATGCGCCGCCCATGTCCCCCTGCGGACTCGGCGAGCCCTCTCGGATGCAGCCGCTGACGTGCCCCGCGCGCGTCGGGGGAGCGCGCCCTGGCCGCATCTGCCGGTCCGCGAAAACAGGGACAGCGTTGCTGGCAGCCCGGGGCAGGCGGCCCCGCCCGGGGTGTCCGCCAAAGTGCCACCCCGCGGCGTTTTCCAGCGCCCTCCGGTGGAGGCGGGTCGCGCGGCGCTCGCCGAGGCCGTGGGATCTCGCCACCTGCCGCCGACCCAGTCCGTCGACGGCATCACCCCGTCGTGCCCGTGCGAGGGCCCTGCGAGGGCAGCGGTGTCTGCTGGCGGCACCTCGGCTTGCAGCCGCTGCGCCCTCCGGCGGAAGAATGCCACGCGCACGCACGGGCTCGATGAAGCCTGCGCGTGGCCCGTGCCGGACGCCCGGGCCCAGGGCGACCGGGCTGCCCCGCCGCATCTCAGAAGCACTTCCCCGGTGGTCTTGTCGACTCCGGGCTGGCTGGTGCACCGCTGTTGAACGAGCTCGGCCACGCGCAGAGGGGGGTAGTCGGAGGCGGATAGACCTCCTACCCTGACACGTCGATTAAGAGATTGGCCGTTTTCGGTTCGCGAGAGGGCGTCGCGGCCGCTACTATTGCGGGTCCAGGTCCGTCGGTTTCGGTCCCAGGCCGTTTCCACTAAGGGGAGGTTTAGTAAAGGGAGGTTTGTCCACCGCCGAGGTAGGGGTAGGGGGGAAGGCTTCCCAGAAGCACCCCTGCTTCTCAGAAGGCGCGGGCCTCCTCTGCAGATGCGAGGCGGGCGCCTTCTGAGAAGCGGCATCCTCTCAAGGAGCCTCCCCCCCTCCTCCTGCCTCCTTGCGCGCGCCGCCAATGATCGGCTCGGCTACCCTCAGGAGGGGAAAAAACACACAGACACAAGTAATCGTCGACTCCCAGGGAACTGTGGGAAACTATGGGAAGCGGGGGGGGGGGGACGAAAACCCCAAAGATATGGGAAAATGTGCAGAATCTTGTTTTTTTGTATGTATTTGCGTGTGTGTGTGTGTGTCCTTGGGCCCCTTGAAACCCAGGTTTCAAGGTGGTTGCTCTTCGCGGCGTTTGCACCGGGGGTCTGTCGCGCCGGCGGCGGCCGCCCGGGCGCCGCCCCGCGTCGAGGCAGCCGCCTTTGTGCGCGCCCGCTCCTCGCGGGAGCCCCATGACGACTGATTTCAACGGGGCGCACGTCCCTATATCTCGAGGGCATAAAAAACGCCCCTACCCTGGTTTACGAGGCGCTGTGCGCTGAAACTCCAGTGGGCTGACAGGGTAAACCCTGCGTGATGTGCCGCGTCCTGGCGGCTCTAGGCTCTGGGGGTTCCCAGGAGGTTTACAGACCACGCACTTGCAACCCAGGGTAGGGTCGTTTTTCTCATCCCTCCAATGTCAGACCTGCGCAAAGAATGAGCTGGATGCACGTGCAACATGCCATGTGCTGATTCTGCTTTATCAGGTGTGGCAGGTATTGCTGCTAGCTCGAACGACTTTGCACTGGCGGTTGACCATCCCGGCGCCGTCGTGCGCCGTGCCTCGCGCGCCCTCTGCGCGCCCACCCGGCTCTCGGACGCCGCCGCGCCAGCATGCGCGGGGCGTCGTCTCTCTTGCAAATCGATGGCCCAACGAGCAGGGAATGATCGGCCTGTTTTCCACCACCACCACCATAAGTTGGAGGGGGAGGGGGTCCTCCTCCTCCTCCTCCTCCTCCTCCTCCTCCTCTTCGTCCTCCTTCTCCTCGTCCTCCTCCTCCTCCTTCCCCCTCCAACTTATGGTGGTGGTGGTGGAAAACACGCCCATCAGGGAAGAGAGGGGTGGGAGTGAGGTTCGGTCGAGCGTGTCCCCCCACGGGAGGAGAATTCAAAAATAGTCCAAAAATAATAATATGGGGGCGAACCTTCTCTCATTTTTCGAATCTGTGCGTCCAAGATCCGCCTGCAGGGAGACGTGCCCGACCTGAGAGTGAGGGGTGGGGTGGCGCGGAGCGAGCCGCGGTGGCGCGGGCGCTGTCCCTTCGAAGCGAGGCGCCAGTACCACAGGCCGGTTGGGGAAAAGAGCCCCCCATCGGCCCGAAGCCTGGCTCATTCCACCAGAGAGTCCGGCACGCCTCCCTCTGAACTCTCCTCCTCTTCCTCCTCCTCCTCCTCCTCCTCCCTCCCTCCTCCTCCTCTCCTCCTCTCCCCTCCTCCTCCTCCTCCTCCTCCTCCTCCTCCTTCCTCCTCCTCCTCCTCCTCCTCCTCCTCCTCCTCCTCCCCCTCCTCCTTCTCCACCAGAGAGTCGGGCAAGCCTCCCTCTGAACTCTGCGTTTCGGCGGGGGGGGTGGAGGGGCCTTCGCCAGAGGGCCTCTTCGCTCGGCCAGAGCGTTCCCTTCCTTCCGCCGAAGGGCTCGGCCCCTGCAGGGGAGATCATCGGCCAGGGCGTTTGATCCCTCGGTTGGAAGGCCTACTTCTCAGACATGGCGGTCACGCCTTCCCTCCCGCTGGACAGATCCTCCCGCCTTGCAGCGACCAACGCACAATCGCAGAAGGTGTCTCCCCCTCCGCCCGATGTTGTTCTCAAGCAGTGCCCCATCGACCGGACAGCTCCTTGTCTCGGCCGGAGAGCGTTTCGTCTTCTAGTAGGAAATGTTTGACAACGCGTGTTGCTAAGATTGTTTGGCTTGGCGTGCCACCGTGAAGCCTGTCCTATCTGCGTAGTCGCGGAATGCTTGCACTACGTTGCCTTGTGAGGTTGCCTGCCGTGTCTTAAGCGGTAGTTGTTGCACGTGGCATTTGTCAGGCCAGCGTGACGTCGTGACGCTTGCCGTTTCTGAGCCTTCGTGGAATACGTTTCAAAATCCATTCGATCGCGTTGCTTGTCATTATGTATGTCACCCATGCCAGTTGTTATGTTACTGTTGTTCGTGTGTGTTCTCAAGCTTGTACTGCCAAGATGTCAGCCGTCTTCATGTTTGTTGTCGCCACGCCTGATACTTCTAAATCGGTCGTTTCAGAAATTGGCTGTTTCGTGCAAGCGTGACGTCATGGCGCCTGCCATGACTGCCGTGTGTATGATGCGATCAACACTTTGATTGGTCATACAGTCTTGTGTTTCTTTGGGCAGTGTTCGCTTAATCGTGCAATGCACTTCGCTCGTTGTTTCTTACCATGCAGTCGAACGTTTTTGTTCCTGGCCTTGTCTGCAGTGGCGTCGGTCGTTTCTACGGCGGTCGTTGCTGCGCTTGGCTATCGTCGGGCTTGCGTGGCGCCCTCACGCTTGCCATTTCTTGCCCCCGCTGTTCTCCCAGCCAGCCTGACGTTGCCACGCATGTTGCGTTTGAGAAAACATTGCTCATGTTTGACAAGATACTTCATCACGTGGTATCTAATAGTATGGGTTCCCTCTGTGATCGCCTCGCTTACATGTGTACGTGTGCGTGTTCTTTCGGAATATTGGTTATGTGTATTTTTGTGGTTATATGCTGGCGGTGTACGTTGCGTACGTATGTTCTGAATGCATCGTCGGGCCGGCGGGGCGTCGTGGTGTTTACCGTGTGTGATTAGTCGTGGGTTGTGTCTGCAGATTATCGTTCCATGCTGCATGACATGTTTGTATGTATCCAGTGCCCGCCAAGTATGATAATTGGTTGGACGCGTTTTATTCGTGTCTATGGTGCGCACGCGTGTTATGTATGCTACGTATGTGTCACGTCTGTGCCCCTGACGTTTGCATGACAGTTCGTTGTGCCTTGTATACGTAGATTCAACGTGTTCAAGTCGCATATGCCTGGTGCGTATGCATGCCTGCGGCATGTGGGTTCGTTATGTGTTTATGTGATGGTTAGGTGTTATGCGTGTGTGGCTGGTACGCATGGTGCGCATGTATGTTATTCATGTGCACGTGCGTATGCGTGTACCATACACTAGAACGAATGTATGCTAACATGTTTGAGAGCTGTGTGTGTGTGTGTTACGTGGGCCTGCCGCGTATGTGTTTTAGTAATGCGTGTTCTCCCTGCCTGCTCCTCATGCCTGTCACATGTGCTTGTGTGTAAGATTGCATGACGCTTAGGCATGTTCGTTGTGTCGTTGTTCGTCGAAGACGCGATGCGGGATCCCCAGGGGATGACTTGAACCCTTGGGGCCTGGCGGGCGCGGTGTGCAATCGCCGTCAGTCGAACACGCGAAGCGGGATCCCCAAGGGCCACCAGGATCTCAGGGGCGTGGCGGCCGAGGTATGCAGGGTGTGCGAGGCGGGTCGGGAGCTCTGTTCCTTCAACCTGACCACCTTAACTTGTCGAGGTCCCCTGACGAGGAGCTCTGTTCCTTCAACCTGACCACCTTAACTTGTCGGGAGCTCTGTTCCTTCAACCTTGCCACCTTAACTTGACCTGTCGAGTGGGCAATCCATGACGGTTACCTGTCGAGGTCCCCTTGAGAGTGCTTCTCGGAGTCCTTTTGGGGCTTCCTTGCGGGCTTCTTGGGTCGTCTGGATGCCGTCTTTGTGGCATTTCCGGACGCTCGACGCAATCTGGGGGCTTTCTAGCGCTCTGAAAACAACGTTCTGCTTTTGAGGAGCCACCTGGAGCCCGGGGCAAGTGCAGGAAACCGTCAGACGCCGAATCCGCAAGTTGGGGTTTGGTGAGGTAGGGTGGGGCGTGGGTGGGTGGGATTCTTCCTGGGAGAATCCCACGCGCCTCGAGAAGCCAAAGGGATCGGCGGAGTTTCTTTATTTCCGTATGCTGTTGTGGTTGCCGTTCACCTCTGAGGGCTTCATTGGAGGCCTCTATGAGAGTGTGCTGGAGGTGTCTTAGGATCTCTTGCCGCATGTTTGACCTCGACGGCCTCACCACAATAGCCCCATGGGGCGACTTCTCGGCAGCAGCCGCGGGAGATGTCAGCAGCAGGCACCGTGCAGCAGGCGCGAAGAGAGCAGCGGGCGACGGAGGCCACGCGCGGCTTGGGGACGGGCCCAGCCAGAGAGGCAAAAAAGCCAGCCGCAAGAGACAGCAGTCTTTGCTGTGACGGCGGCCCTCGAAGTCCAGGGGACCAGCCGGGACGGGGCCAGAAAGAGGGGGCGAACACGGGCCAGGAAGCCCGTGGCCACCGCCGTCGAGGCCTCGCCTCCGCGGCCAAAGCCTCGGGCGGCAGAGACGGCGGGCGCACGCTGCACGGGAGCACGGCCGCTCGAAGCAGCGCTTCGGGGAAGTTCGAGGAAGTTGTCCACCGCAGCAGTGATGTGGCGGCGTCTCTCGTGAGGGTGTATCGGCATAAAGATCTCCACCCTGTGGCCGAATGTCTGGATGGTAAGCCTACACACCTTTCCCCAAGTCGTTCGACCATGGCACCCGCGGAATGACACTTGCACCGAAGCCAAGTGAAAAGCAAGGAACCGTCCGAACATGGAAACGCCAGGACGCGATGTTCGAGGCGTTGAAGCACATTGTCATCTAGCATGAAATCTGTTGGAGCAAGTTCCTGGAAGGGGCTCTTGCGGGGCCCTTTACTGAGCAAACACTGAGCACACCTCCAGATGCCTGGCCATTTCGTACAGGCGTGTGAGACTCTGGGCTTGGCATCGCTCGGACGTGTGCATTTTTTCTCTGCGAGAACCATCGAGGACCATCCTGGACCATCGAGCACAAAAAACACGCACGAAATCGAAACATGCACGGGAAATGGACGTCCGAGCGACGGCAAGTGGGAGGTCTGGGAGGAGCAGGGGAGGGCTCGTGAGACACGTCTAAAGACAAATTGGGCCATAGGGGCAATTGGCAGCTAGGATACAGCAGGCACGAGAAACCGCAACTGAAGCATCAACCTCTAACATGTTGGCAGAATCAGAAGGGTGAAATTGAAGCCCATGCTTGGCTCCGACGTCGGCGTCTCTGTTGCCCCTGCGGGAAAACCCATCACGTTCAGAGGCGTCCACCTGGTCAATGTCAAGGTGAGCCTGGACCTCCACTATCGCCTCAACCAAATCACCTTCAAAACGGTTCGCCTGCATGATCACTCTTGCGTAGCATCTCTTGTCCGAGTACCGCTCAGGGCGAGGCAGCAGGGAATGATAAACAACGTTGGCACAGTCGCTGTAAAATGTCGAGGGGAAGACTATGCATTGGGAAACCACACAATCGGCTGAGTATGCAGCCGCCCGGGGGGTCTGGGGGAAGTCGGCCCACAGTGGCCTTCGCACCTCTCCAGGGCCATCCCACGCAGTACGGGAATGCTCTCGAATGACGTGACGCTGGAGGGACCGAAGCGGTAACCCCACATCTCTCCGTTAACGGACCCCCTGGGACCAACGGGGCTCTGGAGCAGATCAACATGCCAGGCATAAACCAGAGACCCCAAACTGTCCAAAGCAGGACGCGGCAACACGTCGGCTGGCGGGATGAGTGAAAGCTCCTCTGGAATAACGGGCCGCCACGTAGCTGTCGGCCTCAGTACAGTCGGCCCAGATTAGTAGGTCGACCCTGCCAAATCTAGGGTACCCTTGTGTCCTGTGTCTCGCGACCCATGCTTCCTACATTCTTGCGGCAATGTGGCCCTCGGAAGGGTCTTCAGTCCTCTCGCGTGTCCTGTCCAATCGAGTCCGATTGTAGCCCGGGCAGAGCCAGCATCCGAAACAGTCGAGGCAGGGACCAGCCGAGGCCTGAGCTGCACCACCGCCTCCGAGGAGCAGTACGGGCCCTCGTGGCAGGCGTCCTCACGGAGGGTCTCCAGGAGGCCGAGGGGGAATCAATCCAAGATTGATGGGGTATCCACGATCATCGGCCACCGCGATACAGTCGTTCATGACCCACCCTAGAAACACAAGCGCGAGACGGAGCACCGAGAGAGGACCACGAACCGTGGGCCAAGCAAAAAAGAGGTTGAGCAAAGACAGCTTGCCAACTGGAGAAAGGATGAACTCGAGCCTGCGCCAACCGAGCTTCGTTGCTCCACCTCAACAGAGGAGCACGTGCTGCTCTCCATTACGGGTCATCCAGTAAAGTGCTGACTGGCGTGAGGGACCTGCCCTTGGAGGAGGGCCTGACGGTAGAGAAGATTTGACGTCTCATTGTCAGCAGAGTTTGGTTGTTGATTCCGAGGATGCCCGCGCCAGAAGTCCCTCAAAGGGGACCGCACGCGAACACCCTCAGAGCGTGTCGACCGAGAATCCTGGCCTGTCTTCTGAGACACCTAGCCTTCCTGCACAACAGGGCGAGACGAGCTTTGAGCTTCGAGCTCGCACAGAAGCACCTGCGCAGAAATCAGTTCCCAGGTTCACCGTCGCGTCTGCAATATTGCCTCCAAGCTGGCCAAGCGCCGCGGCAAGGTCACGACCTAAGGGGTCTGTGGTCGTCTTGTGTCAGCCTACGTGCCGAAAACAACATTGGAGAGCAGCATCAGGGGATATGTTTTAAACACGCGCGCGTAGGGGGGGATAGCCCTCGGAAACTGTCAGAAACTCTACCCGACAATAAACAAGTATTATGGCACGCCTTCTAGTGCCGCTTGCTCGGTTGCGGATCGGCGCGTACGCTTTCCACGCATGTTCGCGTCTTAGAGCGATACACGTAGGTCATTCGGTGACTTCTATACTCGAGAACGCTTTCGCTGATTGTTCATCGTTAACCTCAACGCCAAATCTGAATAAGCTTGAAGTGTTGGAGGGAAATGTGTTCGCAAATTGCAGCTCGTTGGTTCACGTATTGATTCCTGCTGGGGCTACCGCAATTTACCAGGGTGCATTTTACAATTGCTCGTCTCTGCATACGCTGGAATGGGGCATTGAGCTGGATTGGGACAATCACTCGATGACGATCGGAAAATCTGCTTTCAGGCATTGCAGATCGCTCAGAAATCTGATCATCCCCGCCTCAGTGGTGTGGATAGATGGAGATGCTTTTCAAAACACCGGACTTGATGGGGCTACGATCTATCCGCGGGCCGATCGCATTATTGACGAGTCAGCATTCCCGCATGTCAGCGGCATCGTCATTGGATGCAACAATGGCTTCGAATTAACTCTCAACGGTTGTGCGTGCCCGAAGGGGACGATGGTCGTGGCAAACTCTAGCACATGCAGCCAATGCGTGCAGTATTTTGATTGTCCTGGCGGGCATTTTGCAAGCGAGATTGAACGCAGCATCGATACGACAGTCAGACTCACGGAGGGCTATATGACCCTTGAGGGTGATCCGTTTTCAGTTTACCAGTGTGTAGAGGCGATGCGTTGTGCCGGGAACCGCCAAATCTTAACCAACATGTGCACTGCAGGTTTCGATTCGGCGTCCGCACGGTGCGCAGCTTGCTTGCCTGGGAAGTATCTGGCTGATGACATTTGTAAGTCGTGCGAGGACGTGGCCGTGATATCCGTTATAGCCAGGTGGATCGTGGGTGTAGCAGTGCAGCTTCTAGTTTTCATGGCATTCTACATCAATGTCAATAGCCCCAGAACCTCAAATCAAGGGATGGTTGAGTCGCTGGTCGATTTGATCCAGATAGTTCAGACTTTGAGCCGCTTAGACATCATTACGCCAATCACGCTTCAAAAATTCTTTGACGCACTGAACATACTCAGCGTCCCAGGCTTCATCAAACAACTTGATTTCAAGCCTGAGTGTACTTTCGGCACCTTTGGCGGCAGTACCCTGTTTGATATAGTGCAACAGACATCGTTGCCGCTTGTTCTCTTTATGAACCTAGCTGTGATGCAGGTGTTGTTTGTCATGTACCAGCGGACTTTGAGGCGTAATTTTGTTCACAATTTGGTCTGCCTTGTCTTCGCTAACTTATTCGTTTCTTTGGTAACGCTTTCTCTTTCGTTGTTCTACACAGAGCGGATGCCCAATGGCAAGGACATGGTAATCGCATTTCCAGGGCTGGAGTACGGGAAAGGAGAGTGGAAGACGTATTTGCCGATCAATTTGTTTGCGACTTGCGTGTACGGGCTCAGCACCTATAGTTATGTCGCGTACACTGTGCTCACTGCGCCCAGGCGGGTTGGTACCGAACGCGGATTTCTTGAGCGGTACAGGTTCTGCTTCGGCACCAAGCGTCCGGACCGCTGGTGGTGGATCATGGTGAAGATGTCTTTTGGATTATCTCTGTGTCTCGTGCAGGTAATCCTTCCAGCCAGTAACGTGCAGTCTCATATTTACACCAGCGCATTGTTCATGTTTCTGATGACAGTAGTAATGTATGGTGCTTGGCCTTGGAAGTTTAACTCCAATAATTGGGTGGAGCTGATGTGCAAGATCGCGTTGATAATTCTGTTGATGCTAACCACCTCTTTCATTGACTTGCAGAGCGTCTCTGAGTCGGAGCGTGAGCAGATGAATGAGGTTTGGGCTCACATAATAATTGTCACTTTGACGGGTGCTTTCGCGTTTGCCCTTGTATTGTTTCTGAGGGACATCATCTCCTCAATGCAGCACATCCGTGTAAAGCAAGTCCGAAAAGCACGGGCCATGTGGCATCTTCGCGATATGTCGCTAGCGTTATTGATGATGCCAGAGAAAGAGTATGCGAGGAGGTTGTCTGCTATTGGTGACAGCGATCTGGCCCTGCTAGCGGAGGTGAACAAGAACATCAAGAACGTAATTTTCGGCCAGCAAGAGGATTCACGATGGATTAAGCAAAGGCTGATTGCCGGAAAGCCGCGCGAGGTGTGGGAACACGGCCAGAAAGTGCTTGAATTCCTTCGGAGTTCAAAGACCGGCCGCTTGCAAGAGAGATTGGAGCAGAGCATGGGGTTTCGCAGGCACGTGTTGAACCTAGCCAGGGCCATATCCAAATCGGGGTGGAAGGAGCGCGCTGACGCAATGGAATCAGAACATCCTTCAGCGTTTTTGGATGCAGTCGGGCACCGCAGCAGCATCAAGAGGCACCATGCCGCAATCCGGGACAGCATCGCGATGGAACCTTGCCTGGAGCCACGAAGCGGGATCATTGGGCGGGTGAAGAACAAGATCTTTCCGCAAGCAGAGCTACTGACACAGCACGAGTTCAAGAACAAGATCGCGAGCTTTGAAGGCCTGAGTATGCCCGATGAGGAAATCGATATTCTCTTCAGCGTCCTGGACAGTGACGGGTCGGGCACTGTTACTTACCAGAAGATCACGGATTTGCTTGCGGCTTTGGCACCTGAACAGGTGTTGCGCGCAATGGACCTTGACGATGAAGACGACAATGTGTCTGCCTCTGAGAGTTCGGGCGACGAGGAGAAGGAGGAGAAGGAGGACTGCCCCTCAGAAAGCGGGTTCGGCGGCAATGTGGCTTGGGGCTTGGCGGTCTTGCAAGAGTGGGCGCGGACGTGGCCGACCTCGTCGCCCCTGTCAGACGTGACAATCGGCAACGATCGGTCTGTAGAGGCGGATATCAAAGTCGAGCTCTGAATGGCCCGCGCACGTCACCATGATCGCACGATCCCCCTTGGGAATGGGGCTTTTAGTTCCCGACGCAGCCCAGTGATCCTTCTCCGTCTCTTCCGGATTCCCTTCTCCCTTCTCCCTCCTCCTGTTGTTGCTGATTTTTCCTCCCCTTTCCAGATAGGATGTGCGAGTGTCAGACCCGCTGCGCCGGTCTAAGCCAATCACCGATGAGTTGGAGTCCCGAAACGGTGCGGTGACAGACCGTGCGGTGACTTCGAAATCCCCCAAGACCTCACCCGCACGGTCCGTCAACGCACGGTTTTGGGACCTCGGATGCCCCAGTCGCCCGAGACGTCCTCGGAGAACGACCCGAGTCCCAAAACCGTGCGGTGACCCCGAATCCCCACCGATTGACCACCCCGTTTGTGGGCCCCCGGGATGAGGGCAGCGGGCGCTGCCCCGAAGCTTTGGACTGGCGTTTTTCCTGGTGCGCCTGCCTCTGTGCCAGGCCCGCTTCGTATCACCCTTGAGCTGGCCTAGGGGAGGAGAAGTAGCTGGACGAGGGGGAGGAGGAGGAGGAGGAGGAGGAGGAGGAGGAGGAGGAGAATCAGGAGGAGGAGGAGGAGGAGGACGAGGAGAAGAATCTGGAAGAGGACCAGGAGGAGAAGGAGGAGGAGGAGAAGAAGGAGGAGCAGGAGCAGGAGGGGCCGGAGGAGGAGGAGGAGGACCAGGAAGAGGAGGAGGAGGACCAGGAGGAGGATCAGGAGGAG
The DNA here is from genome assembly GCA_963575745.1 of Prorocentrum cordatum. Classification (NCBI taxonomy): domain Eukaryota; class Dinophyceae; order Prorocentrales; family Prorocentraceae; genus Prorocentrum; species Prorocentrum cordatum. The sequence continues at coordinate 64,926 of CAUYUJ010021967.1, read as the reverse complement.
GACGGAGAAAGAAGAGCAGGAGGAGAAGGAGGAGGAGGAGGAGCGGGAGCAGGAGGGGGAGCAGGAGGAGGAGAAGAAAGAGGAGGAGGGGCAGGAGGAGGAGGATGAGGAGGGAGGAGGAGGGGGCTGCTTCTCCCGCGCCCGCTCCCCGGTCAGCCGCGGCGGCGGGTCCGGACAGGGCCCGAGGCCCGGCTGCCGGCAATATTCCACGTGCAACCTGTGAAGGGACATGGCGCCTGCGTAGCCACGTCGTCTGCCGACGTGGAAGCCACGTCGTCCGTCGACGAGCCGAGGTGGCCCACAATTGTCGAAGAAGGAAAACTGCGTAAACATATACAGTCGGGGCGCCGAACAAGGAGCCTTTTTCGTTGGGGAGGGGCTCCGTGTTCCTCAATTGTCTGGCAGCTTGCCTTAGGTTGTCCTTAGGTCTTCGATGGGGAATCGAAGTTCAAATTCTGGAAAAAAGGGGCCTCGTTCCTTATTCAGGGTTCCTCAGGTCAACGCCCCGACTGTACTTTCGGAGCTCCGAGCGTTGATGTTAATTTCCCACATCCAGAGTGGGGCTTCTTGTTTTTTCTCTGGGCACCCCGCGCAGGAGCACACAGGAACACACACTCACTCACATTCACATGCACTCACACACAGACCATCTTGATCACCTTGACCATCACTCGATCACACACTCACTCACCCACTCACTCATCACCTGCATCATCCTCATCATCATTATCATCATCATCATCATCATCATCATCATCATCATCATCACTCATTCAATCAAATTTCTCACTCATTCACCCACCCACTCATTCGCTAGCTTGAATACGGGGGAAGTATCAGGCGGAAGCCTCGTCTGTGAGCGAATTGCGAGGAAGTCTCAGGTGGGAGCCCTCTCCCTATGGGGCCCGCATTTGTTTGTTTTTAATCCGGATAACTTTCGTCATTTTGGGGCTCCTGGGGCCTGAAAATGGAGTAAGTATCAGGCGGGGAGCCTCATGTGAGTGAACTGTGAGGAAGTCTCAGGCGGGAGCCCCCTCCTTATGGGGTCCGCGCTTCATGTTTTTCATCTGAGCGGGTCATCCTCAACCTTGTAACTGTCGCCATTTTTGGGCTCCTGAGGCCTGAATATGGGGGACACATCAGGCGGGGAGCCTCGTCTGTGAGTGAACTGTAAGGACATCTCAGGCGGGAGCTCCCTCCCTATGGGGCCCGCGCTTCATGTTTTTAATCTGATCGGGTCATCCTCAACCGTGCAACTGTCGTCACTTTTGGGCTCCCGAGGCCTGAGTATGGAGGATGTATCAGGCGGGAAGCCTCGAGTGTGAGTGAACCGTGAGGGAGTCTCAGGCAGGAGCCCCCTCCCTATGGGACCCGCGCTTCGTGTTTTTTATCTGAGCGGGTCATCCTCAACCTTATAACTGTCGTCAGTTTGGGGTTCCCGAGGCTTGAATATGGAGGAAATATCAGGCGGGGAGCCTCGTCTATGAGTGAACTGTGAGGAAGTCTCAGGCGGGAGCCCCCGGCCCGCATTTCATGTTTTTAATCTGAGCGGGTCATCCTCAAACTTGTGATTGTCGTCATTTTTGTGCTCCTGAGGCTTGAATATAAGGGAAGTATCAGGCGGGAGCTTCGTCTGTGAGTGAACTGTGAGGACATCTCTGGCGGGAGCCCCCTCCCTATGAGGTCCGCATTTCATGTTTCTACTCCGAGTGGGTCATCCTCAACCGTTCAACTGTCGTCACTTGTGGGCTCCTGAGGCTTGAGAACATGGGGGAAGTATCAGGCGGGAGCCTCGTCTGCGAGTGCATTGTAACTGTTGTTACTTTTGGGCTCCCGAGGCTTGAATATGGAAGGAGTATCAGTCGGGGAGCCTCGTGTGTGAGTGAACTGTGAGGAAGTCTCAGGCGGGAGCCCCTTCCTTATGGGGTCCGCATTTTATGTTTTTCCAAACCATCCTGTAGTGTTGGGTCCTCGTTTTGAAGAGACAGCGCCCCCGCGTTCCTTCCTCCTCCCGCTGCCCCCTATCATCGTCATCCTCATCATCCTCCTCATCATCATCATCATCATCATCATCATCATCATCATCATCATCATCATCATCATCATCATCCTCATCCTCATCCTCATCCTCATCCTCATCCTCATCATCGTCATCGTCATCGTCATCGTCATCATCATCATCACCCTCACGAGGATCGTGGCCCCATAGGAGCTCCACAGAAGGCGCCAGTTGCAAAGTGCGCATGGCGGCCTCGGGCCATTTCGGCACACCCCTCGCGAGGATCGTGGCCCCATAGAAGCTCCACCGAAGGCGCCAGTAGCAAAGTGCGCATGGAGGCCTCGGGCCATTTCGGCACACCCCTCACGAGGATCGTGGCCCCATAGGAGCTCCACCGAAGTAGCAAAGTGCGCAGCGGCATGGAGGCCTTCAGGCGAGGATCGTCCAGCTAGTAGCAAATGGCGGCCTCGGGCCATTTCGGCACACCCCCGAGGATCGTGGCCCCATAGCTCCACCGAAGGCGCCAGTAGCAAAGTGCGCATGGCGGCCTCGGGCCATTTCGGCACACCCCTCACGAGGATCGTGGCCCCATAGGAGCTCCACCGAAGGCGCCAGTAGCAAAGTGCGCATGGCGGCCTCGGGCCATTTCGGCACACCCCTCACGAGGATCGTGGCCCCATAGAGCTCCACCGAAGGCGCCAGTAGCAGTGCGCATGGCGGCCTCGGGCCATTTCGGCACACCCCTCACGAGGATCGTGGCCCCATAGAGCTCCACCGAAGGCGCCAGTAGCAAAGTCGCATGGCGGCCTCGGGCCATTTCGGCACACCCCTCACGAGGATCGTGGCCCCATAGGAGCTCCACCGAAGGCGCCAGTAGCAAAGTGCGCATGGCGGCCTCGGGCCATTTCGGCACACCCCTCACGAGGATCGTGGCCCCATAGGGAGCTCCACCGAAGGCGCCAGTAGCAAAGTGCGCATGGCGGCCTCGGGCCATTTCGGCACACCCCTCACGAGGATCGTGGCCCCATAGGAGCTCCACCGAAGGCGCCAGTAGCAAAGTGCGCATGGCGGCCTCGGGCCATTTCGGCACACCCCTCACGAGGATCGTGGCCCCAGAGGGAGCTCCACCGAAGGCGCCAATAGCAAAGTGCGCATGGCGGCCTCGGGCCATTTCGGCACACCCCTCACGAGGATCGTGGCCCCATAGGGAGCTCCACCGAAGGCCCCCAGTGGCAGGGTTCGCATGGCGGCCTCGGGCCATTTCGGCACACCCCTCACGAGGATCGTGGCCCCATAGGAGCTCCACCGAAGGCGCCAGTAGCAAAGTGCGCATGGCGGTTTCGGGCCAGTTCGGCACACCCCTCACGAGGATCGTGGCCCCATAGGAGCTCCACCGAAGGCGCCAATAGCAAAGTGCGCATGGCGGCCTCGGGCCATTTCGGCACACCCCTCACGAGGATCGTGGCCCCATAGGGAGCTCCACCGAACGCCAGTAGCAAAGTGCGCATGGCGGCCTCGGGCCATTTGGCACACCCCTCACGAGGATCGTGGCCCCATAGGAGCTCCACCGAAGGCGCCAGTAGCAAAGTACGCATGGCGGCCTCGGGCCATTTCGGCACACCCCTCACGAGGATCGTGGCCCCATAGGAGCTCCACCGAAGGCGCCAGTAGCAAAGTGCACATGGCGGCCTCGGGCCATTTCGGCACACCCCTCACGAGGATCGTGGCCCCATAGGAGCTCCACCGAAGGCGCCAGTAGCAAAGTGCACATGGCGGCCTCGGGCCATTTCGGCACACCCCTCACGAGGATCGTGGCCCCATAGGGAGCTCCACCGAAGGTCCCACTCGCAGGGTTCCCATGGCGGCCTCGGGTACTTTCGGCACACCTCTCATGAGGATCGTGGCTCCATAAAGAGCTCCATCGAAGGCGCCAGTAGCAAAGTGCGCATGGCGGCCTCGGGCCATTTCGGCACACCCCTCACGAGGATCGTGGCCCCATAGGGAGCTCCACCGAAGGCGCCAGTGGCAGGGTTCGCATGGCGGCCTCGGGCCATTTCGGCACACCCCTCACGAGGATCGTGGCCCCATAGGGAGCTCCACCGAAGGCCTTCGGCACACCCCTCACGAGGATCGCGGCCCCACAGGTAGCTCCACCGAAGGCCCCCAGTGGCAGGGGTGTCAATGGTGGCCCCGGGCCATTTCGGCACACCCCTCACGGGGATCGTGGCTCCATAGTTATGTTGTTTCAACAACCGCGCCTGGGCGTCGTACTCCGCCTTCTCGACGTGCACCGACACCTCCTCCTTCATGGCTCTCAAAGCCTTCTCCTGCTTCTGCTCCTCGGTCAGAGGGACGCCGTCCTTGTCGTCGTCGGCGCCCGCGAAGACGGCCACGATCGTGTTCCTGAACATGTCGGGCTCCAGCGGGAAGCGGTGGCCACATAGGGAGCGTTGGCGAAGATGTTATTCACAATTGCGGTATTTACAACTGCATATGGTTGGGTCCTTCGCCAGGTTAATTTATCCGAACGGGTCATCTTCGAACCTGTAACCGTCGTCATTTTGGGGCCCCTGAGGCTTGAATATGGGGGAGGTATCAGGCGGGAGCCTCGTCTGTGAGCGAACTGTCAGGACATCTCTGGCGGGAGCCCCCTCCCGATGGGGTCCGCACTTCATCCTTCTAATCCGAGCGGGTCATCCTCGGACTTGTAACCGTCGTCATTCTTGGGCTCCTGAGGCTTGAATATGCGGGAGGTATCAGGCGGGAGCCTCGTCTGTGAGTGAACTGTGAGGAAGTCTCAGGCGGGAGCCCCCTCCCGATGGGGCCCGCGCTTCAAGTTTTTAATCCGAGCGGGTCATCCTCAACCTTGTAACCGTCGTCACTTTCGGGCAAGAGGAGAAGGGAGGGAGGAGGAGGAGGAGGAGGAGGAGGAGGGAAAGTCTGAGGAGGACGAGCAAGAGAGGAGGATCATCATGCCCGAGGGGGTGTGCGTCGTACTCATGATGATAAGCTTCATCCGGCGTGCAAGCAGGGTTTGATAAAGAAGGAGGACCAGGTCAAGGAGGACCAGGGCCTACAGGCGGCCTTTCGGGCGCTTCATAGGGGCCTATTGGGCCGCTTGGGGACCTCTGGGAGGTTTATTGAAGTCTCCAGGGGGCGTCTTGGGATCGAAGGCTCACAATGACAGTTTTGTTCCCCCTCTGGGCCCCCTCTTGGGCCCGTCCTGGGGCCCTCTTGGGCCGTCTTTGGGTTCCTTATGCCGTTTTGGGGCTTTCTTGAGCTGTCTTGGGGCTTTCTGTGGGGCTTCATGGTCCGTCATGGAGCGATCATGAGGGCCTCTTGGGCCGTCTTCCACGCTATGGAAGCCCAAGAGGCGAAGATGCTGAACATATATTTTTCATGAGCAATGTGGCAAGTGTTGCCTCTTGGGGCTTTCTTGGGAGTGCTTTTGGAAGCTTCTTCGGGCGTCTTGAAAGCTCCTTAGGCGGTATGGAGGCCAGCTTTGGCGTCTTGGACCGATCGTTTGACGACTCGGGGCCTTCTGGGGCCGTCTTCGGAACCTATTGTGGTCATCTTTGCCCGTGTTGGGGCTCTCGTGGGCCCGAAAGGGCCCCCCCTGAAAGGGCAGGGCCTCCCTCCCCCATCCCCGGCAAAGCCACCCCGCGATTTCCTGCGATTGCCCCGGGCTGCAGGTGGCTCCTCAAGGGCACAGCATGCAGCATTGTTCCCAGAGCGCCGACAGGGGCCCCCAGATTGCGTCGAGGGCCCGGAAATACCCCCAAGACGGCATCCAGACAGCCCAAGAGACCCGCAAAGAAGCCCCAATAGGATTCCGAGGAACACCCTCAGGGGGGCCTCGAAAGGTAACAGTCATGGATTGCCCACTCGACGAGGTAGCCAGGTTGAAAGAAAAGAGCTCCCGACCCGACTCGCACACCCTGCATACAGCCCGACCGAAGTATTAGATCGAGGTCGGTTCGGGGAGGTTACGTTAATGTTTTTCGTGTCTGTTGGGTGTTTTCGTGCATCCAGGGGGATATTCTCGAGTGCTCTTCATTTTGGCCGGCGGAGGGTCTCATATTCTATTCTTGAGGGATGGTATTGCCCAGAATCGGTGGATGTTGACCGATCATTCAAGGTTGAACGATCCCCGCGGTGTCAGAAACCAATGCTTAAGTCAGGCATGAAGAGAGCAGGAGCAGGATGAGGAGGAGCAGGGTGGTGGTGGGGGAGGGCACGGGAGATGGGGGAGGAGAAAGGGAGGATGAATCCAAGGAGGAGGAGGAGGAGGAGGAGGAGGAGGCGAAGGGGCAGGAGGAAGAGGGGGGCGGCAAGAGGTGGGAGAAGAGGAGGACCCAAACACAAGAAGTACCAGTTGACCACACAAGTCCAAACGCCCCAGCCAGATCAAACTTGGTTTTTCGACAGTTCGGGCCCCAAGAACACCCCTTGCAAACTCCTGGGCCCGACCGAAAGGCTTAGGCGGCCTCGGCATCGCGAGCCTGGAGGCGCGCCCGAAGGGCGGCTATCCCAGGAGTACTGATGAAACAAGTGGAATAGCTGTGAGATGAAGTCCCTCCTTCAGGCCTCGTCCACCCCCCAATCACCGAGGTTGGTGCCGCCGTCGTCTTGCGCGCACGCAGTATTGTTGCTCCTGTCCTGCGGTTTTGCTCGCGAGGGGGCTGGACATAGCCTGTACCTGGCCGAGGCGGTGGTGATTCGCGTGGAGGGTGATCATGCCCGTCAAGGCCAAGCAGAGCTGGTGGAGGTGAGGTTGCTGCCCTGGGAACTTCCAGGTTTCGTTTGGGAGATGCTCGGGCGTCGTCATAGAAGCGAAAAGCCACCCAGGCAGTCGGACTACCCCCGTCGACAAGTGTCTCCACGGGACTCAGAGTGTCAAGCGGATCCTGGCCAAGAGTATCCCCAGTTCGACTCCGTTTGCGTTTCGGTGCTGCCTCATGGGATGCCATATGATCGGTATTATGGCCAGACATCCGAGTTCATCAGTAGATTTAGCCATCCAGTGCCTCACTTGGGCCCAGAGGGGCTCCTACAGAACAGCCATACTTGTTGATGCTTAAAAGTGTTCTTCTCATACCGAGGCTCGCGATGTTCTGTGTGTACGTGTGCGCGCGTGTGCGTGTGTGCCTGTCTTGTGTGTGGATGTCTTGTGTGGGCGTGTTTGTGTGTGTGTGCGTGCTTGTCTTGTGTGTGCCTGTCTTGTGTGTGTGTGTGCGTGTGTGTGTTGTTGGTGTGAGTGTGTGGTTGGTGAGTGTGTTCCTGTCTTGTGTGTGCCTGTGTGTCTGTGTGTCTGCGTGCCTGTGTGTCTGTCTTGTGTATGTGCATGTGTGCCTGTGTGTCTGCGTGTGCTTGTGTTTCTCTGTCTCTGTGTCTCTGTGTCTCCGTGTCTCTGTGCCTCTGTATCTCTGTGTCTCTTTGTCTCCGTGTCCCTGTGTCTCTGTGTACTTGTGTGTCTGTGTATCTCCGTGTCTGTGTGTCTCCGTGTCTCTGTGTGTCTCTGTGTGTCTCTGTGTCTCTTTGTCTCTGTGTCTCTGTGTGTGTGTCTCTGCGTCTCTGTGTCTCCGTGTCTCTGTGTCTCCGTGTCTCTGTGTCTTTGTGGTGTTGTGTCTTTGTGTCTCTGTGTCTGTGTCTGTGTCTGTATGTATGTCTATGTCCAGCCCGCGCGCTCCTGTCCGACCCGACCTACGCCGCGCCTCCGCGCGCGTGGCCGCGACACCAAATGGTATATGTTTATATATATATATATACATATATAAATGTGTGTCTCTAGACGGGTGTGTGCGTGCGTATGTGCATGTGTTTGTGTTTGTGCGTTTGTGTGTGTGTTTGTGTTCTGTATACTATTCGTCGCGACTGTGATGTCACATCGCCAGCGGAGGCACATATGTTTAGAGCCGTCGCCCTGCCTAGCTTGCCTGGGCTGGCACCCCTGCCTCGCTGTCTGTCCAGTCGCTCTCTCTCTCTCTCTCTCTCTCTCTCTCTCTCTCTCTCTCTCACCCCCCCACAGCACCCGTCCCCGGTGGTTGCACGCACCTGGCCGCAGCGTTGCATCAGCGCCATTTCCCTTGATTGGGTCGCACCGAGGGGTAGCGGCATCGATTCTTTTTGGTTTACCCAGTTCTCTACGCAGATCGGTCCTTCTTCACATTTGCGAGTGCAATTAACAATTGACGTGGCTCGTCTTGGTTCACGCGTGATTGGGATGTCACACCTCCAGGAGGAGAAACATGTGTCTCGATGCATCCTCCTGCGCATGTTCGATCACAACGCTGGTGCCAAATCGCCAGCGGAGGTAAAGTATCTCGATCCGCCCTCTATAGGCGTGCCGCTACCACGCCTGCTCTCTTCGAGGTTAGAGATGATTTTAAGAGCTTCTCGGGCCTGGACGATTGCATCGCCGTTTGGAATCGGCATTTGTGGCGTTGGAGCAGAATGTTTGTGAGTTCATGTTCTAACGAATGGGCCCTCGCCGCTCTTCCCGGGGTCCCTGTTCTTGGGAAGTCCCTGGTCCGGCGGACCACCAGAGCCGTGCTCAAGCGCGCCCTACCCGCCGCCCCAGTCCCGCTCCCAACGCAAAGCTTCCATGCTGAGAGTTGAGAGGAACAACGTCGACGCTGTCTTGCCTTTTGACGGGTAGGATAGAAGGGCCCGGGTTGGCCAGCCATCGGCCCGCGATGTGGCAGCTTGTGAGTGGAACCCAATTCTTCACGTTTCGCGTATGCTTTCCTAATTGCATTCGCTAATTGCATTCGCTAGTTGCTAATTGCGTCCGCTGCGTGCATTCGCTAATTGCATTCCGGCGTTGGCTTTTGGCCCGCTGGCAATTATCTTGCGTGCCTTCCCATGCTCGATACGACCCGCTCTCTGGAATCGTCCTTGGAGCCGCAGATCAAAAAAGTATGCCCTTTCAGCCCATTCAAAACCCTGCCCGTGAGAGTTGACGGGAAATTGGACGAAGAGATACATGGATCGAGACAAAGCTGGCAACCAGGGTGAGCAGAGAGATCTCTGCGAGCAAGGGGGTGGCCCTGGAGGGCCTCTTCGGGCCATCCCTGGAGCCCGCGTGGGGGCGAGGGAAGGAGAAGGAGGAAGAGGAGGAGGAAGACGACGACCACGACGACGACCACGACCACGACCACGACGATAAGGAAGAGGAGGAAAGGGAAGAGGAAAACGATGAGGGCAAGGACAAGGGGGAGGAGGAGAAGGAGGAAAACAAGGACGAGGACAGAGCCTTCAAAATCGCCTCTTGGAGCCCTCTTGGGACTCTTTTGGGGGATTTGGGGGTCTTTTGGAGCTCTTTGGGGAGGTCTTGAGGCCGTCCTGGGACCCTCTTGGGGGCCTGTCGGGAGCGCTGGCGGGCCTCTCGGGGCTATCGTGGAGGGCGTCGGTGAAAAGAGAGGGGCCGTAACGCCTGGTCTCCCCCTTGGGGCCATCAAAATCGCCCCTCGGGGCCCTCTCGGGGCGCTCTTGGGGCGCTCTTGGAGCCGTCTTGGGGGCCTCTTGGGCCCATATCGGAGCTCTCTTCGGCCATTTTGGGGGACCATCGTCAGGCCTCAAAAAAGTGCATCGGGAGCGAAAGGGCGCGAAGGCCAAACTCATGGCTTTCTTTAGGATGTTGAAGCATGGCCTCTTGGGGGAGTCATAAGGGGGCTCCGAGAGCACTTGGAACCGTCTTGTGGCCCTCGTCGGGTCTCTTGGAGGTATGTCGGAAGCTATCTTGAGCTGCCTTCGAGCATCGGACGCCCTGTTAGAACCATCTTGGGCCATCTTGGGCGCCCTGGCACCCCGCGGCCCGCCCAGGCAAGAACCCTCAGGGAGGGGAGGGGGGAGGGCACCCCTCCCCGAAGGGAAGAGGGCTCCTGGAAAGGGAAAGGTCGAACTCGCTGGACCACCTCTGCCCAGAAAGGGCTCGCCTGCCGTCTTCGCGCAGCTCGGCGAGCGAGGCACGCGCCGCCCCCCCCCCGCGGGGAGCCCACCTCCGCGCGAGAGGCTGCTGCCGGCAGGGCCAGGCAAGGGCGCGGGGGGCGACGAGGCGCCCGTTGGCGCGCGGCCGCGTCCTCAACGATTTGGCGACGACGACGACGACGACGACGAGGACAGCGACGACGATGACGACGACGACGGCGACGGCGACGGCGACGGCGACGGCGACGGCGACGACGGCGACGACGACGACGAGAAGCCCACCGCGCATCACCTGCGCTCGGGGGGGGGGAGCGTGCCACTTGCAGGCGAAATCGGCGTTTTCGGACCCCTCGCGAGTCGACGAGCTGGGGAATGAAGGATGCGCGCCGCGCCCAGGCGGGATTACCAACTCTCGGGAAAAACAGGCGCCGAGGCGGCAGCGACACGTCCCACTCCTGCCGCGTAGGTTGCGACGTCGGCGCCGAAACGTCTACGCTGCAAAGACAGCGCCGGCTTCGCATTGTACTGTATGTAAATAAGTGGGGTGGAAGGTCCCGGATTGGGTCGCCCGGCTAGGTGGCAAAGTGTGCGTGTGTATACATACATATATACACATTTACACATACATGCACATATATATATATATACATATATATATATATACATATATATATACATAGACATAGACATAGACATAGACATTGACATAGACATAGACAAAACGAAGCATGGATAGGAAAGAGCTTACACTGAAAGCCGAGGGGGGCAGCGCCAGGACCTCCGAAAGGTTATGTCCATGCCGTGCCGCTGCTGCAACCCTTCGCCCCCCCGTCCGCAGCCACTCGGCTGGAGCCGATCTGGCTGCGTGGACACGAGCACCCAGACATGATCGCGTCGTGAAAAATTCAGGACGGAGGTTTTTCACTATTTTCGGCCTCTGGAGGCCCTCGCCGGGCCCTGGACCGTCAACAGAACGACTCAAGATGAAAAAGCGGCCCCAGGGAAAGGGTCTGCACTTCCGGGGACGCCGTCCTGAAAAAATCAGGACGTCGCATGTCTGGGCACATCTCAGCCACGCGCAGAGGGGGTCTGGGGGGAGGGGGAGGGCTTCCCAGAAGCACCCCTTGCTTCTCAGAAGGCGCGGGCCTCATCTACAGACAAAGGCCGGCGCCTTGTAGGCAGCAGCCTCTTGCTAAGAATCAAGGGGGGAAAAACCACCCGGACCCTGCAATTGGCGTTTCCTAAACGGCCCTGGGCGCTCACGAGGCCGCCCTGCCCTGTTTTGATTCCTGCGTTGGGTGCGCTTGCTAAACGGCTTCGCGCGTCGGGGTGGTTATCATCGGGGTGGCTTCTCTGCCCTCTGAGGAAGCCCTCCCCCCTCCCCCACCCCTGGTGCGCGCCGCCAAACGTCTGCCCGCCGCCGCTGCCCCCCGGCCATCCTGGGCGCACGGCCGGCCGCGGTCCAATCTGACGGAGGGGCCAAGAGTTGTGCCCGGGCACAGCCCTCCGGAGGCCGCCGCGCGGGCCTCCCGAAGGCTGGGCCGGCGCAGCTGTTGTGCTGCCCTCTGGCCGTATCTACCCACAATCGATCTGAAGCGAGAGTAGGGGGCCAGGTGCGAGCCCTGCCCCTTCCCCCCCACGATTTTCCCCCAAACAGCTTGCTGAACGGGGTGCTGTTGTGATAGAAGCTAATTCCGGCCGAGGGAAAGCTAAGCAGAGACATCCTCAAACAAATGTGGTGGTCCGGCCCGTTTCGCCTGAGACATCCTCACAACTCTCGTTTCTGAGTTGTCCGGGATTGAGCGTTTCGCCTGAGACATCCTCCTAAATCTGAGCTCTGAGAGGCCGCGCGAGAGGTGGTCCGGGCCGTTTCGCTTGAGACATCCTCGAAACTCTGAGCTCCCAGATGCCGCGCGAGAGGTGGTCCGGGCCGTTTCGCCTGAGACATCCTCGCAACTCTGAGCTCCAAGATGCCGCGCGCGAGGTGGTCCGGCCCGTTTCGCCTGAGACATCCTCGAAACTCTGATCTCCCCGATGCCGCGCGCGAGGTGGTCCGGCCCGTTTCGCCTGAGACATCCTCGAACTTCTGAGCTCTGAGATGCCCTGCGCGAGGTGGTCCGGCCCGTCTCGCCTGAGAAATCCTTGCAACTCTGAGATCTGAGATGCCGTGCGCAAGGTGGTCCGGCCTGTTTCGCACAAGATATTCTCGCAACTCTGAGCTCTCAGATGCTGCGCAAGAGGTGGTCCAGCCTGGGGGCCCAGAAGGCCACATGTTACATATCCTCCATGGGACCCTGCGAGCCTCAGGAGGCCCCAGAGAGGTCCAGGAGGCCGCAGGACGCCCAGGACAGGCCCCAGGGGCCCCCAGGAGATTCCCAGGAGGCCCCAGGAGGCCCTCTATCAGAACGTGTCAAGTTAATACACATCCGGTGTCGATTCGTTGATTTTTCCTGCTCTTGTGCCCCCCCCTCCATTTGGAGAGGCCCAAGCGGCCACAGGTTAGATATCCCCCCTGGGAGCCCCAAGATGCTTCAGGAAACCTCAGGTGGAGTTCAGGAGGCCACAGGAGGCCCAGGAGGAAGCTCCAGGAGGTCCCCAGGAGGCCCAGGAGGCACCAGGAGGCCGCAGGACGCCCAGGACAGGCCCCAGGGGTCTCCAGGAGATTCCCAGGAGGCTCCCAGGAGGCCCCAGGAGGCCGCTTATCAGAACGTGTCAAGTTAATACACATCCGGTGTCGATTCGTTGATTTTTCCTGCTCTTGTGCCCCCCCCCCCTCCATTTGGAGAGGCCCAAACGGCCACAGGTTAGATATCCCCCCTGGGAGCCCCAAGAGGCTTCAGGAAACCCCAGGTGGAGTTCACGAGGCCACAGGAGGCCCAGGAGGAAGCTCCAGGAGGTCCCCAGGAGGCCCCAGGAGGCACCAGGAGGCCCCCGCAACTCGGAGCTCTGAGACGCCGCGCTCGAGGTGGTCCAGCCCGTTTCGCCTGAGACTTCCTCGCAGCACGTTTCGCCCGAGACATCGTCGCAACTCTGGGGTCCGAGATGCCGCGCGCGAGGTGGTCCAGCCCGTTATGTACGCTGGAGACATCCTCGCAACTCTAGGCTCCGAAATGCCGTTCGCGATGAAGAGGAGGTGGAGGAGGAGGAGGAGGAGGAGGAGGAGGAGGCATGTTTTAACATGCCATGCCAGCCCGCACTAGGCGGGCACGCAATCGACCTTGGAAACCGCAGTGGGTCTAAAAACCCTGTTTGGGGATACTGCCCCTTCCCCCCCACGATTTTTTTTGAGGGGGAGGGTGGGGTTCACCTCCTTCGGGAGCTCCCGAGCGGAGTGAACCCCACCCTCCCCCTCGAGAATCGTGGGGGGAGGGGGAGGGTTCGCCTGTGGCCCCCTTAGAGAGCCGATACCTAACTACCTGCTGCCGCCGGTCTGTCGGAGGGGCTCCTTGCTCCTGCCTGCCGGGGAGCCGCATGGCGTCGAGAGCGCCTGGCCGCAGGAGCAGCCTCGGCTGGGCCTGGCGGTGGTGGCTGGTGCTGGGCGTGCGCGCGGCGCGGGCGTCGCTCCTGCGCCCGGTGGGCACGGCAGCGCCCGACAGCCAGGTCTTCCCCAACGCGTCGGGGATCTACATTCGGGAGCGGAAAAGAGGGGGGTGATGACTAGGGGGGGGTGGATCTCATGGCGGGGGCCATGATATCTCCCCAGGTGTCATGGCGCCTCTTCTTATTTCATTGCGCCCCTGGTCCCCCCGCTGGGCCGCGCACATGCCGCCGGTCATGATTTGCGCCCCCCCCTCTTGGACACCCCCCTCTTTTCCGCTCCCGATACATCCCGCCGGCGCACACCGAGGTGGCGGGGCCAAAGGGCACAAACAAGTTCTGGGCCAACTGGGCCGTGTCGAGCGGAGCGCACTTATCAATCATCCCCGGGCCGTACGCGTTGCGGTGGGCCTCCACGGCCGCGGGGTCGCCGCCCGAGCTGCTGGTGTCCAACGGCGAGGTCACCAGCGTGTACGGCAGCGCCCAGACGACAGGCACTGACCGCATCGAGTGGTACACGACGCCCTTTACCGGCGAGTTTGGCCTCGGGGCGGTCGAGTCTTCTGACGGGCAGGGGCACGTCATCGTGCGCGAGGGGCTCTTCGGCATCTGGGCAGTGTGGCGCGGCCCGACGGGCACGTCGCGCCAGGTGACCTTCCCGATCTTCAGCGGCATGGCCTACATCTCCGCCCGTTTCGAAGGCGGGTTCACCCCTCGCATCACTTCGGAGCGGGCCATCACGACCGTGCAAAAGGTCGGCGATGGAGTCTGGAGGTTTGTCAACAACGGCGGCGTGGAGTTCCGCGTCTACGCGCTCACGACTGCGGGAGAGCTCGTCGACGGCTCCTTCGACTTCGACGCCGCCGGCCAGCTGAGCGGCCCCCTGGAGGGCTGGATCCGGCTCGCGCGCGTCGTGGAGCAGGGCGACGAGGCCACCCTCGACGCACACGCGCGAGCCGTGCTGACGGGCGTGGACCTCGAGGTCGCGGCCGGCGGCGCGGTGCGCTACGTGTTCGAGAAGTCCGGCCACAGCTCGGGTGCTGCCAGGAGCGTCCCTGGCCCAAGGTGCCCCCAGGATTTCCAGGGAGGCCCCCGCAGCCCCCCGAGCGCAGGTGATGCGCGGTGGGCTTCTCCTCGTCGTCGTCGTCGTCGTCGTCGTCGTCGTCGTCGTCGTCGTCGTCGTCGTCGTCGTCGTCGTCGTCGTCGTCGTCGTCGTCGTCTCCCGAGGCCCAGAGTGCCCAAGGGGCTCCAAGATCGAGCGACAAGCTGGGGACGCCGTGGACCCGAGATGCCTCCGGCCCCGCCCGAACAGCGGCACGCCCGTCCTGCACCTCGCGTACCGGCACCACCAGGCGCTGCTCGCGGGCGCCGAGCAGAGCGAGGCTGCGGGCCTCGCCACGGTGCGCTCGCCGACTAAGGGCCACATGCAGGGCGTCCTCGGCGATGCCTGGAGCCTCGCGGTGAACCTCTCCGAGGCGTCGGGCCTCGGCTTCCTGCCCGGAGGCGAGCCCGAGGGCTCGCTGGTGCCGTTCCTGGCGCAGGAGGCGCTCGGGACGCTCCAGTGGTTCCTGGAAAATGATAACTGGAGGACGTCATGGGCGAATCATTCCGACGTCGTGCGGTGATGCTGATGATGGTGATGATGATGGGGATGATGATGGTGATGGTGATGATGATAATGATGATGATGATGATGATGACATGATGATGATGATGATGACATGATGATGGTGATGGTGATGGTGATGGTGATGAGGATGAGGATGAGGATGACGATGATGATGATGATGATGATGGTGATGGTGATGGTGATGGTGATGGTGATGGTGATGAGGAGGAGTAGGAGGAGGAGGAGAGGGAGGAGGAAGAGGAGGAAGAGGAGGACGAGGACGAGGAGGATGCTGATGCTGCCGCTGCTGCTGCCGCTGCTGCCGCTGCTGATGATGGTGATGGTGTTGGTGATGGTGATGAGGATGGTGATGATGATGATGATGATGATGATGATGATGGTGATGGCGATGATGGTGATGGTGATGGTTATGGCGATGGCGGTGATGATGATGATGATGATGGGGATGATGATGATCATGATGATTATGATGATGATGTTGATGATGATGGTGGTGATGCTGATGATCTTGGTGATGGTGATGGCGGTGTTGATGAGGATGACGATGATGTTGATGACGATGATGGTGATGATGATGATGGTGGTGGTGATGAGGATGTTGAGGATGATGGTGACGATGGTGATGATTATGATGTTGATGATGGTGATGGTAATGATGATGATGATGGTGATGGTGATGATGATGATGATGATGATGATGATGATGATGATGATGATGATGATGATGGGGATGGAGATGGTGATGGTGATGATGATGCTGCTACCGCTGCTGACGCTGCTGATGATTAGGATGATGATGGTGCTGATGATGATGATGATGATGATGATGGTGATGCCGATGCTGATGCTGATGCTGATGCTGATGCTGATGATGCTGATGATGATGATGATGGTGATGATGGTGGTGGTGATGATGATGATGTTGCTGATATGGTGATGACATGATGATGCTGATGATGCTTGTGGTGTGGTTGCGATCTTGGGTCGTTCTACTGTCTTTTGTTGCCCCGCCTTAGTTGCAACTCGTCCTGGCCGCCTGCCTCGCTGCACCGTTTTGTCGCCTTCGGGCATGTCCTGCACCCTCTGCACACCCGCTGGCCATGCCCGGGTATGTGCATGGCATGGTCGATCCAATGGGATCCTTGCCCTTCTTCTGAGGGGCCAGCCGCACGCGCGCTCTGCTCGCTTGGGGATTTTCTCCGCCTCGTCGCTGCGCCGAGGCCGTGTGTGTGTGTGTGCATGCGTGAGTGCGTGCGTGTGTGGGTGTGTGGGTGTGTGGGTGTGTGGGTGTGTGTGTGTGTGTGTTGTGTGTGTTGTGTGTGTGTGTGTGTGTGTGTGTGTGTGTGTGTGTGTGTGTGGGTGTGTGGGTGTGTGGGTGTGTGGGTGTGTGGGTGTGTGGTGTGTGTGGGTGTGTGGTGTGTGTGTGGTGTGTGGTGTGTGTGTGGTGTGTGGGTGTGTGGGTGTGTGGGTGTGTGGGTGTGTGGGTGTGTGGGTGTGTGGGTGTGTGGGTGTGTGGGTGTGTGGGTGTGTGGGTGTGTGTGTGTGTGTGTTTGTGTGTGGGGGGGGGTACTGTGTGTGCTGTGTGTTGTGTGTTGTGTGTGCTGTGTGTTGTTCGTCTGTTGTGTGTTGTGTATTGCGTGTGTTGTTCGTTGTGTGTGTGTGTTTGTGTATGTTGTGTGTATGTTGTGTGTATGTTGTGTGTATGTTGTGTGTGTGTGTGTTTGTGTGTGTGTTTGCATGTGTCGCTAGGCCAAGGGGACAGCGTCCGACTCACGTGTGAATCGAGCTCAGCCCTGAACAGGTGGCCACTGAGGCCGACGGGCTCACGAGGCTCCAGGAGGCTTGCGGGCACAGAGCACGGCCACTTCAGGCCAGCACGGCCACAAAGGCCAGGAGCTCTTGTGGCCACAAGATTCTAGAAGAGCGCAGCGGGCGGTCCCCAGACCGCCACACAAGGAACCAGGAAGCCGATATTGGACAGTCCAAGAAGAGAGCTCACTCTCAAGGTCAGAGAAGAAAACAGCGATCCCGAACCCCGAATCTCCCCCAAGGCCTTGCCTGAGGTCGGGCGGAGTCCCCAGATCTGCCGATCGCGCCTCCGGCGTGCTGCAGAGGTGGCGTGCGGGGAGCAGGCCTGGACACTCCCCTGGCAGGAGTCGCCCTTGCTTCTGCGAGTACCTTCCGCATCGCCGACAAGCAGCAAAGGGGGGCCGAGCAAGGACCTCGTGCCCCTGCTGGTGAATCACCTCCTCGGCCCGCCCCTCGCAACTCCCACGGTGGGCGTCGCTCGGTAGTCCTCGCCGAGCTCCGTCTCAGCGTCCACCGCCGTTGCAGCGTCCGCGACGGCAGTGGCGGGGGCAGTCCCCGCGTCGGCGCCCCGGGGGGGGAGGGGGAGCGTCGGGGGGAGGCTCCTCGCTCCTCGTCGCCAGCTCCGCTGGACTCCCCTCCCGAGGCCGCCTTCCCAAGGCGCCGGGCGATCGACGCCTCCCCCGACCCGTCCCGAGCCGCACGCCCGTCGGGCCACGCGGTCCGCGGCCCCTGGGAGGGGGGGTCCCAGGGTCGGGGAGGAGAAGTTGGTCGTTCCGGGGCGCGCACGCGATGCACGATGCCCTCCCTGGCTCGTTCGTCTCCTTGCCCGGGCCGCCCAGAGTTGCCAGCCGCGCGTCCGCTCGCCCACCTCCCTGTCCTCCTCCTCCTCCACCTCCCCCTCCTCCTCCTCCTCCTCCTCCTCCTCCTCCTCCTCCTCCTCCTCCTCCCCCGCCTCCCCCTCCTTCCCCTCCTCCTCCTCCTCCTCCTCCTCCTCCGCCTCCTCCTCCTCCTCCCCCTCCTGCTTCTCCTGCTCCTCCTGCTCGCTCCTCCTCCTCCTCCTCCTCCTCCTCCTCCTCCTCCTCCTCCTCCTCCTCCTCCCCTCCTCCTCCTCCTCCTCCTCCTCCTCCTCCTCCTCCTCCTCCTCCTCTCCTCCTCCTCCTCCTCTCCTCCTCCTCCTCCTCCTCCTCCTCCTCCTCCTCCTCCTCCTCTCCCCCCTCCTCCCCCTCCTCCTCCTCCTCCTCCTCCTCCTCCTCCTCCTCCTCCTCCTCCTCCCCTCCTCCCCCTCCCCCTGCTCCTCCTGCTCCCCCTGCTCCTCCTCCGCTCCTTTTCCTCCTCCTCCCTCCTCCTCTCCTCCTCCTCCTCCTCCTCCTCCTCCTCCTCCTCCTCCTCCTCCTCCTCCTCCTCCTCCTCCTCCTCCTCCTCCTCCTCCTCCTCCCCCTCCTCCACAATTACACAATATGAAAATACTCTCCCACTTCCCCTGATGGCGTCCCGAAGATATCCGACACCCCCCCGCGTATTGTTTTTTTACACACAGGATTCCCGGGAAACGGGTTTTCGCTTGCGTTTTTTTTCAAAATGCTGCTCTCGCTGAGGCGCCGGCCTCATTTCTGCTCCCGAATCGTTCCGAATCGTGCTCCCGCTGCAGCGTGGGCCTCATTTTCGGATCGGTGTTTGGCCTCCGTCGTTCAGGATGGCGTTCTCGCCCCAGCGCGGGCCTCTTTCTCGCGCGCCCATCCGCCCGCCACCACCGCGCCGCACCGCCACCACCACCACCACCACCACCACCACCACCACCACCACCACCACCACCACCACCACCACAACGCACGCACACACGCACGCACGCACGCACGCGCACCACCACCCACTACGCACGCGCGCGCGGAGCCACAGGTCCGCTACGACACGCGTCCGCGGATAGAGAAAATCAGCGCCATGGTAAGGGTTGGGTGGGTGGGGTAGGACGTCGGATATGACGCGAGCGCACCTAGCTTGCCCTCCTCCCCCTCCTCCTCCCCCTCCTCCTCCTCCTCCTCCTCCTCCTCCTCCTCCTGCTCCTGCTCCTCCTCCTCCTCCTCCGTAGCCATTTTGGCTCAAGGTTTTGGTTTCCCCTGGGAACAAAGTGGATACCGCTAGTCCGCGGCAGTGCCAGAGCGCTTGCGCTCGACAGCTTTTCTTTCAGCCAGTACCGCAGGGGCTCTCTGGCGGCCCAACGCACAGCAAAGACGTCGCCATGGCGCCAGCGCCGTGGACAGGGAGTGGGAAGCAGCAGCAGGAGTCCAAGCAAGACTGGATGTGTAAGTTTTGCACGTTTCGTCGGACTGGGGCTCCTCTCATTAACTATGGGGTTAACGAGACGTGCTACAAGTGCAAGCTGCACAAGTGTGTGGCATTCAAGTGCGTCGCCCCCTCGGACGTCCCCAGCCGGAGCAAGCGCAAGGCCGACGGCACCTTCGATGCAACTGCTGCCTCGTTTGCCAAGTTGGAGAAGCGCCTGCAGCAGCTGGAGGCCGAGAATGCCAAGCTGCGTGGTTCGGCTGACCCTGGCGGAGGCGACGCGGCAGTGGAGAATAATGAGTCGGAAGAGCTACGGGATGAGATCGACGGCCTCGGCAAGCACGTGCAGTGGCTGGAGTCGGTCCGCTCCCCGTGGGTGGTGTTACCGTTCAAGGCTGCTCGAGAGCAGCTGGAGGGAGCTCGTCGTAAGCTGTATGAGAACAAGCCCTTGCCAGCGAAGCTCACGGCGTTGTCGCGACGAGCTGAGCAGGCTCGCATCCGCTACCAGAAGGCGGAGCAGGACAAGGCGGCAGCGGACCAGAAGCTGCTCAAGGCGCAGGAGGAGGCCAAGGCAGCTGCGCTGGTGGTCGAGGAGCGCCAGAAGGTCTGCATGCAGCTGGAGGAGGAAGTGCGTGCTCTCGCATCCTCGCAGCCAGCGGAAGAGCCAGGGCAGCATCAGTCGATGGACCTCACGGGCCCAGAGATCAAGCTGGACGAGGCTAAGTTGCTTGAAGCGCTTGGCACGATGGGGGGAGTCGCCGACGCCAGCAAGTTGGCGCCGAGGCTGGCTGAGGTGCTCAAATCCTGCGTGGCCGAGGTGCTGGAGGAGCCGCCCGACAAGCGAGCCCGCGTGGCAGCGGGTGGTGGTCAACCAGCTGAGCCGCCCCCAGCAGCATGGAACATCGACACGATCGAGGTGGCGCAGCTGCGCGAGGATGTCGGCTCCTTGGCGGACGAAGGAGAGGACGAGGGTGAGCTTCGAGCCAAAGCTCGTCTTTTGGCAGCTGGAGGCTTCAAACCCAAGCGGCTACACAATCCGAACTATTGAGTGCCCCCTCGTGTCCTCCTCGGATGCGGTCAAAGGGGGCGAAGTGTATGACAAGCGATTGCGACAAGCCACCTACGGCGGCCTGCATTTCCCTGATTACAGCTGCCTGCGCCTTTGCGAGTATCTGAATGGAGAAGAGACATCAGAGGAAGTGGTGCCTTTTCCTGCGGGGCAGCTTGCAGGGCAACACCCAGTTTCACCTGGCCCTGGCGAACTACATGAGCCCGTTCCTGCTCATGATGTGGAGTCGCTCGGTCGGAGTTCTACCTGCACAGCGCTTAGCAAGCTTCAGGTGGCTGGTGATAAGCAGCCAATCCAACCGTTCGGGGTGAGCACGGGGTTCACGGCGGTTTGCTACAATAGCAATTCCTGGGCCACGGCACAGAGTTTCATGGAGTGGTGCGTGCTGGACCAGATGCTGCAGGCGGACATTTTCGTGCTGCAGGAGCTGCGCCTCACAGCGGGTGAGCAGATCCGACGCGGTCAAGCCTGTGCTAGGGCTCGGGGCTATAGGCTGGAGGCGCCACCGTGCGCGATCACTGGCAGTTCGACCCTGTCGACGTCTAGCGGGGCAGGCCTGTGCACGCGCGCTCGCATTCCTGTTGCTGAGTACCTGCCAGCATGTGCACACCCAAAGAGCAGGCTAAAGTTTCAGCGCACTGTATTAGGAGATATGCAGATTCTCTTCGTGTCGGTTTACGGGGGGGCGGGGGGTTGGCCTCAAGGGTAACGTGGAGCTCTTGGGAGCTCTCATTGGGGCCGCTAGGGCCTCTTGCCTGCCCTTCTGCATTGCGGGCGACTGGAACATCGAGGCTGAGCTTTTTGGGGCCGACAGTTTTCTTAGGCATGGTTTCTTGCGCGCGTTGCACGCGGAGGTTGTGAGCGTTGAGCAGCCCACGTGCAACGACAGCTGCATTGATTTTTTTTGTGATGAGTGATGTGTTTGTGCCCTTAGTCCGCAGCATAAGCCTTCGGCATGACACCCCCGTGGGGCCCCACAAATCGGTTGACCTCAGGATGTCGGGGGTCGGAAGCCACAATTTCATTCACAGGCGAATCCAGCCCGAGGCGTTCAGGCTCCCAAAGAAAGGGGACGCTTTCGTTCCAGGGGACATCTCGGGCTGGCCAGGTTTCGAAATTATTGCAGGGGGTCCGTGGACAGTCTGCCGCGCAGGTGGTTCTCCTCTGCTGAGCTTTATCTGTGCATGTACACGGCGCTGCCCGAGTTTGAAAGGCCCCGTTATTCAGGTCGCGCTGCAGGTTGCCGTCTGGAAAAAGTGCCTTTGTCTTGCGTCTGGGGAAAAAGTGTCCGAAGAAAGGCCAGTGCGCTAGCTCAGAAGTGGCTTACGCTTCGCAGAGTGACAACGCAGTGGCTCCGCGCGCAAGACCCCACGGCCCCAGACAAGGATGCTGCGATCAGCAGCGCTGTTGCACGCATGGAGGAGGTCGGTAGCGTTTGGACGGGTCCGGGGGAGGAGGAGGCTGCGTCGACTCAGGGGTCGGTGGCACCAAGCTCGCATGCCGCCTTCCTTGCCCGTCTGCAGGATCCCGACTCTCGTGCTGATGTTTGCGACGTGCTTCAGCGTCGTGTGCAGCAGCAAACGGGCAAGGATGCGTCGGCGGCTCGACAGTCTTGGAAGGAGTTTTCAGAGCTCGCGTTCCAGAGAGGAGGGAGTCTTGCTCATAAGCATTCCCGGGGCCCTCAGGGCAATTCCCAACCGGCGCTTGCTGACTCGCTGCCCGTCGTGGGCCATGAGGCCTTGAAGGCCATGCTGGGGGCTTGGGTCTCGCTTTGGAAGCTTCCGTCCAGGGGCCTTGAGCCCCACCCCCTCTCCTGGGATGTTTCAGACGCGGCTCCCCTTCCCGAGCTAGAGCCAGCAGCGGCGCGTGCAGCCCTAGGGTCGTTTAGGCCCAACACTGGTCTAGGCTGGGATTCTTTTCGCCCGGGGTGGATCGAGAAGTTGCCTGAGGCTCTAATAGCGGCGTTCACCCTGATTTTGCATCGGTGGGAAGCTGAGCCAGAGCTCACTGACATGTGGATCATTCTCATCGTCTTCCTCCCCAAACCTCCAGGGGGGGAAAGACCCATAGGCCTGCTGCCCTTGTTTGCTAGAATATGGTCTAGATTGAGACACAAGCAGGTCTCCAAGTGGGAATCCAAGTTGCCCGATTGGTTTTTTTTTCTGGGGGGCCTCTAGTGAGACCTCATGTGACAAGTCCGCCTGGATTCACAACGCCCTTGCGGCTGTGGCTCCCCAGTTAGGCCTTGTCAGTTTTTGCGCGTTTGTAGACCTCCGCAAGTTTTATGAAATAGTCAGCCACCAGGAACTCTTGTGTGCTGCCAGGGACACTGATTTTCCCTTGGCACTTCTGAGGCCCTTGTGCGCCCTGTACAGAGGCCCAAGGAGGGCCGTGTACCAACAATCGGTTTCGGAGGTCATTAGCGCGAACGGGTCCATCATAGTAGGGTGCTCTTGCGCGACAGGGTTGGCTAAGTTGATGACGATCACCGCGCTCAGGAGCATAGAGGTTAAGTGTAACCTTATCAGAATCAAGAACTTGATTGACGATATCGGCCTACACGTGATAGGAGGGCCCACCCAAGTGGCAGAGCAGGCGATTACTGGTTTAACGATGCTGCTAAGAGGCATGGAGGACCGCAGGCTCCCGACTTCGCGGGGCAAGTGTGGCACGGTGTGCAGTGATGATGAAGTTTTCCGCAAAATGAGAGCGCATGCAGGACATATTTGACCAGAAGATGCTCCTTGCCCTGGTCGTGATGTCTTTCATAGAGATCTAGGGGGAGATGCCATCGACGGAAGGATGAGGAGGATAAGCACTCAGGTTTCGAGGATCTCAGAGGCTCTTCAGCGAGGGGTGCGTGTCACAGCTCCCCGGGGACTGGGTCGGCAAAAATCAGCGGTGCATCGAGCTGGGGTCCTGGCCAAATCTCTTTGGGGCTCCAGTATCCACGGCGTGGCAAGTTCGAGGATCCAGTCCCTGCGCATGTCGTACTTGAACGTTGGCAAGTACAAGCCAGGCGCGTCTGTGGGTCTGTCGCTGCTGACGGCAGAGTGCGGCTGGCAGCAGGACCCCTCGGTCATTGCGACGGTGGACGCGGTCCACACCTTTGCTGTCGGCATGAATTCGCAGGCCGTCACATGGGCGGTCGTCGACAAGCTGCTCAAAGAAGCGAGGCCGTTGCTACTGGATCCACAACGCTGGGCCAAGTGCAAAAACCCGATTGCCGCGCTTCTCCTCTCGCTCCACAGGATTGGGTGGTCTTGGGAGGACGTCCACACTATCAGAGATGACGATGGGCAGCTCTGGGACTTCAGGACCACTCCGCCCGCCCTACTGAGCTCGATGGTCAAGCATGGGGTTCGGAGGCACATTGATAGGGAAGCTCTTCACAGGCTCGCAGATGGCGACTCACGAGTCCCTCAAGGCCCCTCATCGTGGATACCCATGAATGACGTCCTGCATTCAAAGCGCAGTAAGTTGCCGCCAAGGGAAAGGAGGTCTCTCAGGGGCCTGTGCTCGGGGGCTCACTGGTGCCAGTACAGGGTCCCGAAGTCCTTCAACGGGGAAACCCCGGTGTGCTTGAGGTGCCAAGGTTGTCCAGGCACGTTCTATCATAGGTTCTTTGAGTGCGACGCGTACCACTTCTTCAGGCAGGAGAGGCTCCCGAAGGAGCTCCACAATGCAGTCAAGCGTATGAAGCAGGCCCCCGAGGCCCTACAGACTCTCTTCTGCCGTGGCCTTCTTCCTGACCCTGCTCAAGCCTTTGTTTATTCGAGCAGGAACCCAGCTCACCACTACTATGATATGGACCGTAAAGGTGTTGTGCATGTTGATGGTGGCTTTGTTTTCACTGACGGGAGTGGTTTCTATACGGACATACCGCACATGAGAAGCGCAGGCTGGTCAGTCGTTGTATACGACCATGAACGCAGGAGGGTGGCCAGATACTTCGGCGCAGTGCCAAAGGATATGCGCCCGCGTCAAGTGGCCAAGTGTGGTGAGGACTATGCGATGCTGATCGTTTGCAGGCAAGTTCTGGGATCATACACGGTGCTCTCAGACTGCAAAGGCACGCTGTCTTACTGCCGTTCGCCTAGCCTGGCCGTGGGCGCAGGCAATCCAAGAGCCAACGTGTGGAAGTTGATTGCTCAGAATGAGGAGTTCCATCGGCAGGCGTTCAAGCATGTGAAGGTCCATGCGACACCGACGGATGTGATTGAAGGTGTGTTGTCTGATTTTGAGAAGACGGGCAACTCCACGGCGGACGCATTGGCGAAGCGTGGGGCTGCATCTAATATGCCAGAGGACGAGCACGTGGATTTCGTTCGGGGCTGTAGGAAGTTGCACAAAATGCTACTGCAGTACCTTGGGAGCTTTCAAGCGTGGCTGTATGATTGTAACGCTGAGGGCCTGGACTACCATTTCCCGTTGAAAGCTCATGAGGAGCAGGAGGCCCCTTTTCAGCAGTCCCTGACCGCCATGGTGGACAATGAGCCCCATGGCGAACTGGTCCTGGAAGACGAGCTAGACGGCTTCCTGGAGCCATGGCATGTGGCAGGGCACAGCCTAGTGGAATATCCGATGGTGGACTCGCCACACTTTATTTTGTTATGTTCCACGTGCTGCCAGTATTTCTGTTCAGACTCCAAGAACCATCGAGGGCTGGCTCAGAATTGCAAAGGCAAGCATGGAGGTGGCCGTGAAGTGGAAAACCGTCGGCACTTGGATAATCTCAGGCAGCCACAGGCGATTCGAGCCCATGTCAGGCTCGAGTCTCCGCGGTCGCCATCTGGGCCAGCACGGAACATGGCCAGAGTGACCAAGAAGTGGGAGCTGGAGTTGAGCAGCAGCGCAGTTCGGACCCCACTGAAGAAGCAGAGGCTCCTGGACACATCGCGCATCCTCCTGGCGTACGGGATCGAGTTTCGCGAGGCCGTGGAGCTAGGCCACATTCCTGAAGATGATGAAGATGACCAAGAGTCGGAGTGAGTGTGCAGCGTGGAATGTACACCGATCAGGAGCCATGATGTGGAGTTTGATCCTCGGTGGCTTCTACAACTTGTTCTGTTTTCAAATCCTGTGCCCTGTGGGCGGCAGGTTCTTTCGTCGCCAGGCCGGTGACTTCCGTCCGAGATTCTTGAGGTTGCAGCCTTGTTGGCCCTTGAATTCTCTAAGTGGCGGGAGCGCCAGTCTGCTTTGCCGTGGTTCGATCGAGGCGCCGTTTCTCCGCGTCCCCTTCGATTGCCACGTCGGCGGCGCTTTCCACGTGGGCATGGCGTTCGCTGCCCTGGCGCTGGACTGGGCGTGGTGGTTGCACCTGCTCAAGGCGCTGGGAGCCCTCGAGGAGCCCTTCGTCGCCTCGGCGGGCCTCGCGCGGGTGAGCACGGGCCTGCCGCAGGCCCCGTGCTCCCTGGCCGCCCGAGTCTGCTTTGAGGTAGGAACGGCCCCCACGCCCCATCCTGGTGTTTGCAAGGTGGCCCTGGCCCTCGGGCTCCACCGTGTAGGCGCTGGGGGGGGGGGGGGGGGTTGTGAGGGTTGTTCCTCCCTCCCTGTCTCCGGACCCAGCTGCCCCTCGGCTTCCGCTCGCTCCTCCTCCTTCTCCTCCTTCCCCTCCTCCTCCTCCTGCTCCTCCTCCTCCTCCTCCTCCTCCTCCTTCCCATCCCCCTCATCCTCCTCCGCCTGCTGTGCGCGGGCGGCGGGCGCGCTCCCAGCGCGAGGGGCCACGGGGGGAGCCGAGAGCTGCAGGAGCGCAGCCAGCAGGGGGGCAGTCGGCGGCGCAGAGGGCGCGGCGAGCCCAGCGTGGGGGAGCTCTGCGAGTCTGCCCCCGGAGGCCTGCCGTAAATCGGGCCTGTCCCTCTACAGGAGGAAAATCCACAGAGAATCAAAAAATAGTCAAATATGCGTTTTCCAAACAAATTTCCAAACACACTTTTACAGTAGC
The DNA here is from genome assembly GCA_963575745.1 of Prorocentrum cordatum. NCBI lineage: Eukaryota > Dinophyceae > Prorocentrales > Prorocentraceae > Prorocentrum > Prorocentrum cordatum. Next base: position 38,729 of record CAUYUJ010021967.1, on the reverse strand, counting down.
ATCGTCAATGTTTCTAGCCGCCGAAATCGTCACCCCCCTTTACTGTCTTTTATGGCTGCAGCTTCGGCTCGAGAGGTTTGAGCGGCGGGGAAAGTCCCCGCGTTCTCGAGCCCTGGAGCACACCAGCCTTGAAGGTGTTCGAGGGGCCTGCCGCGCGGCTGGCGATCGGGCCTGCGGGCCTGGCGGCGTGCGCAGCCGAGGGCAGCGCTGGCGCTGGCATCACGGCGCGCGCTGTGCCCGTCAGCTGGGCCCTGGCGCTGGCCATCCTGGCCAGCGAGTGGGAGGCGCTGCCACCAGGCCTCCTGACGTACGGCGAGGTCGAGGCGGAGGCGGACAGCGAGCCCATCTTCCGGGAGCCTGGCGGCGGCGAGCCTGGGGAGCTGTTCAAGGGCTCGCGAGCGAGCTTCATGGCGCCATGGGCGCGATGGAACAGGCTCTACCTCCAGTCGCCGACGAAACCGACGGGGGGGGGTGCTCCTCTTGCTCGCGCGAGCAGGAGGGGCAAAGAGCACAGCGTGGACGGCGGTCGACCCGACTCAGAGAGTGGTGTTCGTGAACGTCCGTGACAAGAAGTATGCGCTGAGCAAGCCGAAGCAGTGCATTGTCTGGACGCAGCACCCTGGGCTGAACGAGAAACAACGGGATGCGGCTTTGGTTGCGTCAGAGCGCTTGATCGTCCGCTCGGAGCTGAAGGATTCCGAGGCGAGGTCGGAGAAGGTCAAAGCCGCCGAGCTGAAGAGAAAGAAGAAGCCGAGCTCCAAGACGCAGACCGCGAGCTGGATGGTCAAGGGAGTATATACGATCTTCGTGGAGCTGATCGGGGACATGTGCGACAACGCGGACCTGGAGAAGATTGCGTGCGCCATCGGAGGCGTCGCAGTCAGTGGCTACACGACGTGGATGTACACGAGTAGCTCCAGCGAGGACCGAGGTGACAGCTCGGACAGTGACAGCGGGAGCGAGGACGCCACTACGGTGATTGACGGGCACGACGTGACGGACAGCGAGGATGAGCCCGATGCCAGAGCTCTCTTCACCGAGCTGGCGAGGGGGCAGGCGGAGCTGGCGTCGGCCATGATCGACTTGAAGGACAAGATGCGCGAGGAGGCGGGAGCTCGCCCTCCGATGCCCCCACCGCCCCAGGCGCCGCCTCCTGGCGAGGCTAGGCGTGGGGGTGGCGCCTTGAGAGGAGCGGCGGAGGAGGGCGAGCCCAGCGTTGGTGACATCGACGCCTTCATCAAGAAGGTGAACGAGCACGAGAGCGTGGTCCAGAGGGACCCGGCCAGAGCGACAGCGGGGTCACCTCCGACTCCAGTCAGCAGCAGTGCCAGCAGCGGCTCTTGGGAGAAGCTCGACGGCGACTTCGACGACCCGCTGAAGGACCAGATCGCGCAGCTGAAGTTGGAGGCGACCAACCCCAAAGACAGCCTGCTGAACGTGCTGCAGCAGTACAGGCCCGCCGTCGGCGCACAGGTGGGCGGCGTCAGGACGAGGGTCGCGCCCACGGTGCTGGCTAAGCTCTACCGTGGGGGGCGGACCGCCCGCGTTGAGACGCAGGAGTGGTTGCGGGCCAAGGAGCTGCAGACGGCCTCAGTGGCGAACGAGGTGAACATGCTGGCGATGGTGTTGGACCGCATGATGAGCTCGGGCGAGCACGACGCGCTGATCAACAGTCAGGCGTCCGAGCTCACGTGCCTGCGGCTCTACTCGATCTGGAAGGCCTACGAGCGGGCGCAGTGCCGAGCGGACTGGCAGCGCCCCAAGGCGCAAAATGGAGGCAAGTGGAAGTCCAAGGTCGACTGGAGCCTGGCCGAGGAGCACTTGCGCTTGGACGGCGATCGGGACAGCGAGAACTTGAAGGCCGACGAGGAGGTGTTGAAGAAGCTGAAGCGCCGCGCGACCCTGAACAAACACTTGAGTCAAGGTGGCGGTGGTAGAGGCGGCGCGGACGGCGAATTGGTTGCGGCCGGTGCGATCGTGGTAAGCACTGGTCAAGAGCGTGCTATAGGCACTGCACCACGTGGCTTGCGGGGGTCGTCGGCCCTTGCTCGCCAGCCTCGCCCCGCCGTCTTCATTGGGCTCATCGTGGGCCTGCTGGGTTGGTTTATCCACGAGCTTTCCTGGAGGGAGCTTTCCGCCCAAGAGATTCTCGGGCCAGAGGAGGTCTACTTGGACATCCTCGAGGCTTCCCTACAGCGAGCAGGTCATCCAGTGCGTCGTGGCGCAGGTCACCAGGTGGGGCCATCCCTGGACATCGCCAATGGATCCTCGGGAGCGCGACCCGCTGAGGACCTTGCCAGGCCTCCCTTTTCCGATGACTACCAGGAGATCGAGCGCGGGGCTGAGTTCTGTCAGCCTGCGCGTTACCTGGAGGAGGGTGGCGAGGACGATCTCGGCGATCAAGAGCATGGCCACGGGCGGTGCGAATGGCTGGCTGCCGCCAGCCCCCCTCAGGACGGTGGACGAGGCGAAGGAGAGGTGGGTGGTGAGCAGCCCGCTCCAGAAGAAGATCATCAGCGACATTTGGGACCGGCGCGCCCAGCGGGCGAGCTGGGGCAACATCAACGACGGGAGGGCGGCTCTCGGCCACCTCGAGGAGACGACGGGCAGCGGTTATTTTACGACGGTAAGGAAGAAGGAGGACAGCAAGAAGGTGACGAGATTCAAGAAGGGAGATTTGTGTCCTCTCCGAGCTGGGCCTTCGTGTCCAGGACCTTTCGGCCTGCGCGGGCAGCTACATCGATTCGTTCGAGAAGCTGATGATCAAGTGCACGGGCGAGGTGGACTGGGAGAGGTACGAGAACACCAAGAGCTACTCGGACCCAGCGCTGAGGAGCAAGGCCGAGAAGTTGGAGCTGGTGTCCCGCACGTACCAGGCGGGGATGCTGGACTACGTGAAGGTGGCGCGGGAAAAGATGGGACTGTTCACGGCGGCCAAAGACGTCGACCCCGACTCAGGGGAGGTGCTGAAGAGCCGACTGATCTGGGATTGCAGGAAGGTCAACGTTCTTTTTCACGAGCCGCCGTGGGTGCCGCTTGGGAGTCCCGCAGGCTTGGCCCTGCTGGAACAAGGCGAGGTGATCTTGCATGGGCGGCGGCTCTTCTCCTTCCAGGGCAAGTGCCGGATTGGTTCTATCGGCTGCACTGGGATCGGAGCTGGCGGAGTTCTTTGTCGTGGAGGGCGTCTCGCCTCAGGAGCTGCACCAGTATGGCCAGGAGAAGGGACTGGAGTTCAAGAGGCCCGATCCCTCGAAGATTGGCCTGGGAGCAGCGAGCCTGGTGATGGGCTCAGCATGGGCCGTCTTTCTGGCACATACTTGTCTGGAGGCGAGTTTCGAGACCCTGAGGGCGCCGACCATTACGCATGGGAAGCCGACCCCGAGCTTCCGCAGTCCTGGCACCCACCACTCGACCTCCGTCGCAGCAGATGGATTTTCCCTCGAGCGCGACCGAGGCGGTGGAGGAGGAGACGTCTGTGGAGGTGGCGGCGAAGCTCATCTTAATGCTGTACATCGACGACTACATCGGCTTTACCTTGAAGGGACCTGGCGAGGAGGAGGAAATCCTGCAAGACAAGGAGGAAGTGAAGCAGCTCTTGAACCACAAGGGCCTCGCGATCCACAAGGAAGCCTGGGGGGAGGGACTCGGTACTGGAGTGGGGCCTACGATCCCAGCGTCGAGGCCGCATGTCTTACGGGTCCAGACGAAGAAGTTTGCGGAGCTGGTCTTGGCGACGGAGGCTCTATTACTGGAGGACGTTGCTCTCCCATCCGTTCTGGCAAGTTTGGCGGGTCATTGGACGTGGACCATGACGGTGTTCAGGCCCGCTTTTGCCATATTGGACGAGACCTACAGGTGGATCAGAGGGTTACGAGGTGGAGGAGTGCGTTGTACCGCGAAGGTTACCAGAGACGGTCAAGAGCGAGCTCTCGGCTTTGGTGAACCTTTCGATCTACATGGAGTCGGACCTGGAGGCGCCGCGGCGGCCACGAGCCTACATGACCGACGCCTCGGAGAGTGGATATGGATCTCTGGCTTGCGATTGCGACCCCGAGGAAGCACGCGCGGAGGCTGCTCGGGGGACCGGGGGGCTCCGGGGGCCCCAGGTGGAGGAGACCTACGCCGAGATGGAGAGAGAGGTGGAGGCCGTCGGCGACGAAGAGGACCTACCTTCACGACCACGGGAGGGGCGCCCGGGGGTGCTGGAGCTGTTCTCGGGCTCGTCGAGGCTGCTGGATGCCATCAAGGAGATCACGAACTCATGGGGAGAGGCGCGGGGCATCTCGGAGGGGGTCGAGTACGACGTGCTGGTCAGCGAGAACCTGGAGCTGCTGCTGAGACGGGTGCGCCAAGGGTGGTTCTGGTGGGTGCATATCGCGCCCCCCTGTGCTACGTTCTCGAAGGCGCGTGCCCCGCCTCTGCGATCGGCGGAGCACATCTGGGGCCTTCCCGAACTCGACGGGGCGAGTCAGGCCAAGCTCGAGGAGGGGAACCTGCTGTGCCTGGTGGCGGTGGAGGTGCTGAAGATCTGCGGCACCATGGCGATACCTTTCACGCTGGAGAACCCAGCAGACAGCTACATCTGGACCTTCTCGCCCCTCGTGGAAGTCCGATCGAAGATGGACGTCTGGAGAGTGGAGCTGGGCTATTGTGCGTTCGGGGAGGCTTGGAAGAAGCCCACTGCTTTCGTCACGAGGGTGAGGGAGATGACCAGTCTAGCGAGGAGGTGTACTGGTACTTTTCGGTGTTGCAGTCGTACTCAGAAGCCTCATCAAGAGTTGAGAGGCAAGTCGCCGTGCGGACTCAGGTGGGCCCCGCTGGCGTGCGCGTACCCTCTCGAGCTATGCAGATGCTATGCGGAGATCGTGGGGCAGCTCGAGCGTTCCTGGGAGACGATACCCTCAGGGGCAAGGCTGAGGCAAAAAGGAGGTCGACCACAGATCGTCAAGGCGGCGGGTACCACGACACCGTTGAGGGGCCTTTGGTTGCAGCACCGCTGGCACGCCTTGTTCCGCGGGAAGTGGGGACACCAGGAGCACGACAACATCCTGGAGCTGCGGACAGCTGTGGCCACTCTGCGGCACCTGAGCAGGACATCTCAGGCCTGGGGCCACAGGATTTTGATGTTTACGGACTCCCTGGCATCGTTGGGCGCGCTGCAGAAGGGCCGCTCATCAGCAAAGGACGTGCTGCACCTCTGCCGCATTGCGGGCATCATCCAGATGGTCTGCAGGATCAGAGGCTACTACCGATGGGTCCCGTCGGAGCTCAACCTTGCGGACGGGCCGTCGAGGGGGCTGCCCATCGGCGCGGCGGAGGAGACGGTCAAGCTGCACGTGGCCCGAGGCTTCCCACAGCAACTCCAGCGGCGCTTGCATCAGCGGCAGGCTCATCAAGGCACCGCCGCTGGGTCGGCACATTTGTAGCCTTCGGAGTGCTGGCGGCGCAAGGGGGAGCCGTGGGGGATCGAGGCAGCACGAGCCCACGTTCGACCAGAAGGGCACGAGTGCCCCGCCGCCGCTGGTCAAGAAAGGAGCGCGGGCTTGGGACGAGGCGCAGCATGACAGGCTGCACTACACAAATCGCTTGGTCATCCACGCCGTGGACGACGCGACCAACCGGGTCTACCAGAAGGCCGTGCGCGAGTTCTTGGCCGACGTCAAGAGGAACCAGTTGGACTTTGACACCTCCGAGGCGAGGGACCAAGCGCTGGCGGACTACATCTCCGACATGTGCTACGTGCGGCAGCTGGGCTTCGGGCGAGTCAATGTGCTGTTCAACGGTTTCGTGCACGTGTTCCAGGACCACAGGGACCGGCTTCCGACACCGGCCAGGGCGCTGAAGTCGTGGCAGAAGATGGGGCAGTTGGGCGAAGGCGCGCCTGCCCCCATGGAAGCGGCCGGCCTGGTCATCGGCAGGATGTTCCGCGCTGGCCGCCTGATCGAGGGGGCGGCGGTGCTCGCGCAACTGGACGGCTGGCTCAGGGAGCAGGACTGGGGCCAGCTCAGGGCTGAGGACATGTCTGAGGGACCTGGGGGCCAGCTGGCTTTCACCCTGGGCAGACGCGAGAGAGGGGAGAAGGTCAAGACGGGCTCGAACCAGGGCGTGGTGATCTCATGGCCGGTGACAGCGGCCGCGGTGCATGCCCTGCTGCGGGGCTGCGCCCGCAGGGACCTCGTCTTCCCCGTCTCGCAGGACAACTTCAGGCGCGAGTGGCACAAGGCGCTGGACGACGAAGGGCTTGCTGGCATGGGCCCCCCGCATGCCATACGGCACTCGGGGGCAGCCAGCTTCGCGGCAGGAGGCGGCTGCCTGGGGGCCGCCCGCCGCAAGGGCAGGTGGCAGACGACAGCAGCGCTGGCGCGCTATACGAAGACCCACATGCTGATCAGCCAGCTGGGCAAGATGACTGACGGGCAGGTGCGTGCAGGCGTGAGCTTCTGGGCGGCGCCTGCTGAGGCGCTGATTGGATGGATCAAAGAGTAGCCCGCCGCTCAGACCCCACTGGCAGGGCATCTGCTGGAGGAGCTGGAGCGCGCGCGCGGCCAGGAGGTCGAGCTCCCGAGTTTTGACGGGGGACGGGTGCTGACGACAGGTCGTCCCAGCACCGCCTCTCGCACTCGACACAGGCGCAAGACGAGCGCCGCACGAGAGTCATGATTTTGGACTTGACAGTACTATTTCATTGATTTGCGTGCGTGGCAAAGCCCAGCCCTTTGGCGGGTCAGAGGCCAGCACTCTCGTGTGTGTGTTGATTATATTATCAGCCCTATCTTTTGATATAGTCGGTGCGTGCCTGGAGGCAGGTTGACGTGTCCCCTGTCCTCCCTCGTTTCCCTCACAGTAAAGATCAGAACGACGACATTCGGACCGGGGTTGTTTATTAACAGGGGGCTGGAGCACAACTAGATGAATAACCCTTTCCCTCCCTCCCTCATCTGTTGCAAGGCTGGTGTTTTGGCATGTATGCCAGTCTCGACATTTTGGGGCTGGGACTGATGCGTTTCCGAGTTTCTCGCGGGCCTTGTGTGGCCTTGTGGCCAGGTCAGGCACCGCTCGAGGTTTGGGCCCAAGGTGGCTCGGCCACGCCTTCTAACACCTCGTGGGGGGACCTCCCCCTCTAGGCGCGCTCGCGGCACCTTCCTGGACGCTCCTGCTGCTGCGTCGGATGTTTTGTGCCGTGTTTGAGCGTGCTTGTCGCTCTTGATGTTCTGTAGGTTGTCACTCCAGCTCCGCCTGACCCCCTTCGAAGGTCCCCCCGAGCTCTCAGTACAAAGCTGGTTAATTATAGAGGCGTTAATGTAAATACGCGTTTTCCAAACACACTTTTACAGTAGCATCGTCAATGTTTCTAGCTGCCGAAATCGTCACCCCCCTTATTGTTTTTTATGGCTGCAGTTTCGGCCCCGCCACTCCCACCCTGGGGCTATCACCCATGGGACTGATGCGTTTCCGAGTTTCTCGCGGGCCCTGTGTGGCCTTGTGGCCAGGTCAGGCACCGCTCGAGGTTTGGGCCCAAGGTGGCTCGGCCACGCCTTCTAACACCTCGTGGGGGGACACCCCCCTCTAGGCGCGCTCGCGGCACCTTCCTGGACGCTCCTGCTGCTGCGTCGGATGTTCTGTGCCGTGTTTGAGTGTGCTTGTCGCTCTTGATTTTTTGTAGGGTTGTCGTTCCAGCTCCGCCTGACCCCCTTTGAAGGTCCCCCCGAGCTCTCAGTACAAAGCTGGTCAATTATAGAGGCGTTAATGTAAACAAACATGAAAAATCAAACAAATAAAAAATAATCAAACAACAGTCTTGGGACGATGTTTTGACCCTGTTTTGGGTAGTTTAGGGCATCTTTTGGCTATTTTCTAAGTTGTTCGTCCAGAATCGGCCTGTAGGGGGACAGGCCCGACTTAAGGCCTGCAAAGTCGCTCGACCGTCCACGTGCTTTCTAAGACGGCTCGTCGGGCGCTGACAGCCGGACCGAGGTATGCAGTCCGCCCGCGCAGTGAGAATGGGCGTTTTTCTAAGGCTGCCTTTGCATCCTCGCCCCTTCGGCCCATCCTTAGCGACTCTCGCTGGCCAGCCTCGTTCGAAAGTCGTTGACGTGGCCCTCCCGGGCCCTTGCACCCTCATCGCCCCCGCATCCTTATCATACGGGTTGACTGTAAGATCGAGGCCGGTCCGGGGAGGGTACCCTGACGTTCTTCGTGTCTGTTGGGTGCTCGCGCGCATCCTGGGGATCCGCGTGTCCCGGCTGGCGGAGCCGGGCCTTCTGACCGAGGCCCGATTGTACCAATCGGGTGGGGTGTGGTGGCGGGGGGGAAGGCCATCTGGCGCACGGACTCGCGGCGATCGACTGCCCCCTCCGACTTCCCTCCTCGCACCATGGTTCTCAGCCTCTCTTGCCACGAAGCAGGGGCCGCGGCAGCAGCAAGGGCGATGGCAGCGGCCGCCGAGGGGGGAGGAGGTGCCCGGCTGATTCTGGCCGCCTGGAGGGCCGAATGCGCACGAAGCTTGCTTGGCACCGTGTCCACACACGGCAAAGAATCCAGGGCTCGCCTGGTCTCAGGCGTGTTGGCGGTACGGGTACAGGCAAGACGCTGAAATCAGGAACAGTTTGGGTTCGGAGGGGGTTCGATGTTCCTTAGGCTCCTCCAGTGCTGTTCCTCTTGCCCTCCTGGGGCACGGAGGCGCTTACAGGGCCAAGAAGGGGCTTCGTTCCTTATTTAGCGTTCCTTCTTTCAGCGGCCCGACTGCACAGGCAAGACATCGCATGCGGCCTCCGGCCTCCAGGCAGGGCAATGGAGGAGCGAAGACAGACAGCGAGCCAGGGACCACCTGGTAGAGGATTGGGCGCACGAGCTGCTTCCACTGGGCACACGAGGGGCGAGCTGAGCACCATCTTCCCCGCCCAGGCCACAGACGTGGCATCAGCAGCAGCATCGGCGGGGCGCAGCTGGAGGCAACCTCTATGGGGGAACTCTCAGGCAGGCCAAGTAACAGCGTGGGGGGCAGCCGAAGCACAGAAGGCAGCCCAGGCGTGTCCAAGCCACGACTGGATGCCTATCCCTCGGGCCATCGCCTCCTCGGGATTTCCACTCGTAACGAGGCGGGGTTCGGCTTTGCCGCATCATTCTCGGCCCAGGTGGCTCGCCAGACCTCGGCGTGACGAGCGGCAGCCGCAACCTCTGCTTCGCTCAAGCGATTACCCTTCTGCACGAGAGGAAGGTGATCAGACACTATCCTAGATACCAGCGCAGACGCCCTTAATGCCTGGAAACTCCCCTACCTAGCAGCTCAGGGCACCGACAGGATTCCAGGGAAACTCCCGAAGCGGGCTTTGGAGGGTCGCCCAGGGGAATCAAGCTGCACGATCAAGCTGCACGATCGCCCACGCACATCTCGCAACCTCAGGGGTCTCCATCCCTTGGCCAGCCTCATCCGTGTAAACAGTGCCTGCCCACGGGACCCTAGGGTCACCCCATTCAAACCATTGTTCAGGGGTCCGTTCTGGCATCTCCGAGTTCGGCGGAAGCAAAAGCAAAGCGTAAGCGTGTTGTGCATAATCAGAATGCGTGGGATCCGTCGATTCCAACGCTTCTTTACGCAGCCTCTCACGCGTCTTACGCAGACCCTGACGCTCAGTGCTTTCAGATTGGGTATCCTCAGCCTCCAGCTCCATAAGGGTCGGGCAATCGAGCCACCTGTGGCCCAGGGTCTCACGAGGCGCCTTGCAGGCCAGACAAGCAGGACGCGAAATGAAACCACAACGATAGTTTCTGTCACGCGGCCACATCCCCTCAGTCCAGAGGCACTGCGATGCTCCAAGATCGTCGGAACGGCGAAGTGCTTGACTGCCTAAATCCTTGCAGCCACATCTGCTCTTCATTGAATTCTGGAAGACGCGCTTGTCCACGTCGCAGCTGCCACCTGTGGATAGAATAGAAGTCTCGCGGCGCAACTTCCAATAATTAGAAGTGTGCATTACCATCCGTGATGGCTTCATTCGCTGACTTCATTGACCATTCCACTCGCCGTAACGTCATCCAAGCCGCTGCAATAGGACCTCGGACATTCACCCAACTGTCCTGCACACTCATTGTCTGCACCATGCAATCCCAAGCCAAGCCCATGTCAGCAAGCGGCGCACGTACTTCTCATATCCAAGTAGCACACAAGAAGAGCACCTCGGCGGTTGCTTTGAAAGTGAGATCGCATTTCGCATTGACTTGCATAAGTAGCCCAAGGGAAAGAGACGATCCAGGCTGCACTCCTGTTATCGCCCCTGCCAGGGTACGTACTGGGCGAAAGACATGATCCGCAACTCCCATCACTGCTGCACCGTGCAGCACTGTTGGTGTGAGGCCAGCCTGTTGGATCTTGGCAAACCGTCGGGCCCCTGCAGCTCTCCTAAGATCGTGCAATATCCACACACTCTGAGCTGCTGGAGTCTGGCAGCCTCTTGTCGCCGCTGAGGCTTGCTGGTGGTAAGCTCATGGCCAAGGTTCCGCATCCACCGATGAGGATTGATGTGTCGTTGCTTGGCCGCCCGAGCCACTGTACGCTCAGTGGCCGCGTCCGACGCCACGAAAACTAATTTCTTGATCTGAATCGGGAGCTCGAGAGCCTGCAAAGCCGCCTTCACTTCATCAGCTGCATCATCAACCTCCTCAGCAAATCGAGACTTCAAGCCTGCCCATCTGAGAGATATATCATCTACCAACTGTCGCGGCGTAACTGTGGGACACATCGCCGATGGCAGTCGCATGGATCGGCATAGAAGGACCTCCAATACAGTGGAAATGCGATCATTCTGCCACAACTCCTTGTATGTATTAAAAAAGGACTGACTCGCTGCAATGTGCTCTCAACGGACGCGGTTGACGACACATCTGGAGTAGCATCCAAGTAAGACGAAGTGTGTAGTTTATTTCAGCAGCCTCTCGCAGCAGGATTTCAGTCGCAACATACGCAAAACATTTCCAATGATCCACCATGAAGGTTATTGTGTGGAGATTTTGGGTCACTGCAATCCCACATGCCAAACTGAGCGAGAACGTGGATGCCGACTAACTCCGACCTGGCGTTGTGCCCAAGGAGTGTTGTCCTGAGTGCGTCCGCATCCATTGTGCTATGACCTATCGGTCGTGTGCCACTGTCTGGACTTGGCAATCTAACCAAGATAGTAGCCAGTCGGTCCACAGGCCACGAGATTTGTTGTTCGCATGCCGTTGAGAAAC